>CM029012.1:291345879-291768615 GCA_016801055.1 Panax notoginseng | reverse complement strand
TATACATCACCCATCTTGGGTAGTCAGATACATAGTACAGAATACAAATACAACTTACTAATACAACTGTTGAGTACAATACGACAAAACATAAACTGTGAGTTTGAATACAAATATTATCTTCTAGAGAGTATTCATACTCAAAAGGAGTCCTCATATATTTATTAAACACACTAATTACATAGAATTGTAGGACTACTAACTAATACTATCATTCGAACAATCACACTTCCGTTTCCCGACTTGCCCAGCTACGTTCCCATTTCCTGAAGAGAACAGTGAAAGAAAGGTGAGCTCAACTAGCCCAGTAAGAAATATTATGACTAAGATAATGCAGATAAATTATCATTAGCCTTCAACAATGTTAAACTGATAAAATACAATTAGACATCAAGTTTAACTGCAGCGAACAAGCAATCCATTAAAAAGTCAAGTAGAAAATACTCTACTATCTTTTATGATTTAAAAGGTTTTTCAACACTGTTATCGCTGGGACTCAGCTTAATAAAATAATCCACATCATCGAATCTCCCCTGCACTACGGTCAAGGATATTCGTGTATTCATTAATGGTCATGATCATGCCAACAACTGTCTAATGAAGACTTTTACCACATCCTTTGTAACATTACTGTAAGACCCCAACTTTTATAAATAAAGATGAATTTTCTATAAATATCATTTTTGAATATTATGGAGTTAATTTGATATAATGTTATAGTTGTGGGTAATATTTATAAATTTTGTAAAGTACGCAAGTTGTTATATAATATTCGATTGGTCGGGGAATATTCGTTTTAACAGGGAATATTCGTACAACGGCACAATCATTGGTGGACCCCATAACGGAATTATTGTCGGATTGAGAAAACGACAAAAATATTTTATTAAAAATAACGGCGGAAGTTTTACCATTGTTACTGTTGAACTACTCGGTAGTAAAAGCACAGTAATACGTGTGGTTGCATAGTAGCACACGGTATTGATTATTAATGCTTATGTGAGAAGTCACTCAGTTTGATTCAATTATTGTCAGTTAATAATATGAATTATTTAGCGATAATGACGTTTTGTTTTATTCGTATTATTAACGTAATAAAACAGAAACATCTTTTTATATAAAACAGAATACTTTATTAAAGTTATTCTATAAATAGAATATATTATATTTTATTTAAAAAGATTTTTCTTTAATATGGACCGTCAGATTAAAGTAATCAATCTGGACCGTTCATGGATTAGTTACTATGCATTCTATTTTTCTATAAATAGCAGCTCATTCCTTCATTATTTCTTACGAATTCACTGAACTCTAGAGAGAGAAACTATAGAGAGAAACTATAGAGAGAGAGAAGAAGAGTATTCTGCTACTTAACTACTTTCTTATTTCAGCTCTTCTTTAAAACGGTAAGGGGTGTTATTCTTTCTTATTCATGAAGAGAACTGTTGTTATTCCATTTCTTATTATTCTGTTGGAATAACCTGTATACGCGGTCTACCCTATACTTGGGTGACATTCTTCTATTATTCTGTTGGAACATCCTGTCTGTGTGTTTTACACCGGACCTGGTTCCATTATTTATTATTATGTCGAAATATCCTGTCTGTGTGTTTTACACCGGACCTGGTTCCGTTTTTATTATTACTCTGTTGGAACATCCTGTCTGTGTGTTTTACACCGGACCTGGTTCCGTATTGTTATTATTCTGTTGGAACATCCTGTCTGTGTGTTTTACATCGGACCTGGTTCTATTATTTATTATTCCGTCGGAATATCCTGTCTGTGCGTTTACGCCGGACCTGGTTCCATTATTTATTATTCTGTCGGAATATCTTGTCTGTGCGTTTAAGCCGGACCTGGTTCCATTATTTATTATTCTGTTAGAATAATAACAAGACGGAACCATGTCCGGTAAAACACACAGACAGGATGTTCCAACAGAGTAATAATAAAAACGGAACCAGGTCCGGTGTAAAACACACAGACAGGATATTTCGACAGAATAATAAATAATGGAACCAGGTCCGGTGTAAAACACACAGACAGGATGTTCCAACAGAATAATAGAAGAATGTCACCAAGTATAGGGTAGACCGCGTATACAGGTTATTCCAACAGAATAATAAGAAATGGAATAACAACAGTTCTCTTCATGAATAAGAAAGAATAACACCCCTTACCGTTTTAAAGAAGAGCTGAAATAAGAAAGTAGTTAAGTAGCAGAATACTCTTCTTCTCTCTCTCTATAGTTTCTCTCTATAGTTTCTCTCTCTAGAGTTCAGTGAATTCGTAAGAAATAATGAAGGAATGAGCTGCTATTTATAGAAAAATAGAATGCATAGTAACTAATCCATGAACGGTCCAGATTGATTACTTTAATCTGACGGTCCATATTTAAAGAAAAATCTTTTAAATAAAATATAATATATTCTATTTATAGAATAACTTTAATAAAGTATTCTGTTTTATATAAAAAGATGTTTCTGTTTTATTACGTTAATAATACGAATAAAACAAAACGTCATTATCGCTAAATAATTCATATTATTAACTGACAATAATTGAATCAAACTGAGTGACTTCTCACATAAGCATTAATAATCAATACCGTGTGCTACTATGCAACCACACGTATTACTGTGCTTTTACTACCGAGTAGTTCAACAGTAATAATGGTAAAACTTCCGTCGTTATTTTTAATAAAATATTTTTGTCGTTTTCTCAATCCGACAATAATTCCGTTGTGGGGTCCACCAATGATTGTGCCATTGTACGAATATTCTCTGTTAAAACGAATATTTCCCGACCAATCGAATATTATATAACAACTTGCGTACTTTGCAAAATTTATAAATATTACCCACAACTATAACATTATATCAAATTAACTCCATAATATTCAAAAATGATATTTATAAAAAATTCATCTTTATTTATAAAAGTTAGGGTCTTACAGTGTTCATTTTCAAATTCTTCCTGCAAAATTGATTTCAAAGAGTGGCCCCCACCCATAAGGAAAATATAATGAGTTAGGCAAAAATAGGCAGAAAACTTTGTTTTTTGTTCTTTCTCCGTTGCTATAAATAGGAGGTAACCTCTCCTTCCTCCTCACACCATTTCTAAATTCAAAAATTCTTATTCTATAGTATTGTGAGTATTTTTCTTGAGTATAAGAATATTTTGAGCGAATTTTTTCTGCAAGATTTTCTCAGAATAATATCCGATATTCCAGTCAAATCCAGTTTTTACCAAGGTAAAGGATATTATTTTATTTCAATACTCGTAAGAAATATTATTTTCTTTCATACTCCATAGTATGGAAGAGATATTATTTCATCTCATATTCTCTAAATTTGAACTTACTATGGTAAATATTGCTTCTATAATTCCTGAAATGGTTAAAAATTTCGTTTCATCTAATATCATTTCATAGGAATATTGGTCTGAACTTTTTATCAAATTTGAAATTTTTCATGACTGGGTACTGTTCACGGGTACTGTTCACAAAAGAAAAAAAAACATTTTTTTTCCAAATTATCTGTTGTGACCCTTATTCTTAAAGTTTAATTCATGTTTTGATTTTTCATCATCCTCAGTTCTAAATGGTGATATAAATGAATATCTTTGGCCTGTAGTGCAAAGATGAATGATTAACTGATGAATATCTTTGGCCCGTAGTGCAAAGATGAACAGGTGTTGAGATGAACATGACCGACTGGTGATATAAATGAATATCTTTGGCCTGTAGTACAAAGATGAATATTAATTGTTGTTACAGGGATAAAATATTGATGATGGACTTTTAAATTTTAGAAGATAGTAGAACTCATTCTCTACGTGACTCTTCTAATGGATTGCTATTTTCGCTGTATTTGTTGATCTAAAACTTGTTGTCTATTATATTTTATCAGATTTTTCCCTGTTGAAGACTAATGATAAATTGTTGTATATTATCTTAGTCATAATATTCTTTACTGGGCTAGTTGAGCTCACCCTTTTCCTTTTTTGTTTTATTTTTCTTCCCAGGAGGTGAGAACATAGCAGGAACTAGCCGGAGTATGGAGTGATGGTTCAGGATAAATGTATTAGTAGTCCTCGCTATTTTGTAAAATAGTATATCAATAATTGTAATAAGGACTCCTTTTGAGTTTGTATAATCTCTATTAGACTATATTTGTATTCAAACTCACAGTATGTGTCGTCATATTTTGCACGACAATTGTATTATTGAAGTTGTAGTTTGCTTTCTGTACTTTGTATTTGGCGACTCAGAATAGGTGTTGTATACCTATTTTGGGGGCGTCACACTAATAATTTCAATATATATAGCTTTTACACAATTTAAATGAGATTCATAGTATATATATATATATATATATATATATATATATATATTTGTAGGGTTTGCGGGGGGGGGGGGATTCCCTCTTTCTAGTTTCATAAAATAATTTTATCTTATTCTTTTAACAAAATTTAATCGTATAGATGGAAAAGATAATACAAAATTATATGAGACACTATAAATTTTAATTTACTTTGAAGTTGTGTAGCATCATAATATTGTAAAACAATTATATTTATTGATAATTTTTATTTAATGAACTTTTATTAATATAAAATCATTGATAGACATCACTAAATTATTTAAAAATTTATGTGTTCAAATATTTAAGAAAAATTAACAAAATAAATACAATAATATTTTTTTGGTAGCAATTTAATTTATCTGTTCGTTTAAATGATATACTAATAAGAATATAGTATACAATTAAAAATACTTTCAGCCTATGAAATGGCGAATAAATTTATAAAATCAGTTAACGAAAAGTTTTAGTCTAAACAAAATTAAATGGGGGAGACAGCGGTCAAATTCCAGCACCGCTTCTAAATACTACATTTGACCCGGGCCCAGCTCAGTTTTGGATGGTTCCATTCCAGGAGACTCCTTCCTGGTTATCCGTCTCACCGACACCTGTCCTTCTAACTACAACGCCTCAATTGAAGTATGTACACCAAACCAAATATATAGACCTCAAATCGGTCTCATTTTCTTCTATTTTCTGTTCAATTTTAATGCCTTAGACTCGAAGTTTTCTCCTCCATTCTCTCTTACCGTCTAGTTCTTCAGGTTTGTTTTCGGATCAAATAAAAATCTCCAAAAACCTGGGGTTTTTAGGGTTTATCCTTTTTCTTTTTTTTAATAATTACATTAATATTGTTGAGTTTGATTATTGCTTTATCCCTTTACAATTTTCGCGATCCTTTTTTCATTTTTTTTGGCTTTGTATACCTTTTTAGTTTGTTTTTTTATCTTGCACTTTGATTATTGCGGGAAGCGGAAGAGGATAAGGAAGAATTTTTTTTTTTTGCTTTTGTTTAGGCTTATTTGATACAAATTTATAAATTTCACTTGCTGTCATCTTACTTGATTTTCGGGCAACCAAATTGAGGCTCACTGATACTTAGTTTTGGTTTCTATTGAGTCAATAAATAGAAATAGAAATAAAATTCTTGTTTGTATAGAAGTTTGAATTTAGGGCTTTTCTAGTTCAGATATTAATATGTTCAGGTTAAATTTGTTTACTGTTCGTATAGGTCTTTTCATTATTACATGGTTCCAATGTATTTTTGCAAACTTATGGATTATTTATAGTGTGCGCGGGTGGAAAAAGAAAGAAACTTAAGTGTAGGATTTATTAAGTACGAATCTAGAATTTTTGTTGCTTCTTCTACTTGGTTTTCTCTTCAACCAAAATGAGTAACGTGTTACTGTTTGGTTGATGCTGTATATTACCAAAGGATTGATTTTTATTACATTTTTTTTTGGTTTGAAAATTCATATATTAATGGTATTACATTATTTTAGATTTCAACCATAATTTTTGGTAGAGATTATTGAATGCCACAAATGTTGTAAGACAGCTATTTGTTTGTTTTTTATCCAGTGTTAGAGAGCGCTAGGTCATGGCAACTGCTAGCATGGCCACAGCCGCTGGTGCAGCTGCTCTTTTATATTATACTTTAAACAAGAAATTACAATCGACTACAGCAACAGAAGATGATGATGAGAACAGGAGCCATGGGCACAACAATGTACGCATAGGGATTGATAGAGTTTCCAACAGACTTATTCAAGCACCAGCGACATGGTTGGAGACGATTTCAACATTGTCAGAGACTCTTAGATTTACTTACTCTGAAACCTTGGGGAAGTGGCCCATTGGGGATTTGGCTTTTGGCATCAGCTTTCTTTTAAAGAGACAGGTAAGAGTTGTTTGTAATATTGACTTGATAGTGCCGCATGTAGTTTTAGTGTAAATAGTTTGCCTCTTTTAATTGCAAAATTGAGAACCTGCAGTTTCTCTTTAACTTTCTTTGTTTAATTAATTTTATGCATGAACTTACAGCTAAGTTCTATTCTAAAGAATGTGATCTACAGCAGGACGAGATAGATTTTTCTAAGAATTTATCACAGGTAGAATTGGCTCATCTATCCAAATAATACATATCTAAGATCAAACTTGAGTTGCAACAATTACACAACTAGATATTAGAGGAAGTGCTTATTCTTGTACGGATCCTATTTAAGAGTGAAACTCTCTCTTATGTTGGGTAAACTGTCCACTTTATGAAAATAAAAGAAAGTACAAAAAACATAATAAGAAATATTATGTCATTGGGGCATACCCCTGAGCCCATCATATACAAACCACATGGGCGAAGTATCCCAATAATTCTTCTCTAGACTCGAATTCCCGAATAGTTCTTCATGTTTGAATAAGATTCGAGGAGTATCCCACCAATTTCTCACACAACTCAAATCTGCAAATGCTTCAGCTTCATCATTCACTCACTGTTGTCGTAGCCGCTATCAGCCACACCATCTGCGCATAATTGTTACGGTGCCATGTCGAGTCATGGCGGTAGCCGACTTCTAGGACGCCTAGACGACAAGGCGACCGGCATGGCGTCCGTATGGCGACAAGTCGTTTATAATGTACAATTTATATATTATTTATTTTACTTAACAAGTATATTGACAATAAAATTTTATATACGTTAAAACTCAAAACATAACACTATGAAATACATTAAAGGCATAATTATGTAAATACTTAGCAATAACAATCCAAAAACAAAACACTTGATATTAAAAATTAATAAAAGAAATGAAGAATTCAACAAACACCACATAGAAAATAAAGTTGCAACCAACCATCACAAATATGTAGTCTAATAACTAATAAAACCCCACATAGCAAGCCAAAATAAAGTATAGGCTCTCTACACTATCTTTAAACATCGTTCAAGCAAACTCATTAAGGAAAAGGTCATTTCCATCTCCTCCACGAGAACTACTCTCATTCAAAGGCGTTGGTGGTTTTTCTCCAAAATTATCCTCCACATCTTCATCATCATTTGGAATTCTCTCTTCATCATTGGAGTCGGAATCCACCTTGATTTCCTTGAAGTTGAACCATTACCACGTCGAGAATACGCCATGAGATTATCACTAGTATTATCACGAGCCCTCCTTGAAAGATTGCGATCCTTAAGCATGTTGGATGCACCGGTTGCTTGATCCACATCATTCCATATAAGATCATCTCAGGGATGAACAACATCGGCCTCATTATTGATCCATTCATTACTTCATTCAAAGTCATCAATGGCTAATGGATAAAAAAAATTTCAAGTTCACGCCTCTTTTGGAACCTTGAGACGATCTTTCGATTGTATTGGACATACACCAAGTCACTCAATCATTTGTGTTCTAATCTATTTCTCTTTGTATGAATCTAAAATAAATAGAACAAAAAATAATAATATTAATGTTAAAATTTTAATTATATAAAAAATAGTTAGTATTAGTAGTGAATGACTTTTTACTTTTGAAATTTGAACTAACAATAGAAAGTACTTACAAACTACTCAAATGTTCTCCAATTGTGCTCACAACCGGAAGAACAAAAGAGGCCTAAAATTCTTTTTGCAAATGAGGATAGCTTAATAGCATGCCCTCCAAAAGTATTTTACCAATCAACTAGCAAACATTTAAAAGAAATATAAATATTTTTAAAGGTAAGAAATGAAGAATGTATATAAATTATAATTATAATTTAGCTTTTATATCTTTATATATATTTTAGTATATTTACGAGGATTCTTTATTTTTCGTTGTCAAATCGCCATTTCTCTTGCAAAAATATCTCGAGAAGCATCATAGTTATCGGCTAGATTGCTTATATTGGCTAGCAAATCTAGGTCGGACACTATCTTTGTAAGAATGTCATTGAAGTCTTCTCATAAAGTATCAGCAAACACTTGACGTTCCTCTTGCATTAGTGATTGTGGGCTGAAATTGCTTCAACTTGCTTATGTCCTCTAGTATAAAGTCAAGGCAATGAGCGACACAAGGTGTCCAAAATAGTGTAGGTCTCCTCTCCATTAGTATATGTTTCGCTGCCTTGTAATTAGATGCATTGTCCGTGACCACCTGAACAACATACTCGGGGTCAATTTCATCAATCTTGCTATTAAGTAGATTTGTCAACATTTTGCCATCTTGTGACTGACTGGAGTCATCAACAGAACCCATGAAATAAGTCTCATCTGGACTATTAACAAGTGTCTTCCACTCTTATCTGTCAAACCATCCGACATGAGTGTGCAGACATATTCCTTCCAACCAACTTCATGTTTCGCCCTTAAATCATCGGTTTTTGTCTTTGCCTTCTCAAGTAAAGGAATCATCACCTCATGATACGTTAGAGGCTTTAAACTCTGCCTATATTGCCCTATAGACTCGACCATTACCTCAAAGCTCCTTGCATTTGTAGCATTGAATGGTATGTCACACTTGTAGAAAAAGTTGGCAATGTGCATATGGACTGTCTCCTTGTCCTCCGGTGTCCACAAATGATTTTCAATACTCGTTTGACAAATGCTTGCTATGTCTCTCCTTTACAACTTCTTCGGGAGTCTTCTTTAGAAGTGCTTCAATCGTCTTTGTTGGAGTTTTTGGTTATGACTTTTGGAATTGAAAAATAGCTTTCTTCCTTTTGGAAGCTGTCCGAAAACTTGGAATAGTATTAGAAGAAGCATCGGAAGTCATGCTTGGACGAGCAAATCATTATTCTTGTTGCACCTCTACTACATCATCATCTAGCTCAATTAACTTGTTCCTCTTTTTATTATTCAAAGCCGCTTGCATCTCCCTCATAATTTCTATTGTTGTTACGGGGCACTTCGCTACATTTTCAAAATTTCCTACTATTTTGATTCCCGAACGACATTGCTTCCCACAAAAGATACATTGCACTATATCCTTATTACTCATGTCCGGCCAATACCCATATTTTCAACCCGGGTCGTTTGATTTGGCCTTTCTTTTTGGATCCTTAGTTATATCATAACCATCGGCTCCCGAACTTTTCGCCATTTTATTTTCTAGTTTCTACAAAATACAATTTAACAAAAAATATAAGAGAGAATTGACATTTTTATTTTTAGTTTAGGAAGTAGTAATGCACACAACACTTAATGGATAGTGTTAACACTTGGTAAATTGTACCAAAAAAGAAGTAAACAACTTGTTATTATCAGAACACATTAATAAATTAAGTTTTAAAATATATTAATGTATAAAATTAATGTCATCATCAACTTGTGGACACTTTGCTGGGTCATACATATATATATATATATATGTATATGCATGACACTTGGACAATTTACTTAACACCATATAATAGATTAATAATATCAGCCAATAGATATGCATATATAATTATCAGAACACATAAATAATCAGGACACAAATAAATAAATTAATGTCATCATCAACTTGTGGACACTTGGTTGAGTCATACATATATCAGTATATGCATGACACTTGGACAATTTACTTAGCACTATATAATAGATTAGTAATAACAGTCAACAGATATGCATGTCATACATATATGCATAGAAAATTAAAAACAGAGAAAGATACGTGAGAGGTAAAATAGAGAGGTGAAGCATACAACCATACATGACTATATTTATTCATTCAAACCTTCTTAAACAAAAAAAAGTGAAGGAGAGAAACTGAGAAGAAACAACAGAGTAACAAGAAAATCTAAGTATAGAAAGAAGAAGAAAAACCTGTGTATGAGAGAAGGCTGGACTCGCCGATGATTTCAATGGTCGTCTGTGATGGTGGTTGAGCACTTGAGCCGTGACGGGGCTGCGAAGCCTGCGATGGAGTCGCGATGGAGTCCTAAGAAGGTCGCGATGAAGTCGAGCTGCAATGGGTCTCTTTGTTGCGAATCGTTGGGTCGCGATGAAGTTGAGCACTCGAGTTGCAATGGGATCAAGTCGAGTGATTGAGTCAAAGTCTGCAGGTAAGGGTTTTGCCTTTCTCCTTTTCTCTTTTTTTTAATCGATGGGCCATGGGTATTGTGTTCATGGGTTAATGGGTCAGAACTCAGAAGATGGGTTAGATGATTTAAGTTGAGCTAGAGCTGCTAAGACGTGCGCCTTGGCAGCTCCACCTCAAGTCGAGTCTCGTCGTGCCCTTCTCCCCATTGCCTGGACTCCTAGGCGTCGCGGCAACTATGTATCTGCGTCATCAGTACATCATCCGCAACATGCACACTATCCGGGTCAATCGCAGCATCTACAACATCTGCATTATCCATGTCATAGTCACCATCATTATCTCTTCTTCTTTAATTGCATTTCCACCATCATCATTGACTTTATCTTCATTAGCATTTCCATCATCTTCATCTAGCTACTGCAACAGTGATCCTCCATAAGTGCAAAATCCTTTATTCATCAATATTTCCACTTCAATCATTACTCTCTTTATTTGTCACAACAATACGACTAATTCCCCTCTTCCTTGGATCTAATCAACCTAGCTCTTGATACCACTTGTTGGGAATTAAGTAGCCCCACACAATAAAATAAAGAGATAAAAAAACACGATATTTAACGTGAAAAATTCTTAAAGGGAAAAACTACCAGCCACCAAACTCTGAGTCTCCATTATATCAATATAATGGACTTACAATAATCTTCTCAAGTGTTACGCCTTAAAACTTAAGGTTCCACATTACTACAACACAACATTTTGCACGATCTAAAAGCTGCAAAACCCTCCAACTCACAATACAACTTTTTTTGTACGGAATATAAAAGTTACAAAAACCATCTCCCTCACACAAACACAAAACCCACTCACACCCTCTTTACATGACTGAATATACTATTCTTAATTTCTTACCCACAACTCTCCTCTTTCTATTCAATATAGGGTCCAAAATAAAACTCCCTCCTACTGCAAATTGATTCCTTCTCATAATAGGACTCTAGCATATAGCATATAATAAATATTCTATTAAAAATAGGTCACCTTCCTTTCCATAATACTAATCGATTCGAGGAGTATCCCAACGTATATATCCACATAATTGCAAGGACTCGCTGCTTATGACAAGCTGTGATGATTATGACTATTATGTTGTCTTTAAGGTTAATTTTTATTGTAAATGCTTCTCAGCAGATTAATACTTTGCAGGGAAATCTACAAGTTTGCAGTGTGTTTGGTGGTAAAGAAAGCATGCTGCTTAAAGGAGCTGAAATAACCTCTGAGCTTAGACGTCTCTTGAACCTGCTTACTCTTTGTTGGCATTTCTCAAAGAAACCTTTCCCATTATTTTTGGAAGAAACTGGCTATTCGCAAGACGATGTTCTCCTTCAGGAACCTAAAGCTGGAGTAAGTAGTTCTTCAACACCCATGCTTCTTGTTACGCTCTCCTCTGTCTTGATTTATTACTATTACTTCCCCCTCCTCTCTCTCTGCTTCGTGTTCTTTTACTTTTTGCTTTGGAAGAGTTGGACAATAAATAAAGGGAAAGTTAATACATGTGATGCTCCCAGCTAGGAGATAAAAGTTTTATTGGTGAGGAACTTGGAATGACAAACGGCAAATATAATCGTAATGTAGCATTAGTGGAGTCTATGTGGGGGTGGAGGTTCTTTTGTTTTGTGTGACTATTCATCTATTAATTAATTTTGCAGATTCTGAAGCCAGCTTTTACAATACTAGTAGATCATAGAACCAAATCCTTCCTCTTAGTGATTCGTGGAACTCACAGTATGAAGGATACTTTGACAGTCGCTACAGGAGCAGTTGTACCATTCCATCACACAGTTGTGAATGAGGGAGGAGTAAGTAATTTAGTTTTAGGTTATGCACACGGCGGAATGGTTGCGGCTGCTCGATGGATTGCAAAACTTGCAACTCCATGTCTTATTGGAAAACTCAGCAAATATCATGATTATAAACTTCAGGTATCGACATCTTGGCTTTACCACTTCTTTGTGGATTAAATTTGGTTTTGATGAAAGTCCAGTCCTTTCTCAGAGATTCCTATTTTTGGAACTTTTAGTGTTTCCAGGGAGGTTGAATATTTGATCGACATGTAATTTTTTTTTTCCAGAATATCAAGTCTTACTTCAGAAACCTTTTGATTAAAAGCTCGGAGATAAAGTATATTGATTTTCTTTGTTGCTTCGTCGATATGTTTTGTCCTGTATTAATTTCATGTGTCTAATAAAATTTGAAACATTTGTCATAGGAAAAGTTTCTTGTGACTTGCTTGCGATAAAGTATAGAAATATTTCTTGATAATATATATTGAATCATATGACCATTTGCTGTTATATTCTAGAATGTTGAACTTAAGAGTTTGCTCAAATAGCTCCACATGATATTTATTGTGGAGTTTTCTTGATTCCATTTGCTGTTATTTGACAATACTGGTGGTTCTATATAACTTATATAAGCTAGTCAGTTATATAGAGAAAGACCAGTATTAATTACCTGCTTGGGTGCAGATTGTAGGGCACTCTTTGGGTGGAGGTACTGCAGCACTTTTAACTTATGTATTGCGGGAGCAGAACGAATTGTCTACAGCATCTTGTGTCACATTTGCTCCAGGTTTGTTTGAGTTTTATTTTTGAACAGCCTGAAGTTGTTTCTTTGTTAGCCACCGAGTTCTGACACCTATCTAAAGACCATGTTATATATTATTTATTTGTAGTGCATTAATATTTCCTCTTGATTTTGGTTGTTGAGCATTGGTCAAGTTCTGACTGAATACTTGATGCAGCTGCTTGTATGACATGGGAATTAGCGGACTCGGGCAATGAATTCATTACATCTGTTATTAATGGAGCTGATTTAGTCCCTACATTTTCAGCTGCTTCTGTGGATGACTTGCGTGCTGAGGTTCAAATCCTGGACTGTTAGTTGAAAAGTCTTCTATTTAATTGCCTTGCCAAAAAATAGGCCTAAATTTCTTTTTTACTTCCTTTTCAAATAAAGTATAATCTCATTCATTACCTTCTCCATTAGAGAGATTTCTATACTTGGTTTTTAAATATAAAAAAGATTGTTATAAGGAAGTTTATCTAGAATTGCACACAATGTTTGCATTTCTTCCTGCTTTGTCCTTCAGTTATTCTTCCCTTTATTGACATTGATGCTTAGTCTGGAAATCATTTTTTTGTGTCCTTGACAACTTCATCTATGATGACCTCTTGTTGACCATCAACAAAGTGGTTCACTGTATCACTATGTTGCATGGTCACATGAATTTGAGTGCCCTCACCTGGAATAGAAATATATCGCAATGCTGATTCCCTGATATCCGACAGAACTTGTATGCTTGGCCTGGACAATTTTTTAAAGCAATTCTTGTGTTTTAGCATATGCTTTCATATTATATTCTCTACACAGTGAAGACTGAAAAATATCTACTTTTGTAGGTGACAGCATCTGCTTGGGTTAATGACCTGAGGAATCAGATTGAGCATACCAGAATTCTTAGTACTGTCTATCGTTCTGCATCAGCACTGGGTTCTCGACTTCCATCCATGGCTAGTGCTAGAGCAAAAGTTACTGGCGCTGGTGCAATATTGCGTCCAGTTTCCAGTGGCACTCAGGTATATTTCCTTTACTGGGACATGAAGTTACTTGGTGGCTTTTAACAATACATATTACGCATCTTTGATAAAACTAGTCATGCAATTTATGGAAATGATGTGACCATTTTTTTTTTCCGCATCGTACTTCTTCACCTAGTTTATGATACGGGGGTATGTAAGCTGTGTGATCTGTTTTAAGCAAGGTGAAGAAACCTATAATTTCTTGAAGCCTGGCCTTATCTTCTTAAGCTGAATCAGTATTAGACATGTAGATTGTCAATTCAGTTTGTTGTTCAATTATGATCCTAGGTGCTCGGATGAGCCACCTGCTCCTGACCATATAGAAGTAGAGTTACAGTTGTTAACATTTTCTGGTGGTGCTTTGATGACCGTAGGTTGTGATGAAGAGAGCCCAAAGCATGGCTCAGGCAGCATGGTCACGTCCTTCCCTCCAGTTATCCTCATGGTCATGTATGGGTCCCCGTCGTCGGCCTGCCGCTACTCGTACAAACTCGAACATAAGAAAAGATTCCTCAGAATCTTCCTCTAGTAGAACAGAAACTTCTGAGCCTCTTATTACGTCCCCCCGGAAGACCGTAACAACCATTGAAGCCATAGAACTTCCAGTATCGTCTGAGGGGATGGTTTGGAATTCAGAAATTGAATATTCTCGTTCAGATAAATCAGGTTTGAATAATGGTGAAGTGGATGTTAATGGTGATGACCTTGTGGGTCACAATACACATGAAGATCGTATGACTGAAGTTGAGCTATGGCAACAACTTGAACATGAGCTATATGATCACGCAGAAGGTGAGGAAGCTGATGTAGCAAAGGAAATAAGGGAAGAAGAGGCAGAAGCTATTGCAGAGGTACGTGAGAGTGAGCTAGAGAGCTCTGTGCCAGAGACAAAAGAGGTGCACAGATTTTTCCCACCAGGGAAAATCATGCATATTGTTAAGCTACTCTCTGATGAGCTGGAGGAAACTGATAGCAGAACCCCTTCTGACTTGGATAATACCCAGCTGCCAGAGTCGAAGGTTGGCATTTTTCTTACCTCTAGATCATTGTATAGTAAACTTAGGCTGTCAAAAACAATGATTGCTGATCACTTCATGCCCGTTTATAGAAGACAGATTGAAAGATTGATTGGGGAACTTGAAAAGGAAGATACAGGTGTAAACCTACACCATGATTGTAGGGAGAAAGCAGGGGGTATTGTTATAGGGTAAGGGGTTTAACGCTTTAGTTTTGAAGAACAGAAGCATACCAAAGGGAATCTCAAGATTTTCAGAGATGAAGACTGCAGTCCAACCTCCACTCCCAAAGTTAAATTGGAGCGAGTGTTAATTGTTCAGATCTGGAGTGCATTTATCAGTTCCCAGTGTAAACTGGGATGTAGCATTGCCTACCTGCATAGCGTGAAGCCCTTTCCATTTGCAGAAATTGTTCTTTACCTTGAATGTAGCAATTCATATTTCTAATCCCTGTATACAACTTTAAGGCGGCTGAGGTTTTTAAATAAATGAGGCCAACTGGCCAAGTATATATATATATATATATATATATATATATATATATATATATATAGAGAGAGAGAGAGAGAGAGAGAGAGAGAGCAAGGATCAAGTGCATACTCCTTATCTTACTCACTCGTGCTCACTCCCTTTTAAGCGACGGTTTTGATCGTACAACCGTCGTCTATATTTTTAGCGACAGACAAAATATAGCGTCGCTAAAAGTATAGACGACGGTTGTATGACTAAAACCGTCGCCTAAAGGGGGTGAACACGAGTAAGATAAGGGGTATGCACTTGATCCGGACTGTATATATATATGTATATTGGTTTCTATCCACAGCAACCGGTTGTTGAGAAGCAATTCATTTTGTCTAGCCGTTACAATCTGTACCGGTCTTTATCAATTTTTTATTTTTTTTAATAAGCCGCTACAACATGTAGCGGCTGGGTCAAAAATGGGTTGTTCCCAACAACCGATTGCTGTGGATGGAATTCTTATATATATATATATATATATATATATATATATATATATAGAACCATAATCACTAAGAAAAAAAATACGAGCAAATACTAATTGAATCTTGACAATATCAATTCTCTCTTATGGGTAGTAGTGATCCATAACAAATACTAGTAGTTGTTTGCTGTTACTAAGAGTAGCTGCAGACAAAATGAGATTATTGTTTGATAAAATTGAGTAATTAAGATCTGAATGATTAATACATTTTAATAAATTAGATTATCTGAATTATAAAATTGTTTGATAATTAAAAAGTATAAAATATTTAAATGACATTATTTTATCATTTAACCTTTCGAGTTATTTAAAAAATTTATTTGATTATCTTAAAATTTGAAATTGGAGGATTACAATATTTATAATGTCTATTTTTGTCCATAACTTTTAAATAAACTATTAAGATTCATCTCTTAATAGTTAAAATTAGAGTAACGATTAAGAGGCAAAAAAATTACCAAACAAGATTTACTAGAGTCAGATGAATTAAGAAATATTAGACAAAAACAAACACCATCTAAAATCTCTGTCGCTATTTAGGTGGTGTTTGATAAAATTAAGTAATTAAGATCTGAATGGTTAATACATCTTAATAAATTAGATCATCTGAATGAAATAACATTTGAATCTAAAAAATTGTTTAATAACTAAAAGTGTAAAATATCTAAATGACTCTATTTTACCATTTTAACCCTCTTAGTTATTGAAAAAATTTATTTGAATTATTTTAAAATTTAAAATTAAAGGAGTACAATATTTATTGATGCTATTTTTATTCATAAATTTTAAATAAATTATTAAGAAGCAGCTCTTAATAGTTAAGATTTGAATTTTTGTCTTAACGATTAAGAGGCATTAAGAGGGAATTTTTTTTAACCAAACAAGATTTACCTCAGATCAAATTAGAGACAGATGAATTAAGAGGTATTCAGACAAAAACAAACATAACTTTAGTTAGATTTAATTAGTTTCAATGTATTTATTTGTAATGTAACTTATATTAATTAAATCAAATTGTATTAGAATATAGAGTTTAAATTTTAAATAATCAAATTGTCACCATAATTGATAATGTTAAATTTTATTACTTAAATTTTTTTTTATAAAAATAAATACATTAAATATAATTGATAATATTAAATTTTATTATTTAATAAATTATGTATACAAATAAATATATTAAATATAATTAATAATTTTATTACTTAAAAATTTATTTATAAAAATAAATATATTAAATGAGTCCCCTTCTTATAAGTAACACCCACATGCGGCGTGGTAACAAAATTCCTATGATTCATGCATCCTATGTGCTAAAAGAAGATGATGGATTTTATTTTAAAGGGCATAAATTTCCCTACCCATGATTCATGCATTAATTCTCTCTCTCTCTCTCTCTCTCTCTCTCTGTCTATATATATATATATATATATATATATATATATATATATATATATATATTATATTTAGTAACTCACTCATTCAATGGCCACGTAAGATGTTGAATTTTGTTACCACCCGCATGCATATAAGATGGGGCTCTATATTAAATATAATTAATAATTTTAAAAATTATTTATAAATATATTAAAATTATTTAAATTTAATTAAAATAAGAGTATTTAGGATGTTTTTTCATATCTCTACTAACTTAAGAGCAGAGGAGGTGGGTAACAAAAAAAAAATTATATTCAACTATGAGAGATGTGTTTCTTAGAATAATGATCATTTCCTATGATGACTTCCTCCTTAGTTAATTTACGGGAATAAATTAATTTTTGGTATTTGTATTGGGACACGATTTATAATTTTATATTCGAAGTGAAAAAAATTATAAATTGGTGATTATATTCGGAAAAATATTACACTCCGTTAAACAGTAGGGTTTCATCTTTATTCTGTTTAAAAATTAGGATTCTTTTCATCTGTCCTTCTTATTCTCTCATTCTTCTTGTTTCGATTTTCCATTGATTACTGGTTTTCATATATTTATTAAAAAGTTTTCAGTATTTAATTGAAAAGATGAGCTCGTCTTGGAGTGGAATCGTAAATAAAATCGGAGAAGAAGATCGTAGTTCATGCAAACACCAGAGTTCCCAAGTCGGTGCCACTGTAGAGCAATGGTGCGAATGTGGGAGGCAAGAAAAGATGGAACAAAATATCGAGGATCTTCTTCGCGTCGACTTCGCTTCTCTCTATGTATGTTTGTCTCTCCTGTTGGATTAATTTTAACGATTATTTAAAAATTGAAAAGTACAAGCACCAGATTATAAAAATTTTTGAGTACAATCGCCAGTTTGTAATTTTTTTCACTTCGGGTATCAAATTGTAAGTCGTGTCCCTAATGTTTAACGGAGTGTAATATTTTTCGAGTACAATAATCAGTTTGTATTTTTTTTCACTTTGAGTACCAAATTGTAAATCGTGTCCTAGTACAGGTACCAAAAATTGATTTAACCCTTAATTTACGGGATAAATTAATTTTTAATACCTGTACTGTAAGACCCCAATTTTTATGAATAAAAATGAATTTTTTATAAATATCGTTTTTAAATATTATGGAGTGAATTTGATATAATATTATAGTTGTGAGTAATATTTATAAATTTTGTAAAATACGCAAGTTGTTATATAATATTCGATTAGTCGGGGAATATTCGTTTTAACAGGAAATATTCGTACGACGGCACAATCATTGGTGGACCCCACAATAAAATCATTGCCGGATTGAGAAAACGATAAAAATATCTTTCTATAAGATAACGGTGAAAGTTTTACCGTTAACTGTTAGAATACCCAGTGGTTAAAATACAGTTATACGCGTTGTTGCACAGTATCACACGGTATTATACAATATTTTTAAATTATTGATTCTTACGTAAGAAGGCACTACTCAATAATTCTTATAGTAATTACTGTTCAATATTTTATTTTATTGGCTAAATAATTGCTACGTTGATATTTTATATTATTGTTGTTTCAATATTTATCACTGCACAGTATTTTTCATTATCAGATCAATAATTCATATTAATTGAATAATATTATTTGATAGCATTATTGACAATGCCTAGAAAGTTCTGTCAAGAAGAGATTTAATCACCTAATTACGTGCCAGTAAGGAGAAATCCTTATCGAAAAGCCCTCTCTTTTGTGAGAATGATCTGGTGCCATTATTGTGATTCTGTAGTATTATTTGTGAATAATTAATTATTAATTTATATGATAAGGAAATATTTATTTTATGTGGACATAAATGATCAATAGAAAAATATTTATTTTTATGTGATTATAAATGAAAGAATTAATATTGAGGTATTTTATCAGTATTTTTGTCAAAATGAGGGTATTAAAAATTAAATCAGTGTTCTTAAAGTTCTATTGCGTGAGTTATAATTTTGATCCGACCGTTGAATCGTTGTAATTTTTGGATATGTTGTACATATATAAGTGGAGTATATGTCCACAAATTTTGAACCGTTAAAAATTAACGTATGATTTGTTATGAATTTTATGAGGTATTAAAAATCATCCGTTTGTGAATTTCGGATATTTTCGATTTAGAATTTGAGAAAACTTAAAGCTACAAAGTTGTAGAGAATTCGATTTCGTGTGGAATGGACATAAAATTCGTATTTTTCTGATAAAATGACTATTTATTATGAATTATTGAAGTTTCAGAAATTAAAATATTTTTATTAAAATTGGGTGGGACCCACTTTTGTTTAAAAACATGTGGGCTGCTATTTTTTTCTTCCAAGATGGCATGCTTGAATTTTTTAAGGTGTGCGTAGAATTGAAAAAAGAAATAATATTATTTTATTATTTTAGTTTCATATAGCGTTCTAGCATTTTCCAATAAATAAGCGCTTAAGTTAGAATTGAAAATCACACCAGAATTAGAGAATTCTTTTTCTATAATCTTTAGTGTATTTCTTTAGAGTTTTAGAAAGTTTTGAGCGTAGAAAACAGTGAAAGTTTTCTTCAAGAATATCCCCGCCATACCAGTTGGAATACTCTTCTTTTCAAGGTAAAGGATGTTATTTTTGTTCAATATTCGCTTGAAATAATATTTTTTTCTATCCTCTGTAGTATGTAAGTAATATTATTTCGTTTCAGATTTTAAATTCTATACTCGTTTTGTTAAAATTTTGACTTCTATACTCCATGAAATTAGTAGAATATCCTTGATATTTGCGTTTCATCCAGTATCTTTTCATGAAAATATTATTCTGAGTATTCTTGATAAGTTTTAACTTTTCATACTGGAGTACTATTCACGGGATTACTATTTTCGAAGTACTATTCACGGGGTACTATTCACTCGAGTACTATTCACCCGGGATACTATTCATGATAAAAAATAATTTATTTTTTGTCTAAATTATTTTTGGTACAATATTATTCTTAAATTTTACTCTACAAAGCAGTATCATGTTGACAATTTGGACGTTATTAATTTTTAGATAAATTAAATTATATATCTTTAAAAAATTATTATTAAATTTGTTTTATTGAATTCTTATATCATTGTCATCATCCTCATGTTTATATTCTATTGAAAGTCATCTGTGACCTGTAGTGCATAAATATATTTGGTATGATTATGACTAGGGATTATTCAGTATAATCATGACCATAATATTACAAATGATGTGGTAAAAGTCCTCATTGGCCCGTAGTACATTGATGGATAGTTGTTGACATGATCATGACCATTTATGAATACACGAATATCCTTGGCCCGTAGTGCATGGATAATTTGTGGTCGTGATACTAATGAATATCCTTGGCCGTAGTGCAGGGATGATGTGGATTTTTTGTTAAGCTGAGTCTCAGCAATAAAAGTGATGAAAAACCTTTTAAATCATAGAATATAGTAAATTTTATTCTCTATTTGACTCTTTTAATGGATTGCTTGTTCCGCTGCAGTTAAACTTGATGTTTGTTATATTTTATCAGTTTAACACTGTTGAAGGCTAACATAAATTATTCTGCATTATCTTAGTCATAATATTTCTTACTGAGCTACTTGAGCTCACTCTTTTTGCTTTCATTGTTCTCTTCAGGAAATGAGAACGTAGCATGGACTAGTCGAGGAACGGAGTGATGATCCAGATAATAGCATTAGTAGTCCTCATTATTATATGAAATAGTATGATAATAAATGTATTGAGGACTCCATTTGAGTTTGAATACTGTCTAGAAGACAATATTCATATTAAAACTCTCAGTTTATGTTTTGTCATATTTTACACGACAGTTATATTATAAAGTTGTATTTTAATTTTGTACCATGTATTTGGCGACTCAAGATGGGTGATGTATACCTATTTTGGGGGCATCACATATACTAGGACACGACTTACAATTTGGTACCCGAAGTGACAAAAGTTACAAACCGGTGATTGTACTCGAAAAATATTACACTCCTTTAAATATTAGGGACACGACTTACAATTTGGTACTCGAGATGAAAAAAGTTACAAACAGGTGATTGTACTCGAAAAATATTACACTCCGTTAAACAGTAGGGTTTCATCTTTATTCTGTTTGAAAATTAAGGTTCTATTCATCTGTCCTTCTTCTCTCATTCTTTTTGTATTGATTCTCCATTGATTACTAGTTCTCATATATTTATTAAAGGGTTTTCAGTGTTTAATTAAAAGGATGAGCTCGTCTTGGAGTGGAATAGTAAATGAAATCGAAGAAGAAGATTGTAATTCATGCAACAAAAATGAATGAATTACACCAGAGTTCTCAAGTTGGTGTCACTGTGGAGCAATGATGCGAATGTGGGAAGCAAGAAAAAATAGAACAAAACATCGAGAATCTTCTTCGCGTCGACTTTGTTTCTCTCTTTGTTTGTTTGTCTCTCCCGTTGGATCAATTTTAACGATTATTTAAAAATTAAAAAGTACAAGCACCAGATTACAAAATTTGTTAGTACAATCACCAATTTATAATTTTTTTTACTTCGGGTACCAAATTATAAGTCGTGTTCCTAATATTTAACGGAGTGTAATATTTTTCGACTATCATCACTAATTTATAATTTTTTTTATTTCAGATACCAAATTATAAATCGTGTCACGTTACAATTACCAAAAGTTGATTTATCCGGTTAATTTACATCCTCTTCTATATTTGTTTGCTGTAGGCTGTTCAGGTCATTTACTTTCACTTGAAAAAGAAGCCGCGTCCGTTGACCGAGACAATTCCGCCAGTCATTCTCACTCATTTCCAGGTAATTTCTTCTCAATTTCATCCCCATAATTTCTATGGCATGGTGCTCAAATCTTCTGAGATTAGAATTGATATTATTTTCTTTAAATCATCCTAAAAATCTGGATTTTCTTTAACAGCAGAAAATCTGGATTATACTATTGCGGCTTGTTTGTAGAGAGAGTCCTTTGGCATCTCCAATCCAATCATGACTGATGTTTTTATCTCCCAACTGATTGAACAGCTGACTTTGCTAATGAAACAACAGATCGAAAAAGAGTATAAATTGGTTGTGGGTGTCAGCAAAGAAGTCCGAAAGCTCAAGAGCACACTCCAGTCCGTCCAAGCTGTGCTCGTTGATGCCGAGAAAAGACAAGTAAAAGAGGCCGAGACGGTCAAGGTCTGGCTCGGTAATCTCAAAAACATATCCTATGACATGGACGATGTCCTGTCCGAGTGGAGCACAGCAATCCTCAAACTGCAAATCAAAGGAGTTGGTGATCAAACTACCAACAACAACAAGAAGAAGGTCTGCTTCTTCATCTCTTTGCCTTTGCCTTGCTTTTCTTTCAATCGAGTTGTTCAACGCCGCGATATTGCTCTCAAAATTAAAGACATAACTGAAAGACTAGATTTGATTGCTATCGAGAAAGAGAGATACAAATTTAGCACATCCGATGTTATTCGTAATGGTGAAGAAACAGTGCGTCACAAGTCTACCTCTTACGTTGTTGCGTCTGAGGTATGCGGTCGAAATGAGGATATGAATACTCTTGTGAGCAAGTTGTGTTCCGAGAGTACTAGTACTAGTATAGCAGCTGTGAAAAACATCCTCCAAATCATCTCCATAGTGGGTTTAGGAGGAATTGGAAAGACTACTCTCGCCCAAAAAGCTTATGATCGCGACGAGGTGAAAGCCTATTTCGAGATAAAAATGTGGGTGTGCGTCTCCAAGCCTTTTGATCAGGTACGGGTTGCCAAGGCAATTGTTGAAGAAGTGGAACGTAAGGCTCCCAATGTAGTTGAACTTGAAACTACACTAAGTTTTGTCAAGAACTGTGTTGAGGGGAAGAAGTTCTTGCTTGTGCTAGATGATGTGTGGACTGAGGACTCCAGATTGTGGGAACCATTCAAATGCATTCTCAAGTCTGGCGCATCCGGGAGTAAAGTTTTGCTGACCACACGCAATGAGAGAGTTGCAAAGATGATGGAAACGACCTACATCCTTCGGTTGCGGCAGTTATCTGACCAAGACTGCTGGTCTTTGTTCAGTCGCATTGCATTGTTTGAGAAAAGTACGGAGGAATATCAAGATATTGGCAGGAAGATATCAGACAAGTGCAAGGGGTTACCTCTTGCTGCCAAGACTATTGCGAGTCTCATGCTCTTCAAAACTACGGTAGAAGATTGGCGGAATGTTTTAAACAGTGAAATTTGGGAACTGGAAGGTACAGAGAATATAGGCATTTTCCCTCCATTACTGTTGAGCTACTACGAGCTGCCCTCGAGTATTAAGCGGTGCTTCATTTATTGTGCCAACTTTCCGAAAGATTACAGTATAGAGGCAGACAATCTGATCAAACTCTGGATGGCACAAGGCTATCTCAACTCAGGGACAAGTGTGGATATGGAAGTAACTGGTCGGGAGTACTTGGATACTTTGATCGTGCGGTCTTTTTTCCAGGATTTGGAAAAAGATAAGGATCGTGACAATGTTATAAGATTTAAGATGCATGACATGGTTCATGATTTAGCACAATCTGTCACAAAGAACGAATGCTCTATTGTCAAGGCAGATAGCGGAAAACAACAGAGAATGTCCTCAGATTGCCGTCATCTAACACTGATTCGTGGAGATGATTTCTCTTTTCCGGAGCGCCTTGACAATACAGAAAGACTACATACATTTTGGGTTCAGTCCTTCTACGATTCTCCACCTATTGTGAGTCAAGTTGATACAGTTCCATCTAATTTATTTCATCGAATGAGATGTCTCAAGGCGCTAGATTTGAGCAGGAACAGGCTGCGTAAACTTCCAAAAGAGGTTGGGGAAGTGATGAACCTGCGGTACCTCAACTTATCCTTTAATCCATTAGAAGAATTGCCCGAAGCAGTTTGTGATTTATGTAATTTGCAAACCTTGAAGCTTTTGTCCTGTAATCATCTGACAAAACTACCACGAGGGATTGGAAAATTAATAAACTTGAGGCACCTTGAGATTGATGGAACTAATAATCTAACAAGACTGCCAGAAGGAATTGGGAGATTAAGCGCTCTTAGGACATTGAGCAAATTTGTAATAGGAGGTGGTGGTGCTGGAACTGAAGAAGCAGCTTGTAAACTAGGAGATCTGAAAAACTTGAACGACCTCCGAGAGTGTCTTCCTATAGAAGGTTTGGGGTATGTGGCAGATGCAGGTGAGGCAGAAAAAGCTGAGTTGAAGAAAAAGGAACACCTCTTAAAGTTGTCTATGAATTTCTGCCCTCTAGCTCAAGCTGAGCAAATGACTTGCGTGGCTGAAGCTCTTCAACCTCATACGAGCTTGACGTGGTTAGAAATGAAGTCATACGGAGGCAGTCAGTTCCCCAGTTGGATGATTTCATTGATCCATTTAAAGAAACTTCGACTCCTGGAGTGCCAAAACTGTGTTTGTTTACCACCTTTAGGGAGACTGCCATCCCTTGAGACACTTCATTTAGAGGGTATGCATAACCTGAAATGCATCGGTCATACATTTTTGGGATCAGATGGCAGGGTAGGGGAATCATCACCAGCGATTGTATCATTTCCAAAATTGAAGAAGCTCAAGATTGCCTACCTGACAAATTGGGAAGAGTGGGATGTGATCAGCACAGGGAGTGGAGTAGATGACAATAATAATTTAAGGATTATGCCATGTCTCCATTACTTGAAACTTTCTCAGTGTGACAAACTAAAGACACTGCCGGAGACCCTCCTTCGGATGGCACCTCTAAGGAGATTGCGCATCAGTAACTGCTGTATTCTGAAGCAGCGATACCTAAAAGGAGGAGAGGACTGGATCAAGGTATGTCACATCCCCAAAATACACATTCAATAGAAGTACTAGTGTGCTCCATGAGTGCATCTCAATATCCATCTCCTGGATATATCTCCATTCCCAATTAAAATTTCCCTGATTTATTACTTGATGTTGTTTGTATGTATGCAAAGAATAGAATGTTTCACTTGGATTCATCACCTTTGTAATAACTAGGCATAAACTGTTATGTCATTCCTCCTTCCCAGTCCCTTCATTTTAAAAGTCTGAGCTACTAGATGTTCTGATGTCTACATTTTACTATTAAAGTTTCATAATACCCTATTTAAGACTTTCTTTTCTGGAGTTTTTAGAACTAGATCTTCTGATGTCATAAAGGCAGTAGTAATACAATCTAGCTAGCTTCAGATCCTTCCGTGCCTCCATTTGTATCCAGGAAAATTCCCCTTCTTATATTTTTTTTTTTCTGTTAATTAATGTCGAGAATTTTGTATCCAGAACTTGACTTGATGGTGTATGCTGTTTGGTTGAAATTGCCATCATTTTCAATGAGATGAGGTCTGATTATCCATGTTCCGGTATACATTTTATTTGCTCAAACTTTGAATTTGTTTTGTCTAATTTGATTCGCCCTCAAAATTTGGGAATCGTCAATCAACACCTTTAAGTATTTAAAAATAGCAATTCTATTGCTTTTTGTCATTCCGGCCAATTAAATCGTCAGTCAGAGATACTGGTTGAATACGAATTGCTATATTAACCATGTGTTGATTGTATTTTGACCGCATAGCTTCAATTATACTACTCTTATTTTCCTCCAAAATAGTTGCATCAAAATAATAGACATATTTCCCTCCAATATATATATATATATATATATATGAATTGCACAACTACTTTCATTTTACCGATTGCCCATATATCTTCATTACATTGGCTATAAGTGAGCAACGAAACAATGGATAGAGAAGCAACGAGTTGAGTCAAAGTAAATGACCGCAGTTAATAATTGACATCGTCACTGCCCAACTAAGTTGCTAATTTCTTAGACCGATTTAAATCTTGGTTGTCAATTTTCCAAAATATTTGTTTTTAAATACTTAAAGTATTGATTGACGATTCTCAAATTTTTAGGGTCAAATTAATTTTTGTCCAAACTTGAAGGAACAATTTTGTCATTAACCCTTTTGCATTTTTACTATTTCAGCCTAATAATGCCTAGTGTTTTTTCTTTTTTTCTTGTTGGCAAGAGAATGCAACAAATTATATTACCGAAAAAGTTCATTCGACTAAAAATCAATACATACCTCGAAAGTTGTAACTCTTGAATGTAGTTAAAGAAAAGAAGAAGAAAAAAGATTGTTGTTTTATACTCCCTTCATCTCAAATTATTTGCACATTTATTAAAAAAAATACAATTATTATGTCAAATTTTTTACTAGAAGTATAATTATATCCATAATTATATAACTTGGGAATTATAAACTTAAGAGGATAAAGAATAAATAAAAAGGATAAATTTGTATTATAATTATTTTAATTGTCTAAAAAAAGTGAAATTCAGTTAATTTGGTATAACAACAATTCTCTAAAATTACAATTAATTTAGAATGGATGGAGTTTATACCGGCATCATGACACTCGTTGCATGTGAACAAATTATATAAAACACAAAAAATGAGTTTTATTATTATTGAATTCACATAAATTCTATTTAACCTACTCTTCTATTTTATCTCCTCAATTTTCTTTTATTAGTTTTACACCACATTCAATTCTCAATACTCTTCCCCTATAACTAACTTTAATTTTAAAGGGTAAGAAAAATAAATAAGTAAATAAATAAATAAAAGGCTTCACTTCAATGTTTCATGTTTGCATCAAAATAATCTTTAATACCTTCCTCCCTTTATAATATATTCCCTTCATTCCTAAAAAGATAACCGAATATACAAATATTTTTATTTTTAAAATGATAATATATTCCCTTCATTCCTAAAAAGATAACTAAATGTATAAATATTTTTATTTTTAAAAAGATGAAATAAAATATAATTAAGTTATTTAATTGAGTCCATTATTATAAAAAAATATCTATTAAATTTGATTTTTTTAATATGTGTGTAAATTATAATCGGATAATCGTTTTAGGGGCGGAGATATGGATGGATGTGTATTTTTAAATTAAAAAAAGAGTTGGTCCGACTTTCTCTCTCCGTCCTAATTGCGGTGACGTGACATCAATTAATAATGGTAAGTACTTTTACCAGTCGATTGCTAATGAACTTCTTACTATCTTCAAAGTATTTATATTTATAAACTAGTAGGAGTAATTTTTAAAGCGTGCTGTTTTCTTTTGTATTGTCTTTCAGTAGAAGAATGGAATTGGCAGAACACAAAATATTCGGGCGGAATTATTAAATTCGTCATCTTCGATTTCGACGGAGACCGCCAGAAGATTGATCAGTACTTTTGACGAGCTTCAGACGATCGGGAATGATCTCAGATCCCCAAACTGAAAGCATCAAAA
Source organism: Panax notoginseng (assembly GCA_016801055.1). Taxonomy (NCBI): domain Eukaryota; kingdom Viridiplantae; phylum Streptophyta; class Magnoliopsida; order Apiales; family Araliaceae; genus Panax; species Panax notoginseng. The sequence goes on along the minus strand of CM029012.1, from coordinate 291,740,818 downwards.
TATGATCTAAACGGGCATGGAAACCCTTCAGTTAGAGTTTCGGTCCATATTGACCCGACAAACCAACAGAATCCATAATGCTTTGTTGGCTGATAGGATTTCTACCGTTTTTTCAAGTACAACAACCGATACTTTTAGCTATGAATTACAGGATGATGAACATATTGACGAAGTTTATGGTCTCAGGCGTATCATTGAACGATTGAACTCAGCCGGTAATGTTGGCGACTGCGTTGAATTCTACAGGACTTCAAGGAAGTTGATTGTGGATGCAAAATTTCGACACCTCGGCGTCGGTAAATATAGCATCGGTGAGTTACGGAGTTTGGAGTGGGATATGTTGGCACCAAAGATCAAATTGTGGATACGAGCAGCTCGTGTTTGTTTTGAAGCTCTCTTCATAAAGGAGAAGAAACTCTGTGAACAAATCTTTAGTGGGCTTGGTAACTCCACATCTGATGTGTGTTTTATAGGTATAGTTAAAGAATCTGCCTTGCACTTGATTAACTTTGCAGAAGGCGTTAGTAGTACTCGTCCATCGTTTCTCAAGTTGTTTGAAATTTTAGATCTCTACCTCGCTCTATTCAATGTCTTGCCTGGTCTTAATTCTATTTTCCATTCCAAGTTATCCGAATCTGTTTCTGTTCGTATTGAGGCTGCTCGGACAGTTGATCTGCTTGCGGAATTGGTAAGGAATATGCTTTCACTTTTTGAGAATTCTGTGCTTCATGAGCAGCTAAACAGGCCTGTTTCTGGAGGCATAATTCACCCCTTGACAAACTATGCCGTGTCCTACATTACACGCATTGCCGATTACAAGGAAGCGCTTACCCAACTTATCACATCTAATCCAACATCAAGTGTAGGAATTTATGATGATATGGAATTTTTGGAAGTTCCTGGGAAATCTCAGTTGGTACGCCATTTGATCTGGATTATCATAAGCTTGAAATTCAATTTGGAGGGTAAATCCAAACACTACAAAGACGTGTCTCTAGGTCATTTGTTCTTGATGAACAATGTTCGCTATATTATCCAGAGAGTTGAAGGGTCTTCAGTACTGCAAGAGATGATTGGAAGAGACTACATCAGGAAACTAGGTGAGTATGTCTTACAGGAGGCAGATAGCTATAATAGATCAACTTGGGACGGAGTTCTGTATTGTTTGAGAGATGAAAGACTATATTCTGGGTTTTTTTGTTGTTTAAAATTATCAAAGGCTACTTTGAAAGACAGGTTCAAGAGTTTCAATGCTAAGTTTGACGAGGTCTGTCAGACTCAATCCACATGGTTAGTTCTGGATTCAAAGCTCCGTGGGCAACTCCATCAATTAATACTGAAGAAGCTAACCCCGGCTTATGTGTCCTTTCTAGATCAGTTCAGGAGCCATATTGAAACTGAGAAGCACCCGGAGAGATACATCAAGTACTCGGTCCAGGGCCTTGAAAATGCTGTCTGTGGTCTTTTTGTGGAACACTAGTTTTCCCACACTAAGGTAAAAATCTTATTTAAGGAGCCAATTGAATTTATTTTTTTAAAAAAAAAAGTTATTCCAGAAGTGACTTAGGTGAATAAATTAGCATGTTATGATCAGTTTAGAAGGTTTAATGTTTGGTAATCTATGCTTCATTAGCACAATGTTGTATGATATATCACCTGTTATTTCTTTACAGAATGCCGAGTGAATTACAGTAGTTGTTAATACATGGTTTCAATTATGCTACACATCTCTCTTATGCTTTTGAATTATGTTCCATTAATTTGAGTCAAGTGCCTCCATGATGGACACCGATACTTCTTGTTTGGAAACTTCCATCTACCTGCTGCTCTTTATTTTCTCGACTCCATCCCACCCACGTACATCTCAAACATATTTTTTGAAGAAAGCATTCTGTATAAAGTTATTTTATGAATTTAACTAGTATAGAAAATTGAACTTGCACTTGGCTCTTCTTGTCATAATGGATTTTTCCCATACTAAAGGAAAATGAACTTGCACTTGGCTCTTCTTGTTTTGACAAGGGAGATGAAATTTATGTATTGTGGTACTGCTAAGATAATGGTCATTGAGAAGCAGAGTGCAACAAAGTACTAGTTTCTTCCATATCTTGTTTCCCTTCTCGTGAGTTAAAAATCTAGGAATAACACTTTAATAGTAAATTCTTTGTAGACCACCATGTCAAAGTTATCGTATCAATCCAACTCTTTTTGGTTAAAAGTGTTTTCTTCCAGTATATGCGTCAATCTACAAATTTTGGTTTAGAGTTTGATAGAGCAATTGTTTGATGCTGTATTGGATATGTTGCCAGGCATTAATGTTATCCTCTCTCTATTCAGAATCATCAAAAAAATTGGTAGTCAAATTGACTGCGGAGAGGCTTGCAAGGCTGATGAGGAAAATCCTCACCCCTTTTGAGGATACTGTGCTTTTGGTGATTGTATGATCTCTAATTCTTTCCTTTTTTCCATCTAAGGATATTATTATTATTATTATGATAAACTAAGAACTGAATATATATAAAAAACCAACTATGTTATGTTAGTAATTTTTGAACTCATCTATGTTGTTGAGCTTGATTAGGTAAATGGTTATATGATGTCCAGCTTTCCTCGACCTAATTTCATAACTACAAGTTTAAATAACGAATTGAACAACCACTTACGTGCCCGTACCTCTAGTCTCACGGTTGCTTAAAGATAAAAAAATTTCTGGTGATGATAGGGATGGGGGAGACAGAGCATGTGAAACATGCATGGTAGAGCTAGTATATATATATATATATATATATATATATATATATATATATATATATATATATATGGGATTCCATCCACAACAACCGGTTGTTGAGAGCAATCCATTTTTGGCCAGCCGCTACAACCTGTAGCGGCTTATAAAAAAAAAAATGTTAAGGGCCGGTACAGGTTGTAGCGGCTGGCCAAAAATGGGTTGCTCCCAACAACTGGTTGTTGTGGATGGAATCCCTATATATATATATATATATATATATATATATATATATATATATATGAAATGAAATTATATTGGAAATTAATGTGAAGAGTTAGTGGGCATGCCATTGTCAACATGAAAAGATATTTTCAAAATTTCTGTGTATTCTTATCTCATTCATCCTTTATCCTTCATCGTTATATATATTACAAGAGACCTAGTATATTCAGTAAGTCCTATGCTTGGCGTGCAAGCCCACAAATCATGCCTAACATCACTATAATGCTACAAATCATGCCCACAAATCATGCTTCCTATCTCTTAATAACAGCAAGTATCTTTTCACATAATATTATTAGTAACAATATATCATATAATATCTCAATACCCCCCCTCAAGTGGGAGCATGAAGATCTCGAATGCCCAACTTGCGAAGGAGAAATTCAAATTGCGTCTTTCCTAAGGCTTTTGTAAAAATATCTGCTAATTGCACCGTTGTAGGAACATACGAGGGACAAATAACTCCTTCCTTAACTGCATCGTGAACGAAATGGCAATCGGTTTCAATATGCTTCGTGCGCTCATGAAACACTGGATTCTGAGCAATATGTAAAGCGGATTGACTGTCACAATATAAACGCATCCCTTTAGGATGACTAACTCCCAAATCACCAAGTAGCTGTTTAAGCCATTTTAACTCACATGTAGTCGTTGCCATAGGTCTGTACTCAGCTTCTGCAGAAGAGCGTGACACGGTTGATTGTTTCTTAGTTTTCCAAGACACCGGGGAATGACCAAGTAACACCATCCATCCTGTCAAAGAACGTCTCGTAAGTGGACAACTAGCCCAATCCGAATCACACCATCCTTCCAAGTTCAATCGACTCTCAGACCTAAGCAGAATGCCTTGGCCCAGTTTTTTCTTCAAGTATTTAACCACCCTCAAGGCCACCTCCCAATGTTCTTCACGAGGTTGTTGCATAAACTGAGACAAAATATGGACAGAATACGCAAGATCAGGCCTAGTCACAGACAAGTAAATCAACCGCCCTATAAGTCTTCGATAGGACTCCGGATTCGCGAGTAAGACTGTGACGCCCCCAAAATTAGGTAAACATCACCCATCTTGGGTCGTCAGATACAAAGTACATAATACAAATACAACTTACTAATACAACTGTCGTGTACAATACGACAAAACATAAACTGTGAGTTTGAATACAAATATTATCTTCTAGAAAGTATTCATACTCAAAAGGAGTCCTCATTACATTTATTAACACACCATTACATAGAATAGTGAGGACTACTAACTAATATTATCATTCGGACCATCACTCCGTTCCCCGACTTGCCCCAGCTACGTTCTCATTTCCTGAAGAGAACAGTGAAAGAAAGGGTGAGCTCAACTAGCCCAGTAAGAAATATCATGACTAAGATAATGCAGAATAAATTATCATTAGCCTTCAACAATGTTAAACTGATAAAATATAATAGACATCAAGTTTAACTGTAGCGGAACAAGCAATCCATTAAGAGAGTCAAGTAGAAAATAAACTCTACTATCTTTTATGATTTAAAAGGTTTTTCAACACTGCGATCGCTGAGACTCAGCTTAATAAAATAATCCACATCATCGAATCACCCCTGCACTACAGCCAAGGATATTCGTGTATTCATTAATGGTCATGATCATGCCAACAACTGTCCATCAATGCACTACGGGCCAATGAGGACTTTTACCACATCATTTGTAACATTACGGTCATGATTATACCGAATAATCCCTGGTCATAATCATACCAAGTCCATCTATGCAATACAGGCCACAGATGACTTTCAACATTTTATAAACATGAGGATGATGACAATGATATAAGAATTCAATAAAACAAGTTCAAGAATTAATTTATCCAGGAATTAACAACGTCCAAATTGTCAACATGATACTGCATTGTGGAGTAAAATTCAAGAATGCTTAGAAGAATATTTTCTGGATGAAACGCAACTATCAAGGATATTCCACAAATTTCATGGAGTATAGAAGTCAAAACTTAACCAACTGAGTATAATAAAGAATGGAATAACAAAAGAAATCACCATGCATGCGATAGACCGCACAGACAGGTTATTCCAACAGAATAATAAATAATGGAACCAGGTCCGGCGTAAACGCACAGACAGGATATTCCGACAGAATAAGAAATAATGGAACCAGGTCCGGTGTAAAACACACAGACAGGATATTCCAACAGAATAATAATAAAACGGAACCAGGTCCGGTGTAAAACACACAGACAGGATGTTCCAACAGAATAATAAACGGAACCAGGTCCGGTGTAAAACACACAGACAGGATGTTCCAACAGAATAATAGAATAATGTCACCAAGTATAGGGTAGACCGCGTATACTGGTTATTCCAACAGAATAATAACAAATGGAATAACAGAAATTCTCTTCATGAATATAAAAGAAATAATATTCCCTACCGTTTTAAAGAAGAGCTGAAGTAAGGAAGTAGTTAAGTAGCAGAATACTCTTCTTCTCTCTCTCTATAGTTTCTCTCTATAGTTTCTCTCTCTAGAGTTCAGTGAATTCGTAAGAAATAATGAAGGAATGAGCTGCTATTTATAGAAAAATGAAATGCATAGTAACTAATCCATGAACGGTCCAGATTGATTTACTTTAATCTGACGGTCCATAATTAAAGCAAAATCTTTTAAATAAAATATAATATATTCTATTTAAAAATAATAATAATACGCAACTACCCCCATTACTGACTCAATTTTCTTTCACCTCCCTACCAGCACTCAATCATACATATATATGTATATATAATATATAATCAAGTACATGGCACCATTATATATATATTATAATAATTAATCTCTCCCGACCAATTTTATCAACACAAAGCTTTTGTTTGAAAAGTTGGCCACTAAGTCCAAGACTTTGAAAAACAAAGCATCCTGCCAAAATCCATCAAAGCCACCACCATCCACCCACATGCTAATATAAATATATATACTTTATAACTTTTGTCCGATAATTTTGAAAAATGGGTAAATGAGTGCCCATAAAGTAAGCAAAATTTACGACACTTACTATAGCAATAATTGAACAAAACTGAGTGCCTTCTCACGTAAGCATTAATAATCAAAACCGTGTGCTACTATTCAACCATACGTATTACTGTACTTTTATTACCGAGTAGTTCAACAGCAACAATGGTAAAATTTCCGCCGTTATTTTTAATAAAATATTTTTGTCGTTTTCTCAATCCGACAATAATTCCGTTGTGGGGTCCACCAATGATTGTGTCGTTGTACGAATATTCCCTGTTAAAACGAATATTCCCCGACCAATCGAATATTATATAACAACTTGCGTACTTTGCAAAATTTATAAATATTACCCACAACTATAACATTATATCAAATTAACTCCATAATATTCCAAAATGATATTTATAAAAAAATTCATCTTTATTTATAAAAGTTGGGGTCTTACAACCTCCCCTTCTTATGAAATTTCGCCCTCGAAATTAGGGTACGTACCTGGTATGTCGAAGAGGTAAGGATACCTTGATTTCATTTCTGATTCTAACTCCCAAGTCATTTCCTCAATATCGTGGTTTCTCCACAAAACTTTAACTTGAGGTATAACCTTGGAGCGTAGAATATGTTCCTTCTTATCCAAGATTTGAACATGAACTTCTTCATACGTCAAATCCTCCGCTATTTCGTCCGGTTCTAACTCAATAATGTGGTTCGGGTCTTCCACATATTTGCGTAACATGGATATGTGGAAAACGCTATGAACACGAGACATACTTGGCAGTAAAGCGAGTCTATAAACCACAGTTCCTACTCGATCGATGATTAAAAATGAACCGATGAATCAAGGATTTAGCTTTCCGCTCTTTCCAAATCTTGTAACTCCTTTCCATGGAGCAACACGTAAGAACACATGATCTCCTACATCAAATTCCACGTCCTTTCGATGAAGATCAGCATACTCTTTTGTCGATCTTGTGAGGTTTTTATACGTTGTCGGATCGTTTGAATCTTTTCTGTAGTCATACGTACCAACTCCGGTCCCAACAACGTTGCTTCGCCCACCTCATCCCAGCATACTGGAGAACGACATTTTCTTCCATACAATGCTTCGAATAGAGCCATGCCAATACTTGCTTGATAACTGTTGTTGTAGGAAAACTCCACCAATGGTAAGAACTTGTCCCAACTTCCTTTGAAGTCAAAGACACAGAGTCTTAATAGATCTTCAAGAGTTTGAATAGTCCTCTCTGATTGTCCGTCCGTCTGAGGATGATATGCTGAACTAAATCGTAACTCCGTGCCCATAGCTTTTTGTAAACTAACCCAAAATCGTGAAGTGAATCTTGGGTCTCGATCAGAAATTATGGATACTGGCATACCATGCAGTCTTACAATCTCGTTTATGTACATACGAGCAAGACGTTCAAGTGTATAAGTTTCTCGTATCGGTAAGAAATGAGCAGACTTGGTCAATCTATCAACAATGACCCAAATCGCATCAATACCTTGAGAAACCCTAGGAAGACCGGTAACGAAATCCATGGTGATGTGTTCCCACTTCCATTCTGGAATTTCAAGTGGTTGCAATGGACCTTTTGGTACTTGATGCTCCGCTTTGACTCGTTGACAAGTTAGACACCTTGAGATAAACAACGCTATCTCTCTCTTCATATTGCTCCACCAAAATGTATGACGAAGATCATGATACATTTTGGTACTTCCAGGATGGATTGCAAACGGTGTGTTGTACGCCTCCATCATGATTTCATACTTTAAATCAGTGTTGTTAGGAACACAAAGTCTGGAGTTGACTTGAAATATCGATTCTTGCTTCCGGCATAGCACCTTCTTGCACCTTCTTCCTCATACGCATCAGCTCTAGGTCTGTAGCTTGAGCAATTTTAACTTTATCAATTAAAGTCGATTTTAATCGTATATTCGTTATCTTCACGTGGGTTCGAATATTCACACTTGTAACCGTATACGATCTTCTACACAACGCGTCAGCTACCACGTTCACTTTTCCACGATGTTATTGAATGGTACGATCGTAATCTTCAACAGCTCGAGCCAACGTCTTTGGCGCATAATACGTTCGTTTTAGTTGAAGAAATATTTGAGGGTTTAAGAAATAGGTTTTGTACTGGGGTCAATACAAAATTCAATTTTACGCTCTGGGGTAGGCTAAGAAGTCTTCAAGAATACGTCAAGAAATTTATTAACAATAGAAATATCGTTCAAAACTGTGACTCTCATCCCAGACTTGGATAACACGTCACATTGATACCTATCAGCTTGCCATCGTCATTTACAACGTCTCCTACGGAAAGTCTGGTTTCGGTGCATTCCCCACCAGGAAGTCAACAATGAAAGGAATGAGGATCCTTACTTATGGCTTGATATGATAATGATTGACTTTAGTGGTTTGGTTGCTTGAATTCGCATAACAGGTTGGTTAGGAATATGAAAATTAACAACCTTACGAAAAGCATAATGGGTAGTTAACCAATCGTTTCCAAAAATCACATATCGACAGGTAACGTGAAAGTGTCGATTTGAATCAAACAAGATTTATAATTAGTAGAGTTAACGAAGGTTTCTCCTAACAGAGTTTCAACAAATAAGTCAAGCCTAATATTTTTTTTTTTAAAGGGCCAAGTTTAAACGTTGAACACAACTAGGTGAAATACAAGAGTGGGTAGAACCAGTATTGAATAAGGTACAAACTTCGCAAGGGTTTATGATTAGCTTACCCGCGATAACTTTATTTGGGTTCCTCACTTGTTGGGAAGTCATGACAACCGCTCTCCCTTGAACTACCCGGCTTTGACTTGTCTGGGGTAGCATTTGATGTCATCTCTATCGTTGGAATTGACTTTAATATCGGACATATTCCACCCTCAACTGCTTCATCGTACTCCTGCTTCATAATCTGAATCATCAATCTTCGATCCATGTCGAGTTCAGATTGACCGCTCTGTACAGGGTAATTCAAAACTCGATGTTGGGTTCTCCCAATTGCTGTCCAAAAAGAGAAATGTATATCATCTATTTTAGCCTTTTTGGATCGGACATCTCTTTCTACAATATCAGCACGTCGTGCGGCTTTTACCCATGCATCCTTCATTCTCACTCGTTCAATTGTTTCTTCTTTCAGCTGATCCTTGATATTTGAATTCTCAGATTCCAACTTTAATATCTTACACTCTGCCAAAGCGTGATTTTGTTCGAGCAACACATATCGGGTAACACAATTTTGAATCGTTACATCTCTTTGCTCCACGACCGCCTGTTGTTCTTCAGCATGCTCTTCTAACTCATGAACACGATTTTGTAATTCTAAGTTTTGATCATAAATTTCTTCTAACCAATTCTCCTCAGGTTCCTCTTCGTCCTCTTCTTCCTCTTCTTCCTCGCTCTCAGCTGCTACCTCTGCCACTAGCTCGGGTGCAACTATTAGTTCTTCACTTACCACATAGATATCTCTAATTTCTTCTTCGCCTGATATTACATTATCCTGGTTGGTGATTAGAGATGCCACGGTCTCATTCACTCCAATGTTGACATTTTCAGCTGCCATTTTCAAATACTGCCACAAAACAAGGGTTAATTAACATGTCACATATTATCAATATACTTTGACCGACCAATTAAATACAAAATAAACTTAGGTATGTCATACTAGCGAAGGAATTCCCCGTCTCTCCCCTCCTAGTTCTAATCTCACATCTTAGCCAGGGATCATATCCCTAAGCTTTGATACCAACTGTGACGCCCCCAAAATTAGGTAAACATCACCCATCTTGGGTCGTCAGATACAAAGTACATAATACAAATACAACTTACTAATACAACTGTCGTGTACAATACGACAAAACATAAACTGTGAGTTTGAATACAAATATTATCTTCTAGAAAGTATTCATACTCAAAAGGAGTCCTCATTACATTTATTAACACACCATTACATAGAATAGTGAGGACTACTAACTAATATTATCATTCGGACCATCACTCCGTTCCCCGACTTGCCCCAGCTACGTTCTCATTTCCTGAAGAGAACAGTGAAAGAAAGGGTGAGCTCAACTAGCCCAGTAAGAAATATCATGACTAAGATAATGCAGAATAAATTATCATTAGCCTTCAACAATGTTAAACTGATAAAATATAATAGACATCAAGTTTAACTGTAGCGGAACAAGCAATCCATTAAGAGAGTCAAGTAGAAAATAAACTCTACTATCTTTTATGATTTAAAAGGTTTTTCAACACTGCGATCGCTGAGACTCAGCTTAATAAAATAATCCACATCATCGAATCACCCCTGCACTACAGCCAAGGATATTCGTGTATTCATTAATGGTCATGATCATGCCAACAACTGTCCATCAATGCACTACGGGCCAATGAGGACTTTTACCACATCATTTGTAACATTACGGTCATGATTATACCGAATAATCCCTGGTCATAATCATACCAAGTCCATCTATGCAATACAGGCCACAGATGACTTTCAACATTTTATAAACATGAGGATGATGACAATGATATAAGAATTCAATAAAACAAGTTCAAGAATTAATTTATCCAGGAATTAACAACGTCCAAATTGTCAACATGATACTGCATTGTGGAGTAAAATTCAAGAATGCTTAGAAGAATATTTTCTGGATGAAACACAACTATCAAGGATATTCCACAAATTTCATGGAGTATAGAAGTCAAAACTTAACCAACTGAGTATAATAAAGAATGGAATAACAAAAGAAATCACCATGCATGCGATAGACCGCACAGACAGGTTATTCCAACAGAATAATAAATAATGGAACCAGGTCCGGCGTAAACGCACAGACAGGATATTCCGACAGAATAAGAAATAATGGAACCAGGTCCGGTGTAAAACACACAGACAGGATATTCCAACAGAATAATAATAAAACGGAACCAGGTCCGGTGTAAAACACACAGACAGGATGTTCCAACAGAATAATAAACGGAACCAGGTCCGGTGTAAAACACACAGACAGGATGTTCCAACAGAATAATAGAATAATGTCACCAAGTATAGGGTAGACCGCGTATACTGGTTATTCCAACAGAATAATAACAAATGGAATAACAGAAATTCTCTTCATGAATATAAAAGAAATAATATTCCCTACCGTTTTAAAGAAGAGCTGAAGTAAGGAAGTAGTTAAGTAGCAGAATACTCTTCTTCTCTCTCTCTATAGTTTCTCTCTATAGTTTCTCTCTCTAGAGTTCAGTGAATTCGTAAGAAATAATGAAGGAATGAGCTGCTATTTATAGAAAAATGAAATGCATAGTAACTAATCCATGAACGGTCCAGATTGATTTACTTTAATCTGACGGTCCATAATTAAAGCAAAATCTTTTAAATAAAATATAATATATTCTATTTAAAAATAATAATAATACGCAACTACCCCCATTACTGACTCAATTTTCTTTCACCTCCCTACCAGCACTCAATCATACATATATATGTATATATAATATATAATCAAGTACATGGCACCATTATATATATATTATAATAATTAATCTCTCCCGACCAATTTTATCAACACAAAGCTTTTGTTTGAAAAGTTGGCCACTAAGTCCAAGACTTTGAAAAACAAAGCATCCTGCCAAAATCCATCAAAGCCACCACCATCCACCCACATGCTAATATAAATATATATACTTTATAACTTTTGTCCGATAATTTTGAAAAATGGGTAAATGAGTGCCCATAAAGTAAGCAAAATTTACGACACTTACTATAGCAATAATTGAACAAAACTGAGTGCCTTCTCACGTAAGCATTAATAATCAAAACCGTGTGCTACTATTCAACCATACGTATTACTGTACTTTTATTACCGAGTAGTTCAACAGCAACAATGGTAAAATTTCCGCCGTTATTTTTAATAAAATATTTTTGTCGTTTTCTCAATCCGACAATAATTCCGTTGTGGGGTCCACCAATGATTGTGTCGTTGTACGAATATTCCCTGTTAAAACGAATATTCCCCGACCAATCGAATATTATATAACAACTTGCGTACTTTGCAAAATTTATAAATATTACCCACAACTATAACATTATATCAAATTAACTCCATAATATTCCAAAATGATATTTATAAAAAAATTCATCTTTATTTATAAAAGTTGGGGTCTTACAAAGACACCTTTGGCCAATGCCAATTTATGTTGTTGTTCCACCGGAAATTCGGCTGACTTTGCTCCCAACAAGCGTGTTTCTTTAATAATTTCCAATGCGTATTTTCGTTGACAAAGATAAATTCCCTCAGGACTTCGGGCTACTTCTATCCCCAAAAACCAAATCCTTCATATGAAAGCATTCACCTAAGTATGCTTTAAAGATTTTCAGGGCCGTGATATCATTTCCTGCAATGATTAAATCGTCCATATAAACTAACACATTGATTTGTATTTCTCCCTTGTGCAATGTAAAAAGAGAATAGTCGGAGTAAGATTGAGCAAATCCATAGCGCTTTAATGCTGCAGCTAGTTTAGCAAACCAACACCGGGGAGCTTGTTTCAACCCATATAGTGACTTTTTCAACCTGCAAACTAAATTTGGGTTAGTGTTCGTAAAACCTGGAGGTACTTTCATGTACACCTCCTCAATCAAGTCACCATGGAGAAAAGCGTTGTGCACATCCATTTGATAGACTTCCCACTTTTTAATTGATGCCACTGCCAAGAAGGTGCGAACAGTCACCATATTTGCCACAGGGGCAAATGTTTCATCATAGTCTATTTCCTCTATTTGATGATGTCCGAATATAACAAGTCTCGCTTTCAAGCGTTCTATGCTCCCATCTGAGTGATATTTTATTCGGTACACCCATTTACTTCCGAGTGCTTTCTTCTCGGGCGGCAGTTTCTCCAAGACCCATGTCTTATTCTCTTCCAAGGCTCGTATCTCAATGCCCATTGCATCACGCCACCCGGAGTGTTCTATGGCTTTCTTAAAATTCTTAGATTCTTTCTCTGCTGTCACAACTGCAACAAAGTTTCGATGCCTAGCAGAAAATCGTTCACAAGATACAAAGTTAGTAATAGGATAAGTAGTACCTGAGGCATGTTGTTGGGCAGATGAACTTTCCGAAGACTTTACTTTCCGAATTGTATGAGTGATAAAGTTCTTATATTTTGTTGATGGAAGTTTGGCTCTCATCCCTCTTCCCATTCTTGCGTCATTCCCGTCCTCTCTTGCAGCAGCTACCTCTGGCTCTCTGGGCTCTATATCGTCTTCTTGCACCACCACAATATCAACACTATCAACCCTGTTTTCATCTCCTGGCAAGCCCACAGATGCAACACCCCCTCTAAGATATGCATCATGATTCTCCCAACCCATATCATCATCAGCATACTCGATGTCAGAATTAATTTGAGTAGGAGAGTGGGTTAGTTCTTGTTGCACAGCTAATGGAAATTCATGTTCATAAAATTTTACATCTCTGGAGACAAAGAATTCTTGTGATTCTAAATCGTACAATTTCCATCCCTTTTTTACATAAGGATACCCCACAAATATGCACTTTCGACTTTTACTTGCAAATTTATCCCCGTCACGTCTTTGATTATGGGCATAACATAGGCAACCAAAAATTTTCATGTTATCAAATTTAGGTAGTTTCCCAAATAATTTTTCATAAGGTGTCATATAATTAAGTACACTGGACGGTGTTCGATTAATTAAATAACACGCTGCCAACACGCATTCTCCCCAAAATTGCATTGGTAAATGACCCTGAAATCGAAGTGCCCGTGCCACATTCATAATATGTTGATGTTTTCTTTCAACTCGCCCATTTTGTTGTGGAGTGCCCACACAGGACGTCTCAAACACAATTCCATTCTTAAAAAAATAATCACGTAAACAATTAAATTCTGTGCCGTTGTCACTTCTTACTGTCTTCATTTTCTTATCAAATTGTCTATCCACTAAAGCCACAAAGTTCATAAACATGGTCTCAATCTGGGTTTTATTGCATAATAAATAAACCCAAACGGTACGCGAATAATCATCTACAATTGTTAAGAAATATTTCGCCCTACATGAGGAAGGAGTTTGATAAGGTCCCCATAAATCACAATGAACTAAGTCAAACAAACCACTTGCATTATTCGCACTTAAAGAAAAACTATCTCTATGCTGCTTAGCACGTAGACATACATCACATGCTCTTTGATTCTTACTTCTACTAAACTGACTCACATTGGGGATGAACCTTAACACCTTATCCGACGGATGACCCAAGCGTTTATGCCACAAAGCCATTGATGAATCCCCTTCCATCGCCAAAGCACGCACCCTCGGAACACCTCGAAAAAAGTAAAGTCCATCGGTTCGTTCACCCGCTCCAATCAAAGTCCTCGTCGTCCGGTCCTGTATTACACACAATGTATTAGTGATTTGAACAATACAATTGGAGTCATCAATTAATTGTGTTACAGAAATTAGATTGCAAGTTAATTGAGGCACAAAAAGAACATTATCCAGCCGTAAACCACCGTCCAAAATCACACTGCCCTCCTTTGTAGCAGTCGCATCTTTCCCATCTGGTAACCCCACCGGGCAGTTTGTAATATTTTTCACATTAATCAGACAATGTAAATTTCCTGTCACATGGTTTGAGTCTCCAGTGTCAATAATCCAAGCAATGTCATTCTTACCATGAAGACGATCCGTGGGTTTGGGAATGTTCAAAACATCAAGAATTTGTTGCCATTGTGCCGGAGTAATGCCTGATATACCTGCTGACTCACTCGAGGTTGGTGGTGCATGAGACTGCCCACCCTTAGCACCGCTGCTACTGCTACCTGCCGTTTCTTTGTTGACATGCACAAGTGTGTTGTGAGTGCCCCTGCCACGCCCTCCAGAATGACCAGCTCCTCGTCCTGTCGCTATTCCGCCACGACCCGATCCACGTCCACCTCGAGGACGGTCCCCCCACCACTCAGGGAACCCATGGAGTTGAAAACACGAGCTTTCGTCATGGCCTTCTCTGTTGCAGTAGGTACAGAATTTTT
Organism: Panax notoginseng; assembly: GCA_016801055.1. Lineage (NCBI taxonomy): Eukaryota > Viridiplantae > Streptophyta > Magnoliopsida > Apiales > Araliaceae > Panax > Panax notoginseng. The sequence continues at coordinate 291,725,723 of CM029012.1, read as the reverse complement.
CAGAGTTATTCACAAATTTAGATTTACCTCGCGCATCGGTTGTAAGTCGAAAAGCCATGATGTTGTCACGGTTTTCATGATTTGAGGACTCTCCTCACACTAGCCTCTCATCTTGTGCGACGCGCTGATATGCTTAATCAATGGTTGGTAAAGGATCTTGAGAAAGCAAATTGGAGCGAATCGTTGCATAGACCCCATCGAGGCCAATAAGGAAATGATGCAGGTAATCTTCGACACACAAATCAATCATTTGTTTGTTGATATCACACGCACATGTTCCACATTTGCAAGTCGGTGTTTTGACATAAGTCACAAGTTCATCCCATAGACGAGATAAACGACCAAAGTAGACCGACACGTCTTTATCTTTGCCTTGCTTGCATTCTCCGAGAGATGCCTTTAATTGGCATATGCGAGTCCCGTTCACAACACAAAAACGCTGCTTGAGATGTACCCACAAGGATTGCGCAGCATCATAATAAGAAAGAGTAGAACGTAGTGAGGGCTCAATAGTGTTAAGCAACCACGATATGAGCATTGAATGCACCGCAGTCCAATCCTCTAGTTTCTCAAGTGTCGTTGGTTTTGGAATTATCCCTTCCACAAAACCGTATTTTCTCTTCGCTTGCAACGAGGTTCGAATTGCCCTCACCCATTCATCATAATTCGGACCACGCAATTTGATTGGTGTAATCACGTTGCCGGGATTGTCACTTGAGCCAAGAAAATAAGTCAAGTCGACCTTCTTCTCGGCATTACCACTGCTCTCACCGTTCTTCTCATCTCCACCAGCCATAATCTCTTATGGTGCTTGATCTGTAGGAAAGAAGAAAAAAAACTGTGTTTAATTTTCCCAAGGATTATTCCCTTGGCTTTGATACCATGAAAAGATATTCTCAAAATTTATGTGTATTCTTCTCTCTTTCATCCTTCATCCCTATATATATTACAAGAGACCTAGTATATTCAGTAAGTCCTATACTTGGCGTGCAAGCCCACAAATCATGCCTAACATCACTATAATACTACAAATCATGCCCACAAATCATGCTTCTTATCTCTTAATAATAGTAAGTATCTTTTCACATAATATTATTAGCGACAATATATTATATAATATCTCAATACAACAAACTTATCTTTCCATGTACACAGCCAACCATTAAATCTAATTAATTAAAAACAAGGAAATAGAACTATACAAGTATTGTATTTTGTGTGGGTGTGAACAAGAAGCTACTACTACCAATTAAGTATGTAAGGCCACTAACTATGTAACAAGAAGCTACTACTACCAATTAGTCCATTTATTTGTCGAATCGGTAATTCCAACAATTATATTAATGAATGAATGAATGAATGGGACCGACTGATCTGTTTTTTTTTTTTTTTTTTTTCTAAAAAAGACTGGAGAGTACTGTATTATTATTCCCTACTACTAATAAACTATTTATTTGTTAAAATTATGATACTCAACTTATAATTAATGTCACCATCTAATTCATAGAAAATATGTAACTAATATATATTGGGATGGTCATGTTGACAATTGCTAATATATATATGTATATTTTATTATTTTTTTAATCGTTTAATTGTATCTCAAGCTTCTTTTTTGTTGCTGTTACAATTGATATCCTTTTTCATATCAAATATGTTATTATTTAAAAGTTGGGCGGAGGGAAGAAATTAAGCTCATCATTGTTAAGTAACATATTATTATATTAATAATATATTTCAATATTATAAGCAGTTTTTTCTTTTTAAAAAAATGCAAGTTGCTTTGTTTTCACTCTTTTAATTGATGTGTCTTCATATATATATATATATATATATATATATATATATATTCTATCACCACAATTAAATTAAGGGTAGGGCTTGACGCAATGAAATATAGTTAGATTGTAATGTTTTAACACAAACATGATTAAAGGTTTAAATATGTCAAGAAAAACATAAGATAAATTCTTGAATCCACAAGAAATAATAAACTCACAAAGATAACAAAAAGAAAATAATATTGATTGATTAAAACGTACTTGTTAACTTAACAAGCCCTAATATGAGTATTTATAGTCTTAAACAACTTTCCAACATCAATTAGGATTAAAAAAATTAAAATAACAAAAATTAAAAACAACAATCTAAGTTTGACCAACGATAAATCAACTTAAAACAAGTTTTCTAGTTTAAAAACTAATTTGTCACAGTCAAGTGTAATAAGTGTTGTAAAGCTCGTCAGTCAATGCCCGTAATTTCAATTGGATTAAAAGTTGGGACCCCCAAACACCTAATTCACTTGCGAATTGGCTTGAGTTGAATTAGTCCAAAGTAATTTATTGAGGAAATCAATTCCTAAAAATATGAAACTTTAATGAGGGATTGACAATCTATTTGCCAAACGCGTAGCTCAAATCAATTAAAATGTCATGTATACAGTATACGCATAGCTCATGAAAAATGTTCCCTAAGAAAACAGCATTCCCTCCCACATAACATTTAAAGCACAAGAAAAACGGGAAGGAATTTTTAAAAAACAAGAAACGTGCACAAGAAGACAAAACAGGCAAGTGTGAAATCTTTATTTAGGAAAAACCATATTCCACCAAATTTTAAGCAAATGTATTAAAGATACGAACGACAGCACAGCAATTAATTTTGAAACTAAAAAAAAAACTGAACACGTCGGCGACTTACACCTGGCAATCATAGACTGGAGAACAGCGCACATTTCCAAACAGCACATTTTTAGGTTAAGACAAGTCTCCAAACACGATAATGTACAGCTGGCATTCCAATAATTTAAGGCCTCCTCAATTACTGACTGACGTGGGTTCTCTTTCCCTACTACTATTAATTAATACTATTCCCTCAATTCTTACGTAGGCCGTTTTAGATTTTTTTTTGTTATTTTTAATTATTTATCGTTTATAATTATCTAGGAGAATTGATTACTATTTTCTCCAAATTGTCCTTTATTATTCCATCTAATTATTTGATTCATATTTATGAGATAAGTGAGGTGAAGGGTATTATAGACAATTGATAATATAATTAATACTTTTCAATCATTTTCTTAATTCCTGTGTACATGTCTAAAACGACCTATATTAAGTAACTGAGAGAGTAGTACATACAAGAGTAGTACATACAAATTACAGTCCCCCAATCATTGAAACTCCATATCTTTTCCTTCCTAGCTTAGCCCCTTACCATTTGCAAAACCCAAACCAATCCCCCCCTCTCTCTCTCTAGTTAAAAAGTCGAAGAGATAATTAATTACATGTTGTGGTGAGAAAGGGAAAGAGCAATCGATCTATATATCCAGCTGCTCCTCCATTAATTCCATTTATATTCCAGTACTTTCATGTGTTGATTGTTGATTTTGTGATTAATGCTATTTGATCATCTGTAGATCGAGGGGTTAAATATAGCTACTATTTTCTCTCTCTCTCTCTCCAGCTATTACTGAAATGTCTTTTATGTATAAATTTCCCATTCCTCAAGAAACAAAGGTTGGAAAAGAAGGCGAGTGGGAGAAAGAGAGATAAAAACAGCTAGAGATCGATCATCATCGCATCCAAATCATATATTTATCATCTATATATTTTATTCATTGAATTTCATTCTGCTTCTACTGTAGGTAATTCTTATTTATAGCGATGCTTCTTAATTTCCTGCAATTTCTCTATTGAATTAATAATTACTTTTTATGTATTAATATTGTTTTTGCTTTTTTCAGGATGTCTGCAAGCGAAGCAATGGTGATGAATCCTAATAATGTCACAACAACAGAATCAACGGCAAAACTCACCGTTCAAAATGACATCGAGTTCGCCAAATGCGATTGCTGTGGGTTGACGGAGGAGTGCACGCCGGCGTACATAGACAGAATTCGCCAACGGTTTCAAGGAAAATGGATATGCGGACTGTGCGCCGAGGCGGTGAATTACGAAATGAGGCTGGTGAGCACAGAAGAGGCGTTGATTCAGCACATGAGCTTTTGCAACCAGTTTAAGTCCTCCGTTCCGCCTCCGAATCCGACGGTTCATCTGATATCGGCGATGAGGCGGATTTTAAGAAGGAGTCTGGATTCGCCGAGATCGTTGCGATCCATGCCGAGTAGTCCGACCAAACGTGAAGGATTAAGTCGGTCCGAGAGTTGTATTCCGGCTCTATCTCTAATTGGTCAGGATGAATCATATCCCACCAGTAACCAAAAACATACTAGTTGTGAATGACAAAAGGAAACAAAAAATGTAAGTTTTATTTTAGTTCGTCCAAAGGGCTCGATATTGAATAATCATTTACCCAAGTAAATGTTTTTTGGGTGAATATATTAGTGCTAAATAAGAAATATTGCGAATTAACTAATTAAATGATCAACCCCAGGGTTTAAAAGTTGCGATTTGAAATGATATTTTGATCCCTTTTTTTTATGGTGACTTGGGTTCCTAGATAGAAAAAGGGGGTGCGGAGAAGGATGATTTAGTTTCTAACCTCAAGTATTCAACCATTATTCATGGAGATTATTATGTTTCTTATTTTCATTCATTTTTTTAAACCATATGAAAAAATATGGTACAAATAAGATATTAAATCTTGGATATTGATATTTTCACAACAATTTTTGATATTTTCATAACAAAAAGTGACAACTGTGAAAACCGTATCTATGGGATCTATAGCGACAATTTTGTTATAAAAATATTATTTTTTGTCGTGTTGGCAAGTTTTTGCATGTTATTCAAAAGGTCTACTAATGTATACATATCGGACTTTATAAGGAAATTATAGTTCTTGGGAGACAGTTCTAATTGGTCAATAAAAATCGATTTCAATACCATTTTTTTCTTAATTTAGTCAATTTCTCATGAAAGAAATTGATTAATCCACAATACAAATATCAAAAAGTGTTGTGAAAATATCATTTTTCTAAATAAATTGTGTGTTCATTGTCAGTTTGGGTCATTAAAGATTCAAGCTCATTCTCGTACGAAGGGAGATTAGCGCCTCGAAATGATGATTGGATCCGAGTTAGAGAGAATTATTTCGCGTAATATGATTGCGACAAATTTGGTATATTTGAGTTTTCAATCTTCGATGGGAAAACAAATTTCACACTGTGGCAGAGTAGCGTACTAGATCTTTTGGTGTTGCAAGGACTTGATCAAGCTTTGGAGGAGAAAAAATCAGACAAGGTGAGAGATGCAAATTGACAGACAATTCGCAAAAAGGCAGTAAGCACAATACGTTTGTCATTAGCACCTAAGATAAAGTATGATGTGTTGAAAGAAATTGATCCGTCAAAAATTGTGAGAAAAACTCGAGAAGAGTTATGTGTTTTCGAAGTCGCTAACTAGCATATTGTGATTGAAGATGGAATTGTACTCTTGAACATTGATGTAGGGACGAATCTCCATCATGATCATCTAAATGTTTTTAGCCGGTTAGTATCTCAATTGTTGAATACAGATAAAAAATTGGAAGATGAGAAGTCATTGTGCTTATTGTCATCTTTGACCAAGTTTTACAAGTCGATGGTTCAAAAACTATTGGTGGAAAAATCAACTTTAATTTTAGATGAGATGGTTTCTTTTTCACGAGAAAGTCAGAAGTTGATGGGAGAATAGAACAGTAACATTGGTGAGCAAGCATTAATCGAGGGAGATGTTAATGGTGAGATAATAGTAGAGGAAGATCAAGATCCAAGCCAAGAGATTACAGTGATAGAGAGTGTTACTATTGTAAAGAGAATGGTCACATCCAATACCAATGCAGAATATTAAGGGACAACGTGAAAAGTTTAAGGAAATATCAAGAAAAATTAAATGACAGAGAAATAGTTAAAGATGTTAATTTGTTTAGTGAAGCTGAAAAAGAAGTTGTTTTGACTGTTAAGAGTGATTATAATGAAGATGGATGGATATTGGATTCTGCGGCTTCTATGCATATTTGCAAGGAGAGAGATTGCTTTGAGAGTTTGTAGGGAGATGGAGAATTTGATTACGTTAATGCGGTGAATAAAGAGAGAGTGAAGATTGAAGGCATTGAAATTGTTCATTTCAAACTTCATGATGGTTCTACGAAGATTTTTGATAAGGTATGTTATGTTCCTGTTTGTGGTGAGAATATAATTTTTTGGGTGAATTATCCTCACGTGGATATACATGTGGGTAAAGGAAATTCGTGCAAAGTGTTCAAGGAAGACAAATTAATTAGATGGACAGTCTCTACATGAAAAGAAAACCAAGAAAGACAACTATCGAGTGAAGTTCAGAGATGAATTGTTGAAGTGCTTGGGGATTCGAGTCGAGAAATGATGAATGAATTATTAGAAAACTTATTGAATCCTATTCAGAAAAGAATTATTATTGTGGAAATGAAGTTGTTATGTTTTTAACATGTATCCTATTATAAGAAGGAATCTTATTTTTGGTAGGAATATTATTTTGGAAGTAGTCTTATTTGTAGTAGTTATATTTATTATGTGAGAGGGTCCTAATTAGATTAGGAAAATAGAGTTGTGAGTACTTTATAAATAGAGATTTGTGTTTAGAGAAGAAAGGTAGAACACAACTGTAAGACCCCAACTTTTATAAATAAAGATGAATTTTCTATAAATATCATTTTTGAATAATATGGAGTTAATTTGATATAATGTTATAGTTGTGGGTAATATTTATAAATTTTGCAAAGTACGCAAGTTGTTATATAATATTCGATTGGTCGGGGAATATTCGTTTTAACAGGAAATATTCGTACAACGGCACAATCATTGGTGGACCCCACAACGGAATTATTGTAGGATTGAGAAAACGACAAAAATATTTTATTAAAAATAACGGCGGAAGTTTTACCATTGATACTGTTGAACTACTCGGTAGTAAAAGTACAGTAATACGTGTGGTTGCATAGTAGCACACGGTATTGATTATTAATGCTTATGTGAGAAGTCACTCAGTTTGATTCAATTATTGTCAGTTAATAATATGAATTATTTAGCTATAATGACGTTTTGTTTTATTCGTATTATTAACGTAATAAAACAGAAACATCTTTTTATATAAAACAGAATACTTTATTAAAGTTATTCTATAAATAGAATATATTATATTTTATTTAAAAGATTTTTCTTTAAATATGGACCGTCAGATTAAAGTAATCAATCTGGACCGTTCATGGATTAGTTTCTATGCATTCTATTTTTCTATAAATAGCAGCTCATTCCTTCATTATTTCTTACGAATTCACTGAACTCTAGAGAGAGAAACTATAGAGAGAAACTATAGAGAGAAAGAAGAAGAGTATTCTGCTACTTAACTACTTCCTTATTTCAGCTCTTCTTTAAAACGGTAAGTGTAAAACCCCAACTTATTAATGAATAAAATCAAATTTTCTCTAAATATTATTGTGAATAATAAGGGGTTAATTTGATATAATACTTTGGTTATGGGTGAAATGTGCAAATTTTGCAAAATAAGCAAGTGGTTATAAAATATTTATTTTTGGTCAGTGAATATTCGGTTGGTCGTGGAATATTCTTGCTGTCGGGGAATATTCGTACGACGACGCAGCCTTGTGTGGGCCCCATAACGGAAAGTGATTGAATGAAGAAAACGACAAGTATAAGCGTAGTTGTTACCGTTAATACTGTTAGAATACCCGGTGGTTAAAATACAGTAGCACACGGTATTGCACCAATTATTGATTCTTACGTAAGAAGGCACTACTCAATAATTGTTACAGTAGTTATTATTCAATATTTTATTTTATTGATTCAATAATTGCTGCGTTGATATTTTATATTATTGTTGTTTCAATAATTGTTGTTGCACAGTATTTTTATTTATCAGATCAATAATTCATATTATTTGAATAATATTATTAGATAACATTATTGGCAATGTCTAGAAAGTTCTGTCTAAGGAGAGGTTTGGTCATCTAATTGCGCGCCAGTAAGGAGAAATCCTTATTGGAAAGCCCCCTCTTTCCTGGGAACGGCCTGGTTGTCATAAATGTGATTCTGTAATATTATTTGTGAATAATTAATTATTGATTCATATGATAAGGAAATATTTATTTTATGTGGATATAAATGAGGGATATATTTTTGTGGTTAAAAATGAAGGAGTTAATATTGAGGTTTTTGTCAGTATTTTTGTCGGAATGGAGGTATTAAAAATCAGGATTTTTGAGATAGCTTGCGGGGGTTATAATTTTTAATCCGACTGTTGGATCGTGGTAATTTTTGGATATGTTATACATATATAAGTTGAGTATATGTCCACAAATTTTGAACCGTTAAAAATGAACGTATGATTTATTACGAATTTTACAAGATGACTGGTTCAGAAATTGTTGAATTTTCGGAGTTTATCATTTTGGTGGAAAATTCTAGAATTGGTGGGCCCCACTTGTGGTTGGTGAAGAAATGTGCTGAATTATATTTCAAATGTGGTGGGTGGGAATAGTAGCAGGTAAAGCCATCAGGTTGCAGGTCAAACCTACCAAAATTTTCCTATAAATAGAGGGCTAAGTTAGAATTGAAAATCACACCAGAAACAAGTTTTCTCTCTCTCTCTCTAGATTATTGAGTGTATTTTGTGAGTATTTAGATACTTTGAGAGTTTCTATTCATCAGAGCAAGTTTCTTTCAGCCTTATACCGGTATTCCGACCAGAAGTACTGATATTTTGAGGTAAGGGATATTATTTTCTTCTTAAATGATATTATTTTCTTCAATATCATTATGCTGAAATATTGATATGAGTTTTTATCAAATTTGGAACTTTTTGTGTCGGGGTTACTATTCATGTATACGGCACTATTCACGTATACGGCACTATTCACGAATACGGCACTATTCACCGAAAAATAAAATTTTTCCTTTTTGTCCAAGATGTCTATTATGGTTACTATCTTTGATTGTATCTATGTTTTGATCTTTATTTTTGAATTCTGCTTCACAATTGATTATTATGAAGTATTATTGATCTTGGATAAACTGTTATACGAATCCCTACTATTTGTCCTTCTGTCTCATTGGATTCGTTCTCTTTAAGATATTTTTCATCATCATCAGTCCTAAATGATGATATTAATGAATATCTTTGGCCTGTAGTGCAAAGATGTATGATTACTTGATGAATATCTTTGGCCTGTAGTGCAAAGATGAACAGGTGTTGAGATGAACATGACTGACAGGTGATACAAATGAATATCTTTGGCCTGTAGTGCAAAGATGAATATTTGGATAAAGATGATTATTAATTGATGTTACAGGGATAAAATATTGATGATGGACTTTTAAATCTTAGAAGATAGTAGAATTCTTTCTCTACTTGACTCTTCTAATGGTTTGCTGTTTCCGCTGCAGTTGATGATCTAAAACTTGTTGTCGATTATATTCTATCAGATTTTTCCCTGTTGAAGACTAACGATAATTTGTTTGTATATTATCTTAGTCATAATATTCTTTACTGGGCTAGTTGAGCTCACCCTTTTCCTTTTTGTTCTATTTTTCTTCTCAGGAGGTGAGAACATAGCAGGATCTAGTCGGGGTATGGAGTGATGGTTCTAGAAAGATGTATTAGCAGTCCTCATTATTTCTGTAAAATAGTGTTTGAATAATTGTAATGAGGATTTATTTGAGTGTGGATATTGTCCAGAAGACAATATTTGTATTTAAACTCACAGTATGTGTTGTCGTATTTTGCACGACAATTGTATTATTGAAGTTGTAGTTTGCTTTCTGTACCATGTATTTGGCGACTCAGAATGGGTGTTGTATACCTATTTTGGGGGCGTCACAGTTGGTATCAGAGCTTAGGGATATGATCCCTGGCTGAGATGTGAGACAAGAACTAGGAGGGGAGAGACGGGGAATTCCTTCGCTAGTATGACCTGACTAAGTTTATTTGGTGTTTATTTGGTCGGTCAGAGTATAGGGATAATATATGACATGACTATTAACCCTTGTTTTATGGCAGTATTTAAGAATGGCAGCTGAGAACGTTAATAATGAAGTAAATCAGACCGTGGAGACACCTTTGATCACTACCCAGGGGAACGTGCAACAGGAAGGCAATATTCCTCCTGTAAACAACGTTACCGAGCAAACGATGAATGATGGAATGTTTAGGAGCTTTTTGTAGTTCATGCAAAATCAGACGAGGGAGACTCGTGTGCATAATACGGGTGGAAATGATAACAACGCGCGGTTTGTCACAGCTAAGCAGTTCAAAGAATTGGGACCACCAGAATTTAAGGGAAAGCCGGATCCGATCATGGCAGAAACGTGGGTCAACCAAATTACCAAGATATTTGATGTCTTGGGATGCACGGAGGAACAGAAGGTTCCATTCGCCACATTTATGTTCCGCGGTGAGGCAGACTACTGGTGGGAGTCTGTGAAGCGTACCCAGCCTGACGCACTCAACATGTCCTGGGAAACATTTCAAAAACTGTTCAATGACAAGTACTTTCCTGAAAGTATTCGTCATATGAAGGAGGTTGAGTTTATTAGACTGGAACAAAACAACATGACGGTGTCCCAGTACGAGGCGAAGTTTGCAGAGTTATCCAGGTTTGCACCTCATTTGGTCGAAAATGAAGAACGAATGACAAGGATGTTTCTGAGAGGTCTAAAACCCGAGATTCGGCAATATCTTATCTCTCATAAATTTTCTTTATATTCAGATGTTGTAAACAGGGCTCAATTATTAGAGCGAGATAATGAGTATGTGCAACCGAGGGACCACAACCAGGGTCATACCGGTGGCGGCAGTCATCGAAGCAATGAAAACCAGCAGGGAGGAAAACATTCGGACAAAAGCGGTAACCACTCTGGTGGTAATCGTGGTCGTGATATTAGAAGGAGCGAGTCGGGAGGAGATTTCAAGAAGAGAAGGTACAACAATGATAACGTGAAGACGTCAGCACAAACATCAACTGTTTCTAGGGGAGGAGAACGACCACCGGTCGTATGTTACAAATGTGGGAAAGAGGGACATATCAGCCCAAACTGCCCACAACAATCCAAGGTATGTTATAACTGTGGAAAGGAAGGTCATATAGCTCGAGAGTGTTCTGTAGCAAAACCAAGTTCAGCGGGGATGGTGACTCCAAAAGTTATCCCGGATAAGTCGAAATCAGCGGTTCCTGGAAGGGCGTTTGTCGTTACTGGCCAAAACGCGAGAAACCCGAACGAGGTGATCACGGGTAAGCTAATCTTGAATTCTTGCGAAGTTTATACTTTACTAGATACCGGTTCTACCCATTCTTTTATCTCTCCTGCTTGTGCTCAACGTTTAAACTTGACTCCGGAGAAATTGGACTTTAACTTATCTGTTGAAACTCCGTTGGGTGAAACCTTCGTTACATCTACAGTTTATAAATCTTGCATGATCCAAGTTGGCACTATCACATTACCTGTTGATCTTATCTCTTTAAAGATACTTGCTTTTGATGTGATTTTAGGAATTGATTGGTTAACCACTCATCATGCTAAAATTGATTGTTTTCGTAAGGTTGTTAGTTTTCATATTCCTAACCAACCTGTCATACGAATTCAAACTATTAAACCACTAAAATCAGTCACTGTCATATCAAGCCACAAAGCTATTCGTTTATTGAAAAACGGATGTCAAGCTTTCTTAGCCCATGTTATGGATTTGAACAAAGACAAGTCAGATTTGAATAATATTTCTATTGTTAGAGAATTTTCCGATGTATTTCCTGAAGAACTTCCCGGTCTACCCCCGGAACGAGAAATTGAATTCTTTATTGACCTTGAACCCGGTACAAAGCCCATTTCTAAAACCCCATATCGAATGGCTCCTATTGAACTTCAGGAGTTAAAAGTCCAACTACAGGAGTTGTTGGACATCGGTTTTATTCGTCCTAGTACGTCTCCTTAGGGTGCTCCTGTTTTATTCGTAAAGAAGAAAGACGGGAGTATGCGACTTTGTATTGACTATCGAGAATTGAACCATGTCACCATCAAGAATAGGTATCCGCTACCTCGCATTGATGACCTGTTTGACCAGTTGCAAGGAGCACAATTCTTTTCAAAGATCGATCTTCGTTCTGGATATCATCAGCTGAAGATTAAAACTGAGGATATTCCAAAGACTGCCTTCAGAACTCGGTACGGGCATTATGAATTCTTAGTAATGTCTTTTGGATTGACTAATGCTCCTGCTGCCTTCATGGATATGATGAACCATGTATTCAAAGAATATTTGGATCAGTTCGTTGTTGTCTTTATTGATGACATCCTCATCTATTCCAAAAGCCGTGAAGATCATGAGCGCCATTTGAAGCTGGTACTGCAAAGGCTTCGTGAAAACAAGCTATATGCCAAACTGAAGAAATGCGAGTTCTGGCTTGAGGAAGTAGCATTCCTTGGGCACGTGGTGTCAAAACATGGAGTATCTGTCGACCCGGCGAAGATTGAAGCCATACAAAGTTGGGAGCAACCGAAGTCGGTAACCGAAGTACGTAGCTTTCTGGGCTTAGCTGGTTATTATCGGAGATTTGTGGAAGGATTTTCTTGAATCGCTACTCCGTTAACTCAGCTGACTCGGAAAGATACAAAATTCGTATGGAGTGAGGAATGCGAGAAGAGTTTCCAAGAACTCAAGAGGAGACTCATTTCGGCACCTGTTTTGACAATACCATCTGGTTCGGATGGATTTGTTATCTACAGCGATGCTTCAGGCAAAGGGTTAGGATGTGTTCTCATGCAACATGGGAAAGTCATAGCCTATGCCTCACGACAACTCAAAGAATATGAAAGGAATCATCCAGTATCTTTTCATGAAAATATTCTTCTAAGTATTCTTGAATTTTACTCCACAAAGCAGTATCATGTTGACAATTTGGACGTTGTTAATTCTTGGATAAATTAATTCTTAAACTTGTTTTATTGAATTCTTATATCATTATCATCATCCTCATGTTTATAAAATGTTGAAAGTCATCTGTGGCATGTAGTGCATAGATGGACTTGGTATGATTATGACTAGGGATTATTCGGTATAATCATGACCGTAATGTTACAAATGATGTGGTAAAAGTCATCATTGGCCCGTAGTGCATTGATGGACAGTTGTTGGCATGATCATGACCATTAATGAATATACGAATATCCTTGGCCGTAGTGCAGGGGTGATTCGATGATGTGAATTATTTTATTAAGTTGAGTCTCAGCGATCACAGTGTTAGAAAATCTTTTAAATCATAAAAGATAGTAGAGTTTATTTTCTACTTGACTCTTTTAATGGATTGCTTGTTCCGCTGCAGTTAAACTTGATGTCTATTATATTTTATCAGTTTAACATTGTTGAAGGCTAATGATAATTTATTCTGCATTATCTTAGTCATAATATTTCTTACTGGGCTAGTTGAGCTCGCCCTTTCTTTCACTGTTCTTTTCAGGAAATGAGAATGTAGCTGGGGCAAGTCGGGGAACGGAGTGATTGTTCGAATGATAGTATTAGTTAGTAGTCCTCACTATTCTATGTAATAGTGTGTTAATAAATATAATGAGAACTCCTTTTGAGTATGAATACTCTCTAGAAGATAATATTTGTATTCAAACTCGCAGTTTATGTTTTGTCGTATTGTACACGACAGTTGTATTAGTAAATTGTATTTGTATTCTGTACTTTGTATCTGACGACCCAAGATGGGTGATGTATACCTAATTTTGGGGGCGTCACAACAACCAAGAGATAATAACATCCTAAAGAGTTGAGAGAGGGTGTAATTGAATCTTGAATTGTTGTTTGAGGGGTTATTTTCCAACTTTTATTCCGTGTAAAAAATTATACTGTGAAAATTAATATATTGAAGTTGGTTTTATGAATTAAGTTATTAAAAACCAAATAACGGTAAATATTATTTTTTTTTCTTAAATGTTATTATTTATTTTCCTTTAATTACCAATAACTAAAAAAGAATGAAAGATGTCACATTTTTTAGAAGGCCTGGTACTTTAAAATATAGGGTTACGAGAGTAACTGACACCATTGCTAACTTTTGCAAAAAAGAAAGTGGAGGGGGTGGATGAAATAGGATCCAATTATCATGAAATTAATTCTATTGTAAGTTAGTCAATTGATCACAGTATTGACATAGAGAGAGATCACCTCCCGATATATGTGTCGATAATATATTAATAAAAAATAATGTTGCTATCACATAAAAAAAGTCATATAATACTTACATACACATACATATGTACTGTGAATCCCATATATCTGATAAGAATTATGTGTGTGTATGAATATTATGTGACCCTTTTTTTTATGTAATAGTAATATTGTTAAGATAACCACTCCTGATGAAGTATGAAGGTGAAGCGAGTGGGTCTCTAGGTACATGGAACCTCATGGGCCATGAAATCATGACATGTACCAAGTGGACCTTCACCTGTGCTTCGCCCACTAATTTGCTACTGGCAAGACTTTGGATACAAGGCCCCACATCATCATCATCTACTATAATTATAGTTAATTAATTATGTGCATCTATTAAATATTGGGTGGCCTTTTCATAGAGTAATAATATTTTATTCTATCTTTTGCAATTTTGGCTTTATACAGAAGGAGTATGAACTGGTTGGTGCTAAAGATTATGGGGTTTTGTATTTTCCTTTGGGATAAGTAATGATATTTCGATGAAACCAGGGGCATAACAATAAGAATAGATTCTTTAATGCACTTGCCCTCCAAAATATTCCGTCTTATTCCTTTTCTATTTCTAATATTCTTGGAATATAAACAAATAAATGACCCTTGGTCTCTTCTATGTTAATTAAGTGTGGATGTGTGTGTGTGTATATATATATATTATTTTTATCTTGAACTTGATTTGTTATGGTATAATATTGTGATCTACACATATATACTTTGTTAGATACTCCCTCCTATTCAGATTAAATGTCTTTTTAGAGTTAAGCACACTTATTAAGAAATAACACAAAATGTCTTTTGTATCCCTAATTAATTATTTCTCTCCCCACAATGGTCCATGAAATTGCATTTACTAAACATATTAAATAGATGGGTAAATTAGGAAAAAATAGTGCAATATTGTATAGAGATTCCAAAACGATACTTATATAGAAAAAAATTAAACTCTCTAAAACATCATTTAATCTGAATAGGAGGGAGTAATAGAATAATTTTGATTTATCCAAGCTATTCGATCACCCATTTTATTTGTGTAACTATATTGAAGTGAAAATTTGACAAAATGGGGCCAGAAAATATAAACTTGAAATATATTTGGATTTATTATTATTCTCAGTCTCTCAGAACATATAGGCTATAGTGGGAAAAATGGAAATTATCGTACTCTAAATCTTCTACAAGTGACGCCCTGCATATTGTTGAATTACATCATGTTTACATGCATTATTAGGAACGTGACTCAATGCAATCATTGACTCTAGAAAACTAAGAGAGGACAAAATACGGAACCATAAATGTGAAAGGGTTGTTAGCGAGATTAGGTAAAAACTAGATTAGGCATGCTAAGTACATAACCAAAATAATTGTGCTTGGACGATTCTACGCGGTTTGTTAGAACAAAAAAAAAATAATTATATTTTTTAATAGTTAAAAGACTTGGGGACATTTAATAAAATTGAATGAAATAATTTTTAATGTTTAAATAATTTAAATAAATGAGCATAAAACATAATTCTGAATACTGAATAAAAAAATTATTTTATAATTAACATATCTAAAATATTTGAATTACAAATTTTTATTATTTTATCCCTCTGAAAAAATTTAAAATTGTTATAAATTTATTTAATATTACTTAATACTCCTTCCGTTCCTAAAATATTGTCGTTTTAGGAGAAAAAATTTGTTCCAAAAAATTTGTCGTTTACAACTTTCGAGGAGAATAAATTATTTATTTTCCTATATTACCCATACCTTCTCTCATTGTCCCAAAACAACTTTTAATATAATAGTTAATATTCAGCCTAAAAATCAGATCGATTCACCCATTCAAACAACTTTTATTCAAAACAAACTCGCATTCAGTTCTAAACAAACACCCCTTGACAGAAGAACAGGTGCTGGAAGGCAACAAACACTAGGACGAGAATAGCATACTCAGAAAGAAAAACAAAATAAAGTCTATTTTGGAGCCTTCATTTTGTAGTTTATCAGATGTTACCTGCTAGAAAGAAGACATGTTCATAATTGCAACTCTGCAGCTTTCTAGTATATTTTGGCTCCCAACAACGGAGATATATGGCGAAGGATTAGAAGAAAATAACATACTAGTTAACAAGTAAAAAAAAGGTAATGGCCCTGAAAGTGTGATTTCCTTCCCAATTCCGTAGCAGCAGAACAAGTCCTCTATGTTCCAGAGTCAACTTCATAGAGAATACGAGAGTTACAGGAATAGACTGAATCTTTCAATAAATTAAACTGCAACCCATAAAAGACAATAAAGAACAAATTATTCTTGGGTGGGAGTAACTATGGACCTTGTTATTTCAATTTTTCTGGGAACAAACATCATCAGTACAAACTCCGCCCACAAATTTAGTATGAATTTTGATTTCAGCATATCCCTGCACATGAGGCGACAAGGTATAAATCAGAAGAAAGCAGCTTAAGCAAGTATGCGTTGCTGACAAACACTAAAATACCTCAACAAAAGGAAAATCTACTAGCCGAAGTTGATCCCTTGAGCTAGTGGTAATTCATTCCCATAATTTATTGTACTGCGAGGGAAATGAGATACTTCGTTAAGTCCAACGCTAGACTAAATGATAATTAAATAAGGGAAAATGGGTAACCAAATTTGAACCTCACTCCACACCAAAGAAAAAGGAAAAGGAAAAAATAAAACCCAAACTACCCCAAAAAAAGGCCAAGCCTGACCAGAATCGTTTAAAATTCAAACTATTATGACAGGTTTTCAATTGTCCTAGATAAGTTAGTATCCTAAATATTATTTAATAATCACAAACAGCATTTAAGGAGCTAAAATTAAGATACCAAGTTGAACGTCTCATGTACTGTTTCCAAGAGTCACTTCCAGCTTCACGTCCTCCCCCAGTAGCCTTTTCACCACCAAAAGCACCACCAATTTCAGCACCATTTGTTGGTATGTTTACGTTAACAATACCGCAGTCACTTCCATGAGGCCTGCATCAAATCTGACCATGTGAGAATTGAGAACAATAACAATGATAGCAGCAGTACTTCTTGAAACAACGAACCATCTTGAACAATTATTCTCTACATAGTTAAAAAAGATTTCGGATAAAAAAATTTTGAAATGTAGTTTTTAAATTGACAATATTTGAAATCCTAAAGTAAGAGACACCAATAAAAACAAATTGATCCATAAGTCATAATTAGAGAAACTTTCATCTGTAGTCCTTTTTGAAAGCAAAACAGAAACGGGGGAAAAGCAAAAAGAAATTAAAACATGCGAGTTTAAAACCACTCACCCAATCCATTTGAAAATAGTTTCAGGTTTACCGGTGAATATAGAACTACTCAACCCTTGAGGTACGGAGTTGTTTATGTCAATAGCTTCGTTTAGAGTCTGTCCAAATAGGTATTCAAATGTAAGAAAATAAACTTCTTTCAATTCCACTGTTCCAAGTATAAACTTCTTTTCAACAGGACTACCTGAAATTTCATTACATAAAGAACGGGACCAAATAATTCTTCTCTTACAACATCGGCATTTGGAGAAATTTCAACTATTGTGGGCTGCACAAAGTTTCCTTCAGACTCCAAAACCGAACCACCAGCAAGGATCTTCCCTCCCTGCAAAATATATGGTTTTGAAGCCAATCTTTAGGTAGATAAAGATCAAGAAGACCAAAGCAACAAGCAAGAGCAAATACACTTTGCTTGGGTTTGACTAAAAGAAAATCTTAAATCTTATTTAAAATATGCTTCAAGATTAAGGTTTCGAGAAGTTGAAGAGTAATATAAACATAGTAGAACTTCAAGTTATAAGACCAACACCAAGGACGATGTCAAATATGTTGATGTTTACCTAATGATATTGAAAAGGTTCAAGAACTTTAGTGACTAGTTTATATCGAGCATTTCTTTAGAAATGTTAAATGAATTTCCTGCTTTTCAAGATTCTGCACATTTCATTAGGTATAGAATAATATAGTAATATAATAGAAACATTGTTTTAGTTAAATTTATGTAAACCTTTTGTATAATATTGGTGCATCTAACTGTGGTGATAGTACCGAGAGAAATTACTAAAGATAGTGGAATTCCTCGTAAAGATATTATCCTTTTGCTCTGACTTAGAAGGAAGTACTATCCTTCTTCCCTTGTTTTGAAAATTTACCTTTCCTTCTCATGCACTGAACAATCCCAAAAAAGATTATTTTGAAAATAACATTAACATCTTGTGCCTTAGATTTTGGCCAATTGGCAACAATCTAGAGAGTAAAAAGAAATTCTTAGGTGCAAGAGTACGTGCCTGTGACTTGATGATATCCATTCCCTTCTTGAAAGCCTCCCTTGAAGCACGAGTATGCAGTGGCCCGAGCAAGGTACCATTCTCTAAAGGATCCCCTATTTTCACTTGTTTGTATAGCTCAAGTAATTGTTCGAGAACTCTCTGGTATATACTTTCATGAAGAATCTACATTCCATGGGAGAAAGAAAACCAAGATAACATTTAATATTTTCAAGCTTAGGCTTCAAGAAAAAAAAGAATATGGCAGTAGAAATGATTAATGAATTATACCAATCTACGACATGTTGTGCAGCGCTGACCAGCTGTACCAACAGCAGCAAACAAAATAGAGCGAACAGCAAGTTGAATATTGGCATCATCCATGACTATTATAGCATTGTTCCCACTCAATTCAAGCAGACATTTACCATACCTCTGATTCACTGTTTGTTGAACCATAAGACCCACCTACAGTTAGACATGTGAGTAAACATTAAATTTCTATAGAAATAACTACAAAGTAAGAGTTATAGATGCAGAAAAAGCTAACCATACAAAACCAAATAGTTCATGTAAGGACACTTCAGGTAAAAGTAGGATAATTTGTTAACCCCTATTCAATGCCTCAGAGATCAATTAAAAATGTCCTAAATCTAAATTTTCTTAAGTAACAGGAAACTCAAACAAACCTAAAACATAAATGGTCATTAAGTTTGCAAAAGGCTAAACTATGTGCCTAAACAGAGAAATGGACAACAGGCAGAATATTAAGTGGATCCAATTTTGGCCAATAGCATCTCACACAAAACTTACATCAACAACTTTCGCAACAGGACTGTTATGCAAAAATCATCAGTGTGCCTCTTAATTGAAGCAGAGAAAGGCATATTTAGGTAACTGATTCAGAAGAACATAACTTTTAATGAGTACAGTAGAGCTAAAAGAGCGATGTGACAGTAAGATTAAAACATGCTTTTCGGAGAAGCAAATAAAGAGAAATGACAGATGTTACCATCAAGTCCCTCCGCTATAAGAAAATTAAAAGGAAAAATAAAGAAAAAGAGACCTAAATATTTTGCTAATATAACCTACACCATGTTATAACATAAGAAAATAAAAGAAGAATTTTATATTTGAAACTCATGAATCACGAAACATATTATCGTAAACATACATAAGTTTAAAGAATTGTGGTATCATATGATTATGTTTATTTATCAGAAATAGAGACATAAATAGCATATAGAAAAGTACCTTTGAACTTCCTGTGAATGAAACCAGAGGTATGCGTGTATCTTTCGATATAGCTTGACCAATTTCGGCACCACCACAGAAGGAGGTAAAAATTGCACTTGGTAAATTGTTCTTCTCCAGAACCCCAGCCACTAGCTTGGTCATGGCGATAGTGATCAACGGTGTTGTTGGAGCACCTTTCCTGTGAACATGATAGAAAGAAGCATTCAACTTCTGATTCATGAACAAGAAAAATCATATCTTCGCTGTGAGAATTGCTATATTTTTTCTCCTGAGGTGGTTCTAAACTTGCACAAGGGAAGAACTAAGAAAGAAAAAATTTGAGTAGTTATACTTGAAAATAGTATCTCAAGTTTGTGGTCATAGCATGTTATGATGCACCTACCTACTTAAGAAGCTGCACCACTAAAGGTTTTCTCTTTCTTTAGGGTATATCTCATATCTGATATCTCTGGATGTGTCGGTAGTTGTCTGATCTATTATAGAATTGATGATTGATCAAATAATGGCCACAACTCAATATCATACCAGAGACAGATGCACATTGACTGATCAGACACAATAAAATATATTCTACAAAAACAGAGTTCTTGAATCATTTTCATGGTAGCACCGTTGAGACAGTCAACTGCGCAACATATTTGTGCATTGTCTAAGTTCTTTATTTCAAATAGCCTATCTTCTAAAACTGAAAATTTTACTCAGGTGCAACCAATGCAGAGAAATACTTCAAAGATGTTCGCCAAAAAAAAAAAACTAGTCACCAGATTAAAAGGTAGGATAATTATTAATTGTGCCCTATGTATAGCTGTACAACTTTTAAATCAACTCAAAATAAAGATTTTAACAGCAAGAAAAGTTCATAGTTACTTGTTTTCGTCAGAAGAACTTACCACACAACACAATTCCCACAGACTAGCGCAATGCATGCATTCCACCCTGAAAAACCACATTACACAAAGATAATGCCATGAAAGAGGAACTTTGATTGCTAAAGAATTCCAAGTCAACAACTTATGATAGGGATTTTTACAATTAAATATTGTTTTTCAAGTAAGTTGTATTACCAAATTAGAAAAGGAAAACAAACTATCCCTGCAGAACCACCCAGCATATAATGAAGCTTCCCAGATCTAAATTATGTCATTTTACAAATAGCAAGTGCTCACCGAGAACAGCACATGGGAAGTTGAAAGCCGTGATTACACCAACTATTCCAAGAGGATTCCACATCTGTGTACAAAATAATTAGGGAAAAAGAAAATCAACAATAGAGATCCGCATTTAATGATTATTCCAAATTTAACAGCAAAACATTCAGCGCACCTCCAACATCATATGATTTGGACCTGTCAACAAAGTAACCATAGTTATTAAGGGCAAAAGCTTTCTCTAAGACTAGGAAAGAAAAGTTTTTTGTTTTTATTTTGATAGATAGGACTATAAAGAAAAAAAAAATCATGGTGATGTATTTTTGCAATTTAAGTTGTACTTTCAGAAAAAACAACAGCTGTTTTTCATTCCAGAATTTGCCTGAACAATCACACTTGTAGAAAGTAAAACATAAAATGAACTATATATATTATATAACCACAAAGGTTGAGCTCTTTAACTTACGTTCTGAAGGTATGATTGATCCATTTAATTGCCGGCTTAACCCCACAGCAAAGTCACACATATCAATAATTTCCTGCAATGTGACTCTTCTGTAGTTAAGAGTATGTAACGGAAGCATGCTCTATGGGCATCATATCATATTCTAAACAAATTAGCTCTACATATAAGTAAGATTACTTACTTGAACCTCCCCTATTCCCTCAGGAAGCATCTTCCCCATCTCAAGTGAAACAAGTTGACCAAGTTGCTGTAGTTTGGCTCTCAATGCATCACCAATCTGTCTAACAATTTCACCCCTCTTTGGTGCAGGAATCTGAGACGAGGTGAAGCGTTTTTCAAAAAAATAAACAAATAAAATATTAATAATACTAAACCATGATCCTGTGTTTTTGCATTTGAAACTGAAGAACAATATAAATGCTCTTAAGAAGTAATTGCAAGTTATATGATACACAGATAGACACACAGACAAACAGAGAATGGTTTCAACCAGTTAACTCTACATTTGATCAAGGCAAGTTGTGACTCACTTCCATCCATACTTTTGCAGCTTCAGAGCAAGCCTGCATGCCTTCCTCATAATCTTGAACAGAAGCTTCTGAAACTTCAGCGATTGTCTGATTCAATAAAAGAGAGATGAATGTTAATTCTTTGAAACTTTTATAAGCTTCTGCAGATCACACAGGATAGAATTTTGATAAGCTTGTGCAGAATCTGCAGATGGCACTGTTTCTCCTTTACTAATGTGAAATGCAGTCCTTGTTCTTGTGAAAGAAAATTCAACATGTTTGGAAAATATTTACTACCCCATATATACAAAATTTAAAAAAATAGAAAAACACATTAAACAAATATTACGTTTCATATATTTCTTATTTCAAAAGGAAATTAAATGGATACTGAACCAAGAAAATTCATAAAAACTATAATGTACTGTACGTTTTCTAATATGACCATGAAATTTCAAATGAAGATTGTAGAGCTGATACATGATTCACCAGTCACCACTAATATGTGTTAAAGTATAACTGTTGCAACCAAATATTGAAAATTGTGATGCGGACTGTATAGAGGGATAGAAGATCATCTCAAATTCAAATTTATCAACCAGATATAAGAACAGCATTAAGAATGTGGTCACTAGGTCTGACTCAATTACAAATAAATGCCAGTCAATTAAGATTGGGCAGCTCAGTGAACAGCTGATTTATAAACACTCCCGGCACACACACAAAAACAATGCACAATATCTCAGCCTGACATACTACCACATTTATGGGTACTGCTAATGCTATGTTTGGATTGAAGGAATCATCAGGGTGAGAATGTAACGACTCATTCCTAATTAGAATTAGAAATATGAATGTCATAAATAGCAAAGACTCAATTGTATCCGAAACAAAAACAACTTCATAGTCGATCATTAAAAGAAATCTCTTTGACGAAATGAAGCAAATAAAATTAGGTCAGTTTCAGTAAGATTCACACGGACAAAACTACAGGGAGCTTTGATTTTTAGATGCAGTGAGATCAAAATAACAGAATAAGTAAGCAGGATCATATATTCATAGGAGGTAGAGTAAGTAAAAGAGTAAAAACCTGATTGGTAGCAGGATTAACAGAGAAAACTACGGGACCGCTTCCTTTCCACACTCCGTTCGCAAAACAACCGGGATTACTAGGACCAAGGCCAATCTCCGTCAAAAATCCGTAGTCTTTATTAACAAAGTCCATATCTGCATAAGATGAGGTGGTTACTATTCATACAAATCGGATGGGTGTGAGACCGTGTAAATTTCATAAGTAGTAGTACTGCATATGAGATCGGATATACGAACCTCAAACTGTAACTGTAAGTAAGGACGGAAGAGAGAGAGAGAGAGAGAGAGATTGCTGAGAGTGTTGATAGCTGAGGAGTGAGGACGAATATTTAAGAAGGAAACAAGAGACGTGTGGGGAGTTAATGGGAAATATCGTCCTTTTTCCAAAAATCATTAGACGAAGCTGACCCCACATCGAGGGATGATTCAGCTAAAAAGATAATGATAGAGTTTCCCACTTACTAGTAAATAAATCGAGTGAAAGCAAGTCTATTATAGAAAATTATAATTTTATTTAATTTTAAAATTTATTTATATTTAAATTAAATTTTTAGTCAAACAAATACAAATTAAGTTCGAATCATTTGATTAATTTTAGAACTTTATTGGTTACATAGTTTGCTTTCTGCTATAAAAGATGTGGTATTTTGTTTGTAAGTTTGTATTGAAATTATTGGAGCTGCTACTAGTACTACTCTCTCACTCTTGTCTTCAATATTTGTTAGCAAATATTTTATGTTATTAACAATTTCTATATATCAGTAAAAATGCCACAATGATGTGACCAAATATGGAAGAAATTAGAATTATTAAAAAAAGGTCGGCGTTAAATATTGGTTAAAAAAGTGCAAATGTACTCGTTTTGTCCTATAATATTTTTGAAGTACAAAAAAAAAATTGTCCCTAATTTTAATATTATACAAAAATTATGTTTTACTGTATGTAGCGTTCACCATATAATCCACTAATTTTAAGAGAGAGAAATATTAATGGTGTACTTGTATGTATGGTTAAAAATAAAATTTATTTGCTATTGTTTTTACGTATTACAAATATATTTTGAATGCATTAAATTGTTTTTGTATTACAAAGCAAAGCTATAAGTATTCTATATTTTGTTTTCCCCTTTTAAATACTTGAGAGAATAAATAACTTAAGACTAAAAGACAATTTACACCCTAAATTTTACACTTTTGCACCCCAAACCGAAAAAGGTGTCTAAGTACACCCCAAATTTCATTATACCTAACAAAACGCACACTTTCTTCACTTAACCGGTCAAAAGTGACCGGCTAAGGCGGTAACAAAATTCGGGGTGCAAATTGTAACGGTTTAAAAAATTGGCAAAAATAATTAATTTTAAATAAAATAAAATAATTTTAAATATAAGAATTTTTAAAAACAGAATTTTAAAATAGTTAGCATACAATTACCATACAATTAAAAAACAATTTTTTTTTTTAAACTGTTATAATTTTTTTTTTAAAACAAAATAAATTTTTTTAACAAATTTTTTTTAAACTGTTTTTAACAAATTTTTTTAAAACTGTTATAAATTTTTTTTAAACCTGTTATAAAAAAAATTTTAAACTGTTAAACTTTTTTTTTTAAGACAAAATAATTTTTTTTAACTGTTTTTAACAATTTTTTTAAAACTGTTTTTAACAAAAAAAAATTTAGACTGTTATAAAAAAAACATTTTAACTGTTATAAATTTTTTTTAAAACAAAATAAATTTGTTTAACTGTTTTTAACAAAAAAAAATTTTAACTGTTAAATTTTTTTTTAAAACAAAATAAAGTGTTTTAACTGTTTTTAACAAAAAAAAAATTTAAACTGTTTTTAACAAATTTTTTTAAAACTGTTTTTAACCATTTTTTTTAAACTGTTATAATTTTTTTTTAAAACTGTTTTTAACAAAAAAAAACTAAAACTGTTATAAAAAAATTTCTAACTGTTATAAAAAAAATTTAAAAACAAAATAAATTGTTTTAACTGTTTTTAGCACTTTTTTTTAAGCTATTTTTAACAATTTTTTTTTAGACTGTTATAAAAAAAAAAATTAACTGTTATAAATTTTTTAAAAAAAAAAAAAAATTTGTTTAACGGTTTTTAACAATTTTTTTTTAAAACAAAATAAATTTTTTTAACTGTTTTTAACAAAAAAAAATTTAAACTGTTTTTAACTATTTTTTAAAGCTTTTTTTTAACAAATTTTTTTTAAAACTGTGATAAAAAAAAATTTAACTGTTATAAAAAAAACAAAAAAAATCGTTTTAACTGTTTTTAGCAAAAAAAAAATTAAACTGTTTTTAACAAAAAAAATTTAGACTGTTATACTTTTTTTTTAAGATGTTATAAAAAAAATTTAAAAACAAAATAAATTTTTTAACAAAATTTTTTTTAAACTGTTTTTAACAAATTTTTATTTAAACTGTTATAAACTTTTTTTTTAACTGTTATAAATTTTTTTTTAAAACAAAACAATTTTTTTAAACTGCTTTTAGCAATTTTTTTTTAAACTGTTTTTAACAAAAAAAATTTTAGACTGTTATAATTTTTTTAAAACTGTTATAAATTTTAGTTTGTTTTAAAAAAAAATTGTTAAAAAAAGTTTAATTTTTTTTAAACTGTTACAATTTGCACCCCAAACTTTTATTACCGCCTTAGCCGGTCACTTTTGACCGGTTAAGGCTGTGTTTGTTTAGCTCTTAATGTCTCTGAATGGACCGTCTCTGATTCGGTCAGAGGCGGTGTGTTGTTTGTTTTTTTTTTTTTACCTCTTAATGCCTCTAGATGGTTAAGCTACAAAATCAAGTCTGTAGGATTAAAAGACATGTCTGAATGAGAGTTGCTATTTTTTGGACAAAAATACCCTCATTAATATTATCATTTTCCTTTCCTATCCACCACCACCACTACCAGATCTTACCACCACCGGCGCCACCGCCACCGCCACCACCGGCCAGATCTACCACCACCACTATCAAATCTACCACCACCACCACCGGCCCCATTGCTAAAATTGATGCCTGGAGCAAGGGAGGAGAGGGGCTGGGGCCGGAGCAGGGAGGTGAGGGGAGGGGCGAGGGCCGGAGTAGTGGAGGGGGAGGAGGGCCGGCGGGGAGGGGGGCGGCGGGGATGTGGGGTAGGTGTAGAAGGAAATATTTTGTTTTGTTTTGTTTTTTTATTTTATTTTATAGTTTTGTTTAGAAGGTTAAAATGGTAAAATACTTTTATTCAGACATTTTGAAAAAAGTAATCATCAAACAACATTTTTTTCATTCAGATGCAATTCTATTCAGATACTCTATGTTATTCAGACGTCTAAACTGTTCAGGTCTTAACACTAAATTTTATCAAACACCACCTAAGTGAAGAAAATATGCGTTTTGTTACGTATAACGAAGTTTATGGTGTACTTAGACATCTTTTTCGGTTTAGAGTACAAAAGTCAACAACGGTATAAAATTTAAAGTACAAATTGTCTTTTAGTCATATCTTAAATTATACTCCTTCCGTTCCGTTGGTAACTTGGTATTGATTGACATTTTAGGAGAAGGTATATATATAGATTGAAAAACTAATGAATGGCTGACTAAATTGGATAAAAAAAAAAAATTTAATATTATTATTTTAAAATTAATTAAAAAGATAAAATATAAATAAATTAATATTTAGAGACAATACAATAAATAAAGTCATTAGTATATCTTTGAAATCTACAAATGAAAAACACGCTCATTTTTCAGTTGAGTTACAGTGGAGTTTTATTTATATATATTTTTTAGCAAGGTTAATAGATCTTCAATAAAATGTTTACATGATACTATATTTTAATATTTTCTTCATTCCAATTTCCAAACCTAGCTTAAATAGAGAGAAAAAGAGAAAAAGAAATACTACTATAATACAAATCCTAAATTTCAAAGGAAATTCAGGTTCACGTAAATTAGTACATGTTTATGTATAGTTTTTATTTATTTGGATGACCAAATTATTACAATTGGAAAAATCAATCTGCTTGGGATGGGATGGGATGGGATGCTTTTGGTTAATTCCGTTTAGGACAAGAAAAGCAAGACATTCGAAGAAAAGATTGCCAACCAAGAAACTTCTCAATGATGCACCATAATATTATTAATTGGTAAGGGTTCATCTTCTTATCTGATTTTATTCCAACAAATTTAGGGTTTTGTTTTCATGAATCGAAACCCTAGACTTTAACATTTATTCTCCCACGGTTCAATAATAAGCTCTGTGTTTAATTTATGAGCATCTAGGGCTGTAAATATAAGACATGAGGCAGTTCAATGGTCTTAACAGCAGAAAAAGTCCCATAATTTCTGGAATTTTCAACGGATTATGTACCCTAGTCGTAGTTTTCTTGTTTTATAACCGTGCAGATGTATTGAGGAACCCATTGCTTAGGCAATCGAACCCAATTCCAGGCCTTAGATGGAGCTCAACTAGTGGGTGGAGTCAAACATCAGTAATTCGCCGTCAGATTACTCAAGTAACAAGTGTTAATTCATCCGATTCACTCATTGGGTCTGATCCAAACAATTCAGATGTCATAAATGCTGTAATTTGCTCCGGCTTATACTCCCATAAAGGTTACCATACCAGTTGTGACTTCTTGAAAGCTCACCCTCATTGCTCGTCTGGCGGATTCTTTGATTACATAAAGTTCTATTATTGTGATTGCGGAGGAAGTCCATTTACTTTTGTAATTTTGGGTATTTGGCTTGCTGCATTGTTCTATCTTTTGGGCAACACTGCAGCTGATTACTTCTGTTGTTCTTTGGAGAAGCTTTCGAGCCTGTTGAAATTATCTCCAACAGTTGCGGGGGTTGCCTTACTTCCACTTGGAAATGGAGCTCCTGATGTGTTTGCAAGTATTGCCGCTTTTGTTGGGACTGATGCAGGCGATGTGGGTCTCAATAGTGTCTTGGGTGGGGCAGTGTTTGTTACTTGTGTTGTTGTTGGGGTAGTATCTCTTTGTGTAGCTGATCAGGGAGTTGCCATTGATCGAAAATGCTTTATTAGGGATGTTATTTTTTTGATGGTTACACTTATGTCCCTTTTGTTGATTTTAATAGTTGGTGAGGTGAGTGCTTGGGCTGCCATTGCATTTCTGTCAATTTATTTGGTTTATGCAGTTACTGTTGCTGCTAATGAGATTTTAAAGAAGCATGTTCAGAGGTTGAAATTGGATGTAGTCAGACCATTGCTTCCGGTCAGAGGAAGTATATTTTCTCAAGGAAGCCATGAGGATGACTATATATCCAGTTCGTTGTTAGATATTGACAATGAAAATGATGAAAACCACTCGCATAGTTCCTTGCCCCAGTGGATGTGGGCTTCAAATGTAGCAATATATTCAAATCAGGCACTTAAGGTGGCAGATGGTGAGAGGCCTTTGTGGGGCTGGACTGATGAGAGTCTGGAAAGGGTTAACCCACAGTTATCCTGTTCTAAACTATGTTATCCATTAATACTGCCAAGACGGTTAACAATTCCCCTAGTTGAGGAGGAAACCTGGTCAAAGTTTTATGCCGTCAGCAGTGCTTCACTGGCTCCAGTGTTGCTTTCATTTCTGTGGAATACTCAAGATACTGTGGGTTTCCAAAGTAAAATGATTGCATATGTTATTGGTGTTTCAGTTGGTTTTACACTTGGTTTCCTCGCGTATTGGAACACCAGGTCAGATTGTCCACCTCAGAAGTTTCTAATTTTGTGGGTTTTGGGGGGATTTTTGATGAGTATTGTTTGGTTCTACATGATTGCAAATGAGCTTGTTGCTCTGTTGGTGGCAGTAGGTGTAATTCTGGGCGTTAATCCATCAATCCTCGGGTTAACCGTATTGGCGTGGGGAAACTCAATGGGTGATTTGGTGTCCAATGTTGCCTTGGCGATGAATGGTGGGGATGGCGTGCAGATTGCGTTATCTGGATGCTACGCAGGTCCGATGTTCAACACACTTGTTGGTTTGGGGATATCAATGTTGCTTAAAGCATGGGCACAAAAACCTGGTTCATACATAGTCCCACTAGATCAAAGCCTATTCTACACTATGGGATTTCTCATGTCAGGACTTATATGGGCTCTTGTTGTCCTACCAAGGAATGACATGAGGCCTAGCAGGATGCTTGGAGTAGGACTGATTACCATCTACTTGGTTTTTCTTTCAGTTAGAGTGAGCAGTGCAATGGGAATCATATCATTGGCTGGCTTAAGTTGACACTGTGTATTGTTCATATTTAGGAAGAGAGTGTAAAATTTCAGTTATACTGATAATAGAAGGTTAAGTTAGCTCCTTTAATCTCACATATCTGGACACAACACATGGACATGCATATCATCAAGTGCGTATCCTTGTGACATGTATGTCAAGCTCATAATGATTGCAGATAAGTTTATTAAGGACTAATTCATCTATAAATTTCTTTATTTTGATTTTTTTTCTGAAAACTTCTGTTGTCTTACTTATGTTTCAAGATTTTTTGCACTTTTATGAAGATTTTATTTGTATTTACCTTCATCTTCACCCCTTCTGTTATGTTAAATGGGCTTGCTGTTTATAGAATTTACTATATTTTTATCACTCTAGGTTCTAGCTAGTCTTTGCATAAGATTACTGCAGGTTCGTTATAATTGGTTTTGCATGAATCCTTCTTTTTTAAGCTGATATATTGGTATATGTTTATTTCACTTTTCCTCGTACAAGCTAGCAAGACTTTGAATTTATTTTTTGCTTATATGTTTTTACTTGTAGTAAGTTTACAAGTATGTCCCTCTTAAGGTTATAATTGTGCTCATATTAATTTCTCTTTTTTACATAACTCATGCAATGCTCGTAGAGACAATTCACGTGCTGCATTTGTATGCATGATCTTTTTATCAACTACACCAATTTGAGACTTCCCATGACAAAATGAATAAAGCATCTCAAGGTTTACAATATTAATTACTTTTCCATTGCTTTGTATCTAATTACTTGTGCTAGGTTTGAATATACCCTTCAAACTTTTGTCAAATTTATCCTTTGTTTCTTTCTCTTGTTAATACTTAATACCAACTCCAACATGCAAAGTTGCCTTAGCATCAATGGAGAATATATTCTTGGGATACATTTTCAGAATCGAAAAGGGCTACTCTTTGTGTAACTAAGTGAACTATTACATTTTGACTAATCATTGAGTTTTGCACTTCATTATGGTTGATAAGATCTTATTAATTTTTCAATAATCCCTTACAGCAGAGGAAGTTCAAACCAAACCTTTCAGAGAGTGGAGCAAAATGAAATTGTCTTTTCACATCTCACTGGCTTAGCCCGATGTTTCTGATAATTCTAATACGACCGTATTGTCGTCAGCTAATGATTCTTAAATTTCATTGGAATGTTGCATAATTTGTAGAATTCTTGTTTCATGTTCACAAGTTGCATGATTTGTAGAATTTATCACTTCATTGGTGAAATATTCATTTTTGTTTCATAATTTTTAATAAATTCTCTGAATTCTGAAATTTAAAAAGTCTCTCAGATTAACTTTTAAAAGTCAAGTGATGCTATAATTTGGGATATATGCTACTACATACATAAAAATGTTGGTCAGTTTTTACTAGTGAGTATGTGGAATGAATCCATTATTAATCAGTTGTCCTTTCCTGGTTGAGTTACTGGTATCTCTTACTACACCCTTGACCCTTGGCTTTGTCTAATGAAAGAAAAGTGAAATCAGGGTGATATTGGGTAAAATGAACAATTTATTGAGTTAATCTGAGGGAGGAAGAGGAGGAGAGGGTAGCTTAGCTGCCTGCCACGGGTTATATATTCTCTGTCCATATTCAATCACGTGGCTTCTCTCATCCTCTCTCTCTGTTCCTACAAAGGCTGCAATGATTTCGCGGATCCTCTATAAATATTTTGGTGTACTCCCTTCCCCTCCCCTCCGCAAGCATCTCCATTTGATTCCTTATATATATTTCTCTCTGACATTCGCGCTCACTCTTCTGCTTAATTGAATCAGTTAAGTGGATCAGGAGACTAATACTAATAATTTATACTCTCCCCATCTCATATACATGGTTTTTTATTTATTTATTTATTATTATTATTACTACTATTATTATTGTTGTTATTGTTATAGTTATTTATTTCAGATCCTGATTGTATAGTGGTATAGTTAGTTTGTCGTTGTTAACAATGTAGTTTCTCTCCTCCCTCTCCCTCTCCCTCTCCCTCTCCCTCTCTCAAAGTCTCATCTCATCTCATCTGTATAGTCACATTATTTATTTGAATAAAGGAGTGTAGGAGTTTAGATGCTGGCTGATTATTTTAATGGACATTTCATCACCCTCCACAAAATTCCCACAGGGTATTCCTCTGATTTCTATGGAAAGCTGTGACAACTGGCCAAGCTTCAGGTTCTGGCGAGGTAGTTAGCATTCTGGAGGTCAGCTTTCTTTCTTTCTTTGGATTTACTTTATTAATATACTCAACTATTGTTTTAGTTATTTGTTTCCTCTTCTTTATTCTTCGGTCCACTAATTCTATGAAAGTTTTCTTATTGTTTCTTTAATTTTTTAAGGAAACTGATAAATTCACAATAGAAAATAATATTTCCGCATGAAAACGTCGCTATAGATCCTATAGCGACGGAGTTCACCTTCGCTATACATCTATAACGATACTTTTCACGTGAAAATATAAAAAGTGTTGTGAAAATATCAATTTATTTTCTTCTTTTTTTGTTAATTCAGGGGTTGAAGTTGAACCCAATACTTCTTACTTTATAAAAGGCCTGGGTACCAACTGAGCCAAGACCAGTTGGTAAATATCAATTTCTTTAATTGAAGAAGGCCATCACATTCGGTGGTACAAATTTGCTTAATATATGACTACTCAATTTATTTAGCTAATGCACTCAGAAGTCTTCTATAGCGTTGATTATGGTTTATATACAGTGTTCTAAAAATCGTTAAGCGAACCTAGGTAGACTAGGTTTTCCTTAAGCAGTCTCATTTATTTATTTTTCTTACCGTGCCTATATGTTATACTATACTAAGAAAATATTACATGAAATATTACCAAAAAAAATCTTTGTAGGCATAACAAAATCATTTTAAGTGTAAAGTAGATGTTTGATTCTGCCTAGGCGGGGGCTTAGGTTCCCTACCAAATCGAGGCGGTAGAGGATTGACAATTTTATATATAGTGGTTCATTAGTTCCCTCCTCCACCCCCCACTCCCCACTCCCCACTCCTTCCTTTTTATTTCTTATTGCTACATTTGATCTTTCTTGTAACTTCTGTGGAATTGAGTAATTTTTTCTGAAAATTCTTCTGATTTCTGGAAATGGGAAAAATGGTTCACTTCCTCTCATGAGCTCAATTGTATACAAGGAAAATTAATATACAACTACATCCTCCAAGTCCTTAACATCTGTGTTCCTCAGATTCTATAATAATGAAATGCTGTTATGCATGATACAGTTCTTGGAGATAGTAATTTCAAATGTTGAAGAATATGTAGAGATCTATAATAAAGGTGGTTGTTTGTGTTTAAAGGACTACTAAGTACGTACAATTCATATATAAATTAACTAGCTTAATCAGAATGGGATCCCACACAAATCCACCAAGCACATTGCTTCAACACTTTTCAATAATACGTTAGTACTCAATCACCCAATCCCATACTAGTTATGGCTTTATGTTATGAAAGGGTAAATCCTACAAAAGTCGATAGCTTCAAGTCAGAAAAATTGAGAAAAGAAAATACATACATGATAACCAATCAGGTTGATGACGGAAACATGTTTTCCTCACTCCTGGATCTGCAGGTGTTACGTTGAAAAAATTACTTAAGTATCCTTTCTATGATGATTGTCATTTTCTTCCTAGTATGTAATTCATTCACTATTTCTATGATTCATTACCTATTGCTTTATGCTAGGTGTTCATTTCATGAATCAGGTCCAACTAATCCCCACAATTCCTTTCTTGTGAACAAGTCTTTTATAGAGTAATGATGTTTAATTTAGTACTATATTCAATTAACTTCCAAAGATCACTAACATATGCTTATTATCATGGTTTGAGCAGGATGACTTAAAATCACTTGAAGATCTTCAACTTGCTTCTAGTTGTTGCAAAGAGTATGTGGTGCTTCATTTATCAGTTACCCCCTACATAGGTGTTGTTTGGTCAAGCCAAAATGATATATTTATACTTGTGGAGCCTCTTTGCAAGTCTTAGTACTAATGTGATTTTCCATTTGTATCATTACAGGCACGATGACTTTATAGAGACTCGGTAAGATCCTTTTATAACTATGTATGGACCCTCATAATTCTGTAATAGTAGTAGTAATCATGAGCTCATCACATAGTCACACTATCGTGTCTTTTCTTTTACTTATTTTAATTGTTTTGTGATCGGAAATCAGAAAGTCAGTGGATCCAATTACTTTTGGAAGCGGCTATGGTACTTTTTCTATGTCGTCTCTTCTTGTTAATAGCTTACATCTTTTACTCTTTTTTTTTTTTTTTGTTCAGTTTAGGTAATTCTTGTGATTTAAAATGCATACCTAGAATAACTTTTAAAATACTTGATTTAGATTAATTGAGAATTACATAGTATACAAGAACAATTATTTTTATCAGTTTTACATTGGTCCTGGAGTTTATTCTTAGTGAATAACAATAACAATGTTAAATATAATATATCTGGTTTCCTCCTGTTTTTATTTTTCACGTTTTTTGTTAAGTTTATGTATGAGCTAAAAGTCTTTGAAATGAACTTGTAGATTTGAGACCTGAACTTTCTGGATGCTTCAAAGGCAGTTCATAGGAAGTTCATTTAGTTTTATGATCAATCAAGAGTTTGCCGTACCCACCACTATATATATATATATATATATATATATATATATATATATATATATATATATATATATATAAATAGAACATGTCTTGGTAATAATGCATGTAGTTTTCAGAGTTGTTATGTTAAACAATTGACACAAGTAAACAAATTGTTATGAGTGAATGAGGGAGCTTAACATACTAGCCGTTGGCCATTGTTGTATGTATATACACTATACACTTACCAGTGTAGGCGGCAAGGTAGCCGCTTACTTGACTTTAAATCTGCAGAACACTTGCCGTTTAGCCAGCCAGTCAGCCAGCGAGCTAGCTATATGATCAGAAGCAAAAATTCCTCGTCTATTTTCCTGATAACAAGGTTGAAGGTTATATATAGCCTATTCAAGTATGGACCATGAAAGAACATAGCACATTCTTGTTTCTTCTAAAAACGTCTTAAATTGCTTGCTTTTACTATATATGATAAATTTATTTAGACGTAAGCCTATTTGGAAGATAGAATAATTTCATGAAATTCATATATAACTTGTGGTAAACAGGGGCGAGTTTGGAGTGAAAGGTTCATGGATTTGGTGCTGCCTGCTTTCGTGGATACTGGCACCAAATTTGGGGCCTGTTCTAAATCTACAGAGCTGAAGCTATGTTCCAACAGTGCCAGAGCTTCTTGTCGTTGGCCATCCGTTTCAACAAATGTATAATTAAACTAGGGACTATAACTTTTTTCTAGATATTTAGTGAAAAGTGCAATTTGCGTATCATGGTTCCACTGGCAGTAAATGAAAAAGAAGAGTTGGACCTTTTTTCTTACGTAAAAGTATGTTGGAGCTTTTTTCTTACGTAAAAGTATGTTGGAGGCTCGAGTATTTATATGTATACTAGTAATTTTATTTCGAATGTAAATTAAAACTTGAGTTTATTAGGAACATTCTAAGTAGACAATGTGATGAGAAATGAGTTTAGTTTGATTTTTTTTTTTTTGATTAAATTTAAATTTAAAAATTAAGCATATTTATTTTTATTTTTAAACTTATGAAAAGTGAAGGAATTTGTTATGTTTATAGTTTTTCTATTTATATTAACAAAAAATATCAAATTAAACTAATTTTTAGGAGGGAGAAGAGTATAAGGCTGTTTTTGTTTAGCTCTCTCAATGGCTTAGCTTTTGATTCGGTCAAACACTAAATTTGTTTGGTAAATTTTTTGAAGTCTTTTAATGCCTCTAAATTGATTAGAGGCCAAATTAATTCTAAACCATCCAGAGACAGATCTGAATGAGTTATTTTTTTAGGACGAAATTAACCTCGTTGCTGCTCTTCACTCCACCGCTCCTCCTAATTCGTTGTTGCTCTTCTCTTTCGTTGCTGCTCTTGTCCTCAAGCAATGTCTAAATTGATTGCCGCCTCCACTCATTGGAGATTTCCGACATATTCTTCTTTATCTTGCTCTTATATTCCTCAATATCCTCGATGTTGTTCTTCTCGCGCGTCTAGTTTTTCGAAGATCTCCCAACTCGTTGGGCATCGTTGCCACATGCCCCGAAGTGGATTGGATCGATGATATTGGATTGAAATTGAAATTGGGTTGGATTGATGATAAATAATGGTATGACATAGTGGGTAAAGACAATGTGGAGAGATAAGGATGGTAGGATTCTTCGTGATTTACTATGGAAGCAGTAAGGTGGATTTATGGCTAATGATGAAAGAGGGGTTGATGATGGTTTACAGAGGTGTTTAATGGAGGCGGTGATGGGAACCTGTAATTAGGATGATGAGTTTAGTTTGGGATGGAGCTTGGGTCGGGTTATGAGTTGGGGGCGTGGATATGAGTTAATTTAATTTGTATAGTTAAATTATTATATTATGTTGATGTTTTTATTGGATATTGGATATGATACATTTTATTTTATTATATTATGGTCAAAATATTATAAATATGTATTTAAAATACTATTCAGACTTTTTTGATTATCAAACATATTTTTGCTTAAATTGTTCAGAGGGTTAAAATAGTAAAATACCGTTATTAAGACATTTTGAAAAAATTAATTATCAAACATTATTTTTTTATTCAAACACAATTCTTATATTATTCAGATGTCTAAATTATTCGAATCTTAATACTCAATTTTATCAAACACGACCTTAGTATATAAAAGAGTATCAGTGTTGTTACTTTGACCATCTTCTAACTATTTACCACGAGCAATTATTGGTTACTACTACTGTAAATTTTGAAAATTAGATTTTTTAAAATAAAATAATAAAAAATTATGATCGGCAACGTGGTTAAACAAGCCCAAAGAAGCAGATTTATGTATCATATCAGCTAGGCAGAATGAATGAATAATATTTACCCACCTCCCTCCTAACTCACCATCTCCAATTTCTCCGGAAGACTCAGAAAATGATGATTCCTTCACTATTCTCTTCCTTTCTCTTCTTCCTCTGTCTCTTCTCTCCAGTATTCTCCTCCGATGCACCTGAACATCCACAAACCTTTATCATCCACGTGTCAAAATCTCATAAGCCATCCATATACACCACCCACCACCACTGGTACTCCTCTATCATCTCCTCCTCCTCCAAAATCCTCTACACTTACGATCGCGCCGCCACCGGCTTCTCCGCCGTAATCACCGCTGCTCACGCTGCCCGTCTCCGCGCCGTTCCTGGAGTACTCGCCGTCCTCCCCGACCGCGTTCGCCACCTCCACACCACTCATACTCCTCAGTTCCTCGGCCTTGCAGACTCCTTCGGCCTTTGGCCCAACTCTGATTACGCCGATGACGTTATCGTCGGAGTTCTAGATACTGGAATTTGGCCGGAACGCCCGAGCTTCTCCGACGATGATCTCTCTCCGGTCCCATCCGGTTGGAAAGGTATTTGCGAAACCACACCGGATTTTCCTTCATCCGCATGTAATAAGAAAATAATCGGTGCCAGAGCTTATTACAGTGGCTATACAGCTAAATTAGGAAGCAAAATAGATGAAACTATAGAATCGCTTTCACCGAGAGATACAGAAGGTCATGGAACACATACGGCTTCTACAGCCGCTGGATCTGTCGTTGCAAACGCTAGCTTCTTTCAATATGCTAAAGGTGAAGCTAGAGGTATGGCGATCAAGGCGAGAATTGCTGTTTACAAGATCTGTTGGACTTTAGGCTGTTACGACTCCGATATTTTGGCTGCGATGGATCAAGCTGTTGCCGACGGTGTTCACGTAATATCTCTCTCCGTCGGCGCCAGCGGTTACGCTCCTCAATACGATCACGATTCCATCGCCATAGGTGCTTTTGGCGCTGCGCAGCACGGTGTTGTTGTGTCGTGTTCCGCTGGAAATTCCGGTCCCGATCCGTACACCGCCGTGAACATTGCACCGTGGATTATCACTGTTGGTGCTTCAACGATTGATAGGGAGTTCCCTGCGGATGTGACTCTAGGTGACGGAAGGATCTTCGATGGCGTGTCGCTGTACTCTGGAGATTCTCTTGGAGGATCGAAGTATCCATTAGTTTATGCCGATGACTGCGGTAGCAGATATTGCTACACCCATAGGCTCGATCCTTCCAAAGTCACCGGTAAAATTGTTATTTGTGATCGTGGGGGCAATGCGAGGGTGGAGAAAGGAAATGCCGTTAAAATTGCTGGCGGTGTCGGAATGATCCACGCCAACACGGATGACAATGGCGAAGAGCTTCTCGCCGATTCGCATCTAATTCCGGCGACTATGGTTGGCGCGAAAGCCGGAGATAAGATCAGAGAATACGCGAGTTCGGACTCATCACCAACTGCAACGATTACTTTCCAAGGAACGGTGATCGGACGGTCTCCATCAGCACCTCGCGTGGCGTCGTTCTCCAGCCGCGGTCCAAACCATCTCACGGCGGAGATTGTCAAACCAGATGTGATTGGACCGGGTGTCAACATTTTAGCGGGTTGGACCGGATACACCAGCCCAACGAGTCTGGATATTGACCCGAGAAGAGTGATGTTCAATATTATATCAGGCACATCCATGTCATGCCCTCACGTGAGCGGATTGGCTGCTTTGCTTCGTGGGGCCTACCCAAACTGGAGCCCAGCAGCTATAAAATCAGCCCTCATGACAACCGCTTACAATATAGACAACATAGGTAGCAATATTACGGACCTTGCCACCGGAAAACAATCGACACCGTTCGTTCGCGGTGCAGGACACGTGGACCCTAACAGAGCTCTTGATCCGGGGTTGGTTTACGACATTGATGTGCGCGATTACGTGGCGTTCCTATGCGCCGTTGGATATAGTCCCAAGAGAGTAGCTGTGGTTACGGGAGATGTTAAGGTGGATTGCAGTGCACAAAAGTTGGGTAGTCCCGGTAATTTGAATTACCCAGCCTTGGCAGTTGTGTTTAAAGGTGATATTGGGGAGGTGAAATACAAGCGAGTTGTGAAAAATGTTGGGAGTAATGTGGATGCAGTTTACGAGGTGAAGGTGAGGGCTCCTCCATCGGTTGAGGTCAGTGTGTCGCCTAGTAAGCTTGTGTTCGCTGCAGATATCGAAACGCTGTCGTATGAGGTTACATTCACAAGCACTGCATTGGAGTCTAGGGTTGGAGGCAGTACTGAGGAGGCGGCATTTGGGTCGATCGAGTGGACCGATGGTATTCACCGTGTGAGGAGCCCAATTGCTGTTTCTTGGTTCAAGAATTCTGCCGCAACTTCAACATGAGTCCAGTCGAATCGAGTCGATGAACTAACTGTCTCTTCTTGGTTTGGGTTTTCAAAACGGAACTGAACTGTCTCTTGGTTTGGGTTTTCAAAATGGAGGAACTTAAGTTAAGGGTGACAGCAGATATTCATACTGCTTAATTTCTTGTTGATTTGATATTGTGTATTGATGGGCTTTTTAGCCTTCTGCTCATGGAATGGAATACATGAAAATAAGGGAAGTAAAGGAATATTTGTAAAATTGTACTACTAGGTAGGAAAAGAACTCTAATCACATAATACCTTCCCATACAAGGCGGTGTGTATCTGTCCCGTATGTACCAACACATGAATAGTTTCAGATTGCTTGTATCAAAGTTTTTTTAAAAAAAAATAAAAATAAAAAAATAGATACGTGGTTGTCATCAAATATTTTGGTATTTGATCGCAATCAAATATTCTCTTTGTCCTTATTTAAATGACGTTTTAGAATTTTTTATTTGTTTCTAATTAATTGACGTTTGTTCAAATCTAGGAGAATTAATGACATTTTTTTCAAAATTATCCCTCACTACTCTACCTATTTTTTTGATACTTTAAACTCTTGTGTTATGATAAATTAATGATTTAAGGGTATTATAGACAATTGAATACTATATTTAATGTTTTTCAATAATTATTATAATTCTTGTGTACATCTCTAAAAGATCATTTAAATAGGGACGGAGGGAGTACTGGTCATATTTCTCAGTGTTGGAGTTGTTAAAAAAAATGAATAATCCTATGTGCATAAAAAAATGTCCACCAAGAGAAATTGCGGGCATGTTTGGCTGTATGTTTCCTAGACTCTTTTATATAACAAATTGACGCTTTGGCCGAGTGGTTAAGGCGTGTGCCTGCTAAGTACATGGGGTTTCCCCGCGAGAGTTCGAATCTCTCAGGCGTCGATTCTTTTTAATTTACTAATTGCCTTCTGAATATTTTTATGACACTAAAGTCCAAAATATAGTACAATTAAAATTATTACTATTATTTTCAGATAAAACTCAAAAGGTCATTTTCAAGAAACAACGCAAGTCAATATCTTTTCACGAAAAAATAGTACTATCTCCATCCCATAATAACTGTTATTTTAGAAGAAAATTTATTTCTTAATTTATTTATCGTTTACAACTTTCTAGGAGAATAAATTATTTACTTTCCTATATCACCCTTACCTTCTCTCATTGTCCCAAAAAAAATTTCTCTTGTATTAATAGTTTTCAACTTCCCATAAAGGGATAATGATGAAATTTCACACCAATTTTAATTAATAAATGATAGCACTAAATAACTTTCTTAATCCATGTGCATCAAGCTGAAGCGACAATTATTATGGGATGGAGGAAGTAATATTAATTGGGTATTCTATAACGTCTAGATTCATCAACCATAAATATAGCGTCTAGATTCATCAACCAACCCTGAACGGCTGTGAGTAAACCAGTTACATAGAAATAAATGCTACCCCAATTTCTTATCATAACTCAAATGAGATACTTGGCGGTCTTAACATAACTCAAATGCTACTTGTGGTACACTAATCCTAACATAAATTTGTCTAAATCAGATTCCCGTGTTAAAATATGCACAATAGAGAATAGAAGAACCCAATAAATAAAGCACATGAAGCGAACCATATACTACTAGCAATCTAAACCGAAAAAAACAAAAAATTAATGTCAACTTTTCTATTGTCAATTTCGTGAAATAATTAGAACCCTATTATAATTTTATACAATCTATTGATATATTTCACGATTATAATTTGACACAAATTTGTCGCCATACATAATAATAATAACAAGACTCAATCTATAATAACAGCAATTA
The DNA here is from genome assembly GCA_016801055.1 of Panax notoginseng. Classification (NCBI taxonomy): domain Eukaryota; kingdom Viridiplantae; phylum Streptophyta; class Magnoliopsida; order Apiales; family Araliaceae; genus Panax; species Panax notoginseng. Next base: position 291,685,310 of record CM029012.1, on the reverse strand, counting down.
TATTTTTAAAAAATACCAAAAAAAATAAAGAAATTTATCAACAGTCGTGAATCGATGAATGTAGTACATTCTAATTTCACAGCTTTGATGATGAGGTTCAGATATGAACAAACAATCAGTACCTGGCAATTCAGTAAATACCACAAACTGAGTTTATGAGCACATTTTGTTTTAAATTGCTGCCAGAAAATCCTAAATCCAGTCCCATAAAAAACACGGTCTAAAAACTTCAATAGCAACGGAACCAAGGAAACGTCTCTTGTTTAAGGATTCCCAACTTCCAGAAAAGGGGGGGGGGGGGGGGTTGGTTCCACTGCCTGCCATTGCACTCTCTAGTGTCCATACTTCTGAAACTCCCACTCGCTATTATCTTTAAAAGACAGAACACATAAAAACAGAATTTAGCCATGCCGTTAGAAGCAATGAACATAAATAGATAGATTAAAGTAGGTGTAATTAAATACCAAGTGGGCACACTTGGCGGGTTTTGAGCCATCGGCTGATGCAGTGGAAATGGAATGCATGATTGCACACACCTGTGGGAACATAGATTAAGATTACTAAAGGACATAAAGATATAGGAGTTAATTAGAGGGAGAAGAGATCCAATAAAAAAAAAATCAAAACAGATTACAAAAAGCCCACGTGATTCAAAAGGGAGCAAGTCTTGAGCTAAAGAAATTGTTGTTTTTTTACAATTCGTTGCTGAACACCCTACAGTTACAATGTTAATTTTAGAGCTTGCCCAGTAACTGCACTAAACAGGTGTAGTAAGCAACTAAAACCTGTCTTTTGTAGGATCCTAAACTTTGAAAACTGTCCAAAATACTTGGTCAAAGGGACTTGAAAAATAGGTTGATAAACTGTTCAGTGTGGTCAAAGTGACTTGAAAAACACAATGGGAAAAGAGGAAAAAAAGGTGGGGTTGGAAGCACAAATGCATAGTGATAAAATCTGTCTGAGGATACACATGATGATGTTAATGTAGAAGCTTGCAAAAAACTGGACCACAAAACAATGTCAAGCTTTCATTCATAGTAAACTACATCTCATTAAAAAAACTGCTCCAAATATAAGTTGAAGCGAAGAGCCGAAGACTAGGAATCTTATCAGTGATACGAATGAAGGCGGAGTAGTAAAGATCCAAACTCATCCACATAGCAATAGCAGCAGAATCCACGGGGGTAGCACAGAAGTTTCAATTTTTTAGGGTAAGTAAATAAATCCATTAGAAGCTCCAAAAAAGGGTGAACCCAAATACCCAAGAAGTATGCAAAGCTATCCCCAAAAATCTACAAATGCACTATAGAATCCAGATACTACTCAAAGTAAAAAAGAAAGAAGGTTTGAAAAAGAAAACAAACATTTTAAAATACCAACAAAATGCACACAAGTTGCATGTTTTTGCGATCCCAAACATCACCACTGAAAGAATAAAGCATGTAACAGCATATACGCGATTAATTCAAAAATATCAAGTGCATAAGAACAAAACATGCAATCATCTCATTTAACCCACGGGCCCCGGGGAGTGAGGGCAGAGAGAGGGAGAGAGGTTGAGGGAGAAAACAATAGGGATGGAAGGAGAGAGCTAGGAGAAAAGATGTGCAAGGAAATATTTAATTACCAAAAAACCAGCACCTTAGAAAATTTCAGTCATGGAATTACATACAGATACTTCCCAACACCTTCGAAAATTTGAAATAAAATATAGCATAATTATTCATCACTTGGGACACATAGTCCAAACTTCTTAAGACAATTCTGCAATTCATAAAATAAATTATGCACATTTCTAGTGAAAGTGTCAGATAAAGATTAGACAGATAATTTGCTAATCTATTTTATTTTTCGCGTAAGAGGGGATCTTTACTGGGGGAGAGGTACAGAAGCTCACATACTACTCTTTCAATTTAATTTTAAAAAAGGGGAGGGGTAGGGGGCATTACTTGGAACAATAAACAGCAAGTCTACACGCTGTTGACAATTATTACAGGAATTCCTTTTTTATTGGCAAATTATTTATAGCACTTCCTAGAAAAGAATACGTTTATTGATATAACCAAATCATAAATCTTTGTAACATGGATAAGAGCAGGAGTATGGTGCATTGCACTCTGAATTGGCTAAAATACAATAATGCTACACGTGACAAAAGTCAGAATAAACAAGAACGTATCAATGCTATTGTTTTTTCTGTTCACGATCATACTGCTGGTCATAAGATTCTAAATGAACGTAGTAGAAAAACTAGGATAGCTTGCCTAATTTATTTTTAAAGCTTCCTAAGAAAATAAACATATGCAAGCATAATACCAAAACATGTACCTTTTTTACATAGAATAAGAGCACTAGTGTGGTCCATAATGCACTGCACCCTGAATAGGGTGAAATAACTAAGACTTAAATATTTACCATGGTTGGGGAATGCCTTAAAGATGTAAAAGCACAATTTTTTATTTTTTTTCGAAATATACTATCTGAATTTTCTGGATCACAATTAAAGTAAGAGCACATAACTAAAAGGCAATTTTAGCAATTTTAGTATTACAATGCTAATTATGCTATAGTTTCTTAAGAGAACATCAAATTGGCCATGGCATTGTAGTACCTAAAACAACTACTTCATTGAGTTCACTGTTATCAATTGTGAAGAACAAAAAGAGAAATAAAGCAGAAATAAATAATTTTGGACATCTACATAAACGTTTAAGAATGAAGGCGGGCAATATATGTGGGGAATTGAAATTTCTACAAGTAAAAATAATAGTTTGGCTCACTTCCACAAGTTCCTCCTCATATGAATATTAAGTGGGGTGGTGGGTCGGTCTTGTGGATATATCAATTTCCTATATGTGCTACAAACATAAATCACTGATTTTAGTGCTTTTATGTTACTATATGCATATTTATAATCATTATAACCTATACAGAAGTCCTCTAAACATAATATCAAAGAAAAAACTTAATAAAATTACTAATATAATGTCAGCATGACCAGATCTTTTGTAATACCCGGTAAAATAACTAAATAAATAAACAATTTTTTTTCTCTTTTAAACATATTGTTTCGGCTTTTCTTTTATTTGGATCAAATTATTTATTAATTTACATGGGCTAATAGTAATTAGTAGATGTTATTAATTTGGTAAAATTGGGCCTTAAAACTAATTGGATTTAATTTACGTGGGTAATATTAATCATATTATAATTAGTAGAATTAATAAGATAATTAATAAATAAAACCTAACTACACCCACACTACATCTGATACGAACAAAGGAAAACGAAAAAGAAAGTGAGGCGGCATAAGAACTGGAAGAAAAATTTATCAAACTCGGGCATATGGTAAGATCAAGTTAGTAAATTAATATTACTTTTAAATCGTTAGAAGCATCATGTAAAAGTCTGTTGAATAATGAGAAGATTAAAATGCTTAGTATGTATGTATAAGGTATGTGCACGGTTGATGTTAATTGGCTTGTTGCTGAGTATCCATGTGAATTGGGTAACGTGGATAGCAACAGGAAGAACAATGAATACTAAAATAATATGTCAAGTATATGGTGTAAATCCGGTAACACCAAAATGAATATATTGATTAAAATAATAAATAAATAAATCTTTTTTGTTTTAACTAGTGAATACTTGTGTATTCAGGTTAGTTGTTAGAAGCTTATATTTATATATTAGTTTATATTGTATGTATTTGCCATAATGATCATGTATTCAGTAGTATTAAGGAATGTATATTATATTCATATGCATAAATAAGGTACTGATTTTTAATAACAGGTTTTATAAGTGATTCGAGATCTATTGGAATTTATTCAGTCTTATCTTGTAAATCTAATGCAATTGGGAATTAATCTTATATTACTATAAATTATAAGTGTTAAGTAATTTATAAACTTATTATTATTTTTGTTTAATTAGATTGAACGGATGGAGTCTAAACAAGTCGAACTTGGAATATAAATATTTTGGTATTACATTGCTTAATTCAAGTACGGACTTCTTCAGCGATACTCTTGTTAAATTTAATAAATTTGTTTTGTTCCTCGTTTCAAATTTGACTATTATTTCACATAATTGTTCCGTGTGAAATTAATATGACATGTTGGCGTTGATACATAAAACTCGTGCTTGCACTCTTTGAACTAGTTAATCACGTCAGTATGTTTTTGAGACCTTATTTTTTTGTATCATTCTTCGAATATTTTCGTTCACATTCGGGAAGTTATTTTGATCGTTGGTATCTTGTGATAGTTAAGTATGTTCGTATTTGAAATAATTCGATGTCATTTGGAAAAAGTCATATAAGTCTTGTGATTTGAATCCTTTTTTACTTGTATTTTGTAGTTTGGTCCTTAATGTATACTTAAGCTAACCACTTGTGGAGACTTCGGGACATGACACCCTTCGTGACGATGTGATCAGTTCACGGTGTATCCTTTTATATGCTCTGGGTATGAGCTTTGGTCATTTGATATATTTGTTCAAAATACGTATGGGTCGACACGGTATTTGATTTGATTTGATTTGTTTGGCAAATTAGTAATGTATGTGTCGTGCGTACTATCCGATTTGATTTGCAAACATCATGTTACCGATGTATTTTGTTAGCCTTTGGCTATTTGTATTTGAACGCAGTACAAAATTGTTACCTTATAAACATTTGATTCAATCTTATTTTGTTTGGAAATAGTTGTTCGTTCAATGGTGTTAATCATTTGTATCTATTCTCTCTAATTTTGATATATTCATAATTCGTTCGTAGTTTGCATTCGTTCGTCCATTTGCCTCTTTGGTCACATTATATATTGTGTTATATTTGTACATTTTTATATCCGTACTGGGTAATTGGCTCACGTTGTGTTCTTTTTCCGACAGATAATTAGGAGGATCAAGGGTAAATGTGACGAGAGTTCTCTTTTATTCAAATGGTTTAGATATTTTGTTAGGCTATGATACATTAGTTATTTAGAGTTGTAATAAATATCTTAGACGGTTGTTCAAACTAGTTTGTCAATCATTATGGTTTTGTACTGTGACGTTGAGACTACATAATTTTATGTGGTTTATAGCCTTGTTATTATTTAATCAGTTATACTTAAAAATTGGAAGTACGAAATTATTAAAACTTTGTTAATCATAATAAGACACATACTCGAAAAATCAAATTGTATCAATATAGATATGCAGAAAATCAGCAAATACCCACCTTATTAGATCAAACAAAATGGAAAAGCCACAAACCAGTCCTAATGTGGAGAAAGCATGCGAAAAGACATTCAATTGCCCTGGGAGACGTACTTTAAACAAAAAAATTACAATTTGAGGCCTTCCTTAGTAAACCATAGTTGGACAATCATAACCAGATTAACAAATATAACTACTGAAACATGACTATGCCCCTACTCTGCAAACATTCGATTTCGAAGTGTTAAGTGGCTATGAAAATTACAAGTAGATATCAAGGTCTATAACAACCTACAAAAAAATAAACCAGTAGTAGTAGTAGCCACTCTTGGAATATGTCACATTCTTTTCTTTTTTATTGAACTAATATATGCACATGTAATGGTAGCTTGAAGAATTCTTCATTAATTCTTGCCTCATTAATGATATTACAGGGAATTGAGATTAGAATTGATATATGTATAAAGTTTTGGCCCTATTCCTCACATCGTTACTTTTTCCCAACAGAATATTGGTATCATTCAGACAATGATGAAAATATAACACAAGACTGAGGGAAAAGTGCATACCCCAAGCAACAGTGCACTCTTCGCTGGTAGCACTAGCCTGATTAGCTTGACATTCAATGCCTAATTAAACCAAAAATACACAAATTGAGAATACAATAATTTCCTTTTGATAAGTAAGAATACAACAATGATAGTGGAGAATACATAGCAATAAGAAAACTATCAAAGCACTCACAGAGATCCATGATATGATTCCTGCAAATCGCACAATTATCAACAACGATGTCTGTACGAATCGATCCAACAAATATAATTAAATTCATTTTACAAACACAATAACTAAATAAAATAACCACGACTCGTTCAATCGTAAATTTAGGGATAAGGTTAGAACTACGGACCCCAAGCCCAGAGAGCGACGGCGTTCCACTTCTTGATTTCGAAGCGCTTATGTTTCTTCGTGGTTGAAGAAGAAGCAGCAGCAGCAGCAGAGGATGATGACGGTCCGGCAACACTAGATCCTTCTCCGGCAGGTACCATCGTCACGTCGGTGTCCATTGGCTGTTAATCGAAAATTTTCTAATCCAGATTCCAGAGTAAAAAACGACTATCAGAGAAGCAGGACTGACTAGATTCGCTGGGCGTGATATTTATGCTAATACGATTTAATTTTGGTTTCTCCATTTAATTGGTATTGAAGTAATTAAATTATATTTTTTGAAAAGAAAAAAAATCCTATATTTTTTATTAAAAAAAAGATTCAACAATGTACTCATTTTGTACCACAAAGTACTTCTATTTGAACAAAAAAAAAGGAAAAGTATTTTCTTTAGTTGTAATAATAATAATAATATAAATGAGAACAATGATTTTAAATTTTTCATCATAATTCTATTAATATATCATTATTATTAATTAAATAGAATAAATGTAACAACCTAGTAACGGAGGCCTTCACATTTATTATGCAAATTCATAAGTTCTAAAAAATATTTCAAAACTTTCTTTTCCTTTTTTGGTGTATAGGACAATCAAAAAATTAAATTAAGATACCATTACTTAAATATTAAGTGGGTTAACACCATGTTTTTGAGTTTTGGACGGAAAATAAAATAATAGAAAACTTAAATTATAACAGAAAAAAAGAAAATAATAGAAAATTTAAAAAAAAAAATTTGTTGTTTTTTAGTTTTTAATAGAAAAGAATTAAAAAAAATTAAAATTTTATTTTCTTGCGTTTTTGAGTTCCAATGAAAAAAAAATAAAAATATCACTTTTACAAATTTACTCTTCTATTAATTATAATCATTGAACCATAAATAAAATAACATATTTACAAAAAACATTAAAGTCACTAATAATTTATAAACTTTTTAAAGTCTCCTAAAGACCCATTCGTGTACATGTTTCCAGATAATTTATAAACTTTTTGTATGTGTATTATTTAATTTTTATTTATTTAACATAAAAGATTATTTATAAATTATCACATTACTTGGATTAAAACTCTAGATCTTTCTTTAGTTATATTTATATATATGCTTATATATATTATATGGAGTAAAATTCAGTTCGCGATCCAGTTCGATTTGAGTTCGACTTGCTCGTTTAGTAGAGTCGAATACGCACATAGTGTTCCGTTCGATTGCTCGATAGAACATGTTCGCGAACCATATGCTTTAGTTCGTCTTTGTTCGCGAACAGTTCGAGTTCGGTTCGGTTCGAGCTCGGTTCGATAAGTTCGAGTAGTTCGATTTCTTAATTACACATTGAAATTGTTTCTAAAATTTTAAATACAAATAATTAGTTATTTCATATTAAATTCTAAAATTTGTCTTATTAATAATTGTTAAATTTGTAATTATTTTTTTATTACCTAAACATCTTTCTGTTTTTTTTAAATAATTTATTATAAGTAAACTTTTTTATTAAATAGTTAATAAATAATAATGTGTACTTTTTCACCTCAAAATTCTAATATATTTAAAATCATTTTAATATTTTCATAAAATTTTGAACAATGATTGTTGGATTATTATGAAATACATCCCTAATAATTTAGTAAATTATAACTCATGTCATAAAGCACATAAATAAAGTCATTAATCATCATACAATGACAATTTGATATTAATTAAAGAATGATATAATACAGTTGCTTACATGTACATAGTTATTGAAATTGTCAAATCGAAATAGAAAAATCAAGTCTTCAATGTACGTATCGATACTTCAGTAATAGAGTAATAATCATTAAATTATTTACTGAATAATTTTGAAACTTTAAAAAAAACACATAAATTTGAAGATCGAAAAATAAAACTAGATATTAAATTTAAAAATTATAAAAAAATGAATATTAATTAAAAATGACAACAAAAGAAATACATTACTAATATTAAATTGTGAGTTTTTGATAATCATTTGTTTGTAGACTTTGCTTGAATTGATTGGACCTTGAAGAGTTAACAAGCTTTTCAATATTAATATTTGATTGTTGATATTTATAAATCAAGAATTTCTAAGAACTTGTTAACTTTTAACTTTTAAGTTATAACTTCTAAGTAATTATTTTTGGTTTTGGTTTTGGTCTTGATCTTTTTGGATGGATGATGATTACAATATTTGGTTTAATTTTGATTGAATACTTAGACTCTTAGAGAAGTCATTTTTGATATTTATTTAACTGTTTGCTTCAAATTTATAAGTTTGTGTTCGTGAACAAGTTTAGTGTTCGTGAACATAGTGTGTTCGCAAACAAGTTTATGTTCGACTTGTTCGCGAATATCAAACGACCTGAACTCGTACATAGTAATTAGTTGAATCAAATTATTCGAACATGTTTAAGTTTAACTTAAAGTGTTTGAGTTCAATTCGAATTCGACAAAGTTCGATTGGGTTCGTTTACGGTTATAATTAGGTGAAATCTAAAAAATATAATTATGCATAGAGAAGCAAATGAGTTAGAAGATCAAATAATGAGGAAGAAAGAAAGAAAGAAAAGGAGACAATGTGGGCCATGGTAGATTGGCCCACTAGCAACGTGGCGCTGCCAGTTGTGGTCGACATGGAATCTGGTAAAGCCCATCCCGTATCTGTCTCTCTTTTAACTCGCGGACTCCAACACAGCAGCCTCAAAATGATTTGTATTTTTATCATTACTTGTCGTTCATCCATCCATCACCAAACCCAAAAAAGTATTACACCCACTCAACTCAACTACTATTAACCCAACCCAGCACAGCCATGTAGCACCGCACCACTTCTTCTACTTGTGCAAAAAATCATAACCAATTGAGAGATGTAATTATTACACACTTTTATGCTTCTTGTGGTGGAGGTATTGTCATTTAAAGGTGAATTTTGGATGATTAGATTGAAATTAATTTTATTTAATTGATTAATACAGTTGGAAAATGATCTTTCTCTGCGTGTTAACACTGTATTAATCAATTGATCAACTTACTATAAAATTAACTTCATAATAATCGGATCTTTGAATTCGAGTTACATAATGGGATGGGATGAATTGTTAAAGATTTGTACTTGGTTGGTTTCAAATTATACAAGTAAGTTTTGTTGAATATTATTTTGCTTTATATTTATGTATTTAATTAGAATTATAAATTAAAGAGAAAAAGAATAGGAAATAAACAACCTAGCTAATAATAGTAAAGAGTAATAGTTAGACGGCACAAGAAATAAATAAAAAGTTGGTTTAAGAGTGCAAATGACATCAGAGATTTGTATGTATACACTAGAAAAGCACCACGTGGAGCTTTTAAATCAAATATGACCTGTATATCTCCATATCCCTTGATTTAGTCAACCAACTCATCTTCATGACCGCTCTATATATATATATATATATATATTTATGTATAAACTCAAAAAAATATATATATATTTGAAAATATATATACACTACTTGTAATAAAGAACACTACTCTCTTCACTTCTCTCGTGTCTTATATACATCATCAATCTCTCTCTCTGTATATCTCTGATGGCTTCTTCTGATAGTACTACCGATCCCATTACTTCCAACATGCAAGACGTTAAACCGAAAAAGAGCGGTGTCTTCCGGCGGCTAGTCAGCCGAGAATCTCGTTACGTCGGCGGGGGAGAGTACTGCCGACGGTGCGGCTCGGAGGAAAGAAGACGGGACGAAAGTTGTTCTGGATCCGAATATTCCGGAGGGTAAAGCTACGATGGCTAAAGCTAAAACTGAAGAAGCTAAAGGATTACTATCAGTGTTTGGTGAAAGACGTAATCGAAGGCGGGGATAGCATAGAGACCTTCCAACAAAGGCTTCTTATGGAGACTTCTTTTGCAATTCCAGTCATGGGCCTTTCGTTCAATACTTTCCCTACTCGCCCATAATTTAATTAATCTTTCATGATCTACATTTCAATATGATCTCGATCCTTCACTGTTTTTTTTTTAATCAAAATGTATGAATTTAAACCATTTCAGCTTAATTTGTGTTATATAGTTCCCATATTTCTCTCTTACATAATTCCTTTTTTTGCGAGATTAGAGATTGTCATTAGATATACATTATTTTAATTTTAAGATTATATTAAAATGATATAATATTCTTAATTTATTATTATTCTTTTACTATTATTTTTAATATCAAAATGCCACAACCGAGTCTCTAACAAATATTAAAGTTATATTTGAAAATATAAAATTATCTTTAAAACTTAAAAATTGTCGTTTTATATATAATTTTTTTATTTTAGAACGGAATGAGGAGTATTATATATATATATAGAAATAATCAAGTAAGGGATCCCTTACTTTCTTAAAACGAGGGACTTTTATTTTTTATTTTTATTTTGTTTTTTTTAAACAACTAAAAAAAAAGTTCAATATTTTATGGAACTGAAATTTTTTCATAATACAATATTTTTGGCGTGTTTTGAATACCTATACCAAAAAATGGTGGTACAGTCTGTCCAGACTGTACATACATGTTTTGTTATACGTATCCAAATCACACCCAAAACACTGTATTATATAAAATATTAAACTTTTTTTTTAATTGTTTTAAAACAAAAAAGCAAAAAAAAAAAAAAGTCCCTCATTTTAAGAAAGTAAGGAATTCCTTACCTGATGCTGACCCTATATATATATATATATATATATATATATATATTCGCTTTGGATATGATCTGTGTATTATATGCTTTGCAAGGATCCGTTTTTGTCCATATATATAATTTATTATATGTAGGGAAAAATAAAGGAACTCTCAAGTTAAGGCAATAATGCAATCCATGCTCGACGTAACTTGGCGCATGGAAAGATTGAAGATTGCCACCCAAAGTTTGCTTTTTGTTTTTTTACATTTTAGTTTTATGATCTTAAGGGATTTTAATTAATTTTGCTACTATTTTTAAATTAGTTTTTTTTGTTTATTAGGTACTATTTAAATTGTTTAAAGTTATATATATATATATATATATACATATTCATATATATATTTATATTTAGAATAGATCAGGTCCGGAATAAAATCCGGACCCAAATTACGTAAGATGATATTTTGTTATATGTATCTAAATCACACCCAAAACACTGTATTATGTAAAAATTTCAGTTCTATAAAATATTAAACTTTTTTTTAGTTGTTTTTTTTTTAAAAAAAAACAAAAAAAATAAGGTTCGTATTTTTGTAAAGTCCGGGATCCCAGACTGGATCCGGACTCTTTCTCTCTATATATATTAGTCCGCTTCTCCAGCGAACTGGAAGAAGCAAATTACGAACGAAATGTCTGTATCGACGGTTTTTTTCGTCGCTATAGTATAAAAAGTCGATTTTTTTATGTTATAGCGATGGAAAAGACCGTCGCTATAGCCGGTTCGTTCTTAGTTCGCTCTTTTCCGTTTGTTAGAAAAAGCTGGACTATATATATATATATATATATATATATATATATATATATATATACACTCCTATTAATAATTAGATAGGAATTTTCTTTTCTCCGTGCATAGATTAATATGAAGTGAATTTTATTTTGTGAAATAACAAATGAAAAACTGGTAATGAACGGTACTAAATGAAGCAGATACATGTTCAAATAATCAAATATATGCAGACTATTGATATTAACAGGACAATAAAGATGGACCACATGACAATCTTTATTTTCTTGACAATTTTGCCCTTATTTCTCCTGTGACAGATTTACACTTATCAAATAGAGTTATCGTATCATTATCCCATACTCTCTCTCATCTCTATTATAATAAATAATTTTTAAAAAATTATAACTAATTTTCTTAAATTATATAAAACTTCAAATAATTTAATAAAAATAAAATTATTTAAAACATCATATAGTATATTACGAGATACTGCGACATTCACAAAGATCAAGTCTTGTTTTTCCCTTTTATTCTTTTGGGCCATTGCTTAATTATTTGTCCCCAAGGCAAGAAGGAAGGGACGAAAGTATTGTATATTTGGTCCATACTTTTAGCTATAGCCTATAGGTGTGAATCACATGGGACTTGATTCAAGTCGCATAATATAATAATACATTCATGAAAAAACAAATCAGTCCAAAACCAGTTTTAAAATAAATAATTGATATGTATTTCTATAATTTTATGATTATGAAAATTACATTACTTTTAAAAAAAATTAAAAGTTAAAAGAGTTAAATTAATTTTGAATTTAGAAATATTTCTTATGATTTTTAAAGTCCTAAATAATGTTATATTTCTGAATGGAAAGAGTATTTATAATTTATAAAATTCACAATATTCTTGAAAAAAAAAATTTATCAAGAATATTTTGCAGGGGAGTATGATATTGATACCCCATCCCTCGGAAGTTGTGGGATTCAATGAGCGATTAAGAAAAAAGTGGGGCATTTTTATAAAAAAATTCCTTTGTTTATTATGTAAGTTATGGTTTTTGACAAGTGTAGTTGAATGTTTCTTTCAGTGTAATTCTATCCTTGCCCTTTGGATATAAAGTTTTCTTCCTTTAGCAGAAATAAACTATGTTGTTTTTTGTCCAATTTTTTTTTTAAAAAAATACTTATCTCTTACCATTAATGATTCTTTTTATACAAAATATATTTTTTAAATTTAAAATATAATAACTTTTTAAAAGTTTGTTTAAAATAATTTAAAATTAACACGACGAGATAAAAGAGAGAAGAGAGGCGTACATTTTTCATGCCACAGCTGTCATAGGCCATGAAATGGGTGGGTTTGTGGGGGTAATGAATTTAGTCAAAGTACACGACAGACAAACACCAACAATTCATCGGGGTATCTTGAGTTTAATTTTGATCAATTGATTAATATAATATCGATACGAGGTGATTTCTTTCTATGTGTTAGTATTATATTGATCAATTGACTAATTTATTGTGAAATTAACTTTATAATAAGAGCTCAACTCAACTTATGAGATCCGATCTCAATTGGTATTATTATCTTTTTGAATAATAAATTGTACACAAAGAATTATTTACATGTATATATTGTTTATCAATAAAATATATAAAATATTTAATTGAAAGTTTCTCTTCCTATTTTCTCTTCTTTTCTTTTTTTATACTATTTGTGTATAATTTATATCCCATAACATTACTCTATTTTTTTTTTCATATTCCGTTCCACTCACAAAGCTTCTTCTTAACAACCATCATAGTCACAAAATTTGCAAAAATAAATTAGGAAAACTTTTATTATTAATTAAAGTTTTTTTTATTGCATGACAATTAATTAATCATCTCATTCGTACGTACGTATGTAGGTGGACAGTAAATTTTCTGTTGAGCTTAACATTTTATTATTCCTTATTCTACATTGGATTGAATGAATGAAATAGAATAAAAAATGAAACGGAATGAAAAATTGAATGATTCGTTAAATTCATGGTTGAATCATTTAAGAAAAAAAATTCATAAATATGATATAAATAAGAATGATTCATTCAATTGTAATGAAATAATTAAATACAATTTTTTTAATCGTTTAATTCTTATATTTATTTCTGCAATTCAAACATAATATTAATAATAAGTACTTTCTTAAACATGAAAGTAGAAAAGGCCCGTAAATTTACAAATTTGAATTGAGGCTAATGTCACCCATGAGATCAGCTTATAAACACACCAAAATATTAGTTTGATTTACGTAACATATTAATACGCTTAACTAATCCTTTCCTTCAATAAAAAAAGTATGATATTTTTATATGTATTTTTAATATTTATATATGATTACCTTTCATACGAGCATACAGTGAGTCCCAAATATCAAAAACACATGTGAAAATAATAATCCTCTTAAAAAATTAGATTTAAGTAAGAGTCATGCTATGCATAATTTTTTTTAATTATCGAATTACGATTATATATGTCATATATTAATAAATGAGATTGAGTAGAATTATAATTAAGATTGACCCATCATTTAAATTAGTATTAACTATAGTTATTTAGGTAAGTCCAAATAAAAAATCGACATATAAAATGGTAAAATAAATCATTTGCATGATTTAGCTCTCGTTTACACCAATAAAACTAGCTTTGGTCAGATAAATGGCCTATATGTCGAATGTGGTATCTTTTCTTTTAGAATATAATATGCAATAGTATAACTACTAATCAAGTACTCTCCCCTTTCCAAACTCAAGGATATTTTCTAAAAACGATTACTTTTAGTTATTTTATTTTTTCAAACAAACCTAGCTCTAAAATTCGTCAGAAATGCAAGTAGTCTAATAGTGGTATCATATAAGTATTGAATTTACTTAAGAATTACTCATAATTTAAGACAAATTCTATTATATATTATGAAATTTTAGAGGTTTAAGAAGAATTTCACTTTAATTTATTTTATCTTTTTGTCTATATTTTTACGTTGGTCGTAATCTAATTTTGTCAAATATTTTACGGATGGACATGTATATCATTTTCCATTTGAGGACGAGTAGAACAAAAAGCAGTTTAGCAAGAAAAAAACAACATATGCATATCTACAAATAACAAATTAGTTGTTCAATTTAATTATGTTGAAAAAAGTAAGTCTGTTGTTAGTTAAATGTAGGAGTTACATCAAGGGAAAAAGAGGAAAAGTTGTAGAAAGAAAGGATATCTTGGAGTTTTTTTAGTAGGAAAAAATAATGTGAGAAACTAACATGGAGGTGTGTTTAAAGTTTATGTTGGGAGAGAATAGAAAATGAAAATTAAGCTTATTTTTTTTAACATATAAATTTTTTGAGAAGAAAGTTAAAAGAAAAGAAACAGAATTTTATATTTCTTCATTTCTCTTTTCTTCTCCAAAAAAAACTCTACTATCGCATAAAAAATAGTCACATACGCACGTACATATTATGGGCCCGTCTGATACATGAGATTCATAATATATATGTGTTTATATAAACATTACGTAAATTTTTTGTCTGTGACAGTAACATCATTTAACACAGTGTTAACCCAGTGTTAGAACAGTCAGCACAGGGATGGGATGAGGTTGCCATATTGGTCGAAGAAAAGGACATATAGGTCCGTCCATCAGGCGATTATTTCTCACTTTCTATATGACTTTTCCGTTACCGCGTGGTGACCCGGAAACCGGAAACTGGGTTTGACTCGAGAAGGTTGCAAATGAAAATTTTGGCAGATGAAATTGCAATAAGAAAATTTTAAACGTGAGGGTGAGGCCACTACTGACTCCACCGGCTAAGATCGTCACCGACAACATTCTCTCTCCTATATGTATAGAAATAGAATAGAGAGAGCACTAACTAGATCAATCTCCCCACCTGCCCACTTTTTTTTTATTGCTAGAGAGTATCAGTTTCCATATTCTCTCTTCCCTCCACAACCATAAACGCAGACCCAGTTTTGAAGGGAGAGGATAGAGTTGGTTCATTAAGATGTCACTTGTTAAGGAAATCATGGGTTCCTCTGTGTTGGATAGATCGTCATCTGTTACTTTGAAAAATCATTTCAATCAGAGAAATAGTGCCAACCCAGTTCTGATTCCTCTCGAAAAAAGGAGAATTCAAGTAAGGAAGGTCGTGAGAACAACTCCAGTAGCAGCTATTAGCGATAATTTTTTTAGATTTGTCCCCGAAGAGGCTGTCAAATTCAAGGTAAGAGCTGTGGTGACTGTTAGGAACAAGAATAAGGAGGATTTCAAGGAGACGATTGTGAAGCAATTAGATGCTTTTACCGACAAAATTGGAAGGAATGTTGTACTACAACTTGTTAGCACCGAAATTGATCCAAGTATGCCATTCTCTCTCTCTCTCTCTCTCTCTCTGGGTTGGGCTGGGTTGGGTTTTCACTAATTGTTGCTGATCTTGCTTTTAAACATTTGTTTTAGGCAATTATTTGGGTTTTCTTATATGGGTCTCTTATCAGTTTTGATAAATGCTACTTTTACTATGTTATGATCAATATTTTTTATATATATAAAAAGTTGAAATTGTGATTGATTCGGCATTATATTTGAGTGTTGAAGAAACTAAAACTCCAAAGAAAAGCAAGGAGGCTGTGTTAAAGGATTGGTCACAGAAATCGAATGTTAAAGCAGAGAGGGTCAATTACACCACGGATTTCACGGTGGACTCAAATTTTGGGGTGCCAGGAGCGATCACTGTGAGCAACAAGCACCAGAAGGAGTTGTTCCTGGAGAATATCACGCTCGAAGGATTTGCATGTGGTCCAATTCATTTCCCATGCAACTCATGGGTTCAATCTAAGAAAGATCATCCTTCCAAAAGAATCTTTTTCTCTAATAAGGTAATTAACTTGCCACTTCATATGTGGACGTTTTAGTTGCTTGTGAATAATTATAATGGGTAATATTTTAACTATTTATATGATTGATATACATAATAATTTGGCAATATATAGCAAAAACTCTTAGCTTTTATCACATAATTTGTTTTCCGTTTTCCTTTTTTTCTTTTCAACCTTGAAGACTCTTTCAAACTTCGCTAGTCAAAATTTCATCATCTTATTTATTTCTCGTGTTAGCAATCCATTCAATTAGTCAACCAAGATTTTGTACAGATTGAATCCGTAAAACTGTAAAAGTGTTTCTCTTTTATGCGGACATGATAATTGAACATGAGTTTAAAATACTAGATAGTACTCCCTCGGTTCCGTTTTATCTGACTACTTAGAATTGAGCACATATATTAAGAAACCTAATTACTACTAATTAAATATGCTACTTAATGCCCAAAACACCCTTTCATTTGTCTATTTATCTACTTTCTCTCTCCTCATCTTTTACCAATATGTATTTATTCCATAAACTTGATTTTTTATATAGCTAATTTTTCTCGCCCACTCCCTCTATTTACATCATCTCACTCTTCTTTTTTATTTTTTATTTTATTTTTTTATTACTTGCTGCCTAAAATTTTTGTTCTCTCTTTTTTGTTTTCCACCCTTTTTTCTTATAATTAAAAAGTTGTTTCATAAATTATTTAGATTAAGTATGTTCTTATAAAACATAACAAACTAAACTATATGAACCATAGATGTAGCTAATTAAAGAAATAAATTTAAATATTTTGTTATTAAAAACACACAAAATTACTTCTACTTTTTGTGGAGAATACATGATTATACTATTAAAAAGAATGATAGAGTCAAATAGGAAGGAGAGAAGAAAAAGAAAAGGGAGACAGGGATGGAGAGAGAAAAAAAAAAAGAGAGAGGATAGCATATGGACTGCACGGATATATGTAAAGAAGAGAAAGGGGCATTGAAAATTGTAGATGATTTATTTTAAGGATAATTTGGTAAAAATTATAACCAATTATCCTAAAAAATTTAGAACGTTAGATATTTAGAAACAAAAGAATTATTCTAAAACGTCAAATAAAACGGAACATGCACGAGAATTGTCTACCAAAACAATAAGCCACTAATAAAGGCCTTATTCTCTTAAGACTGACAATTAATATATGCTACATTTCTTTATATGAACAGCCATATCTACCCAGTGAGACGCCAGCGGGGCTGAAAGCATTGAGAGAGAAAGAGCTGAAAGATTTGAGGGGTGACAGCAAGGGCATAAGGAAGTTGTCAGATCGGGTATACGATTACGATGTGTACAATGATTTGGGGAATTCTGATAGGGGTATTGATTTTGTTAGGCCAACACTTGGAGGTGAAAAACGCCCATATCCAAGGCGCTGTCGCACTGGGCGTCTTCCTACTGATACTGGTAATATATGCCTTCTTTGTCCATTATTTTTGAACAAAATATTGATAGATAGACAGCCTGCAGGTCAGTGTAAATGTGCTTATTAGCAGTACCTTATAAATTTATGAAAAAGATGCTGTTTCCACTAAAGATATAAACATATATTCTAGGTTTATTTGGTGCAGCAGTTTAGGTTTTAGAGGCATAATTCTTGATACTACATCATTGAGCTTAAATTTTTGTTTCTGTTTTTCGCTGCAGATATGCATGCAGAGAGCAGAGTGGAAAAGCCATTGCCAATGTATGTTCCACGAGATGAGCAATTTGAGGAGAGTAAGCAGAATACATTCTCGGCCAGTAGACTGAAAGCTGTACTCCATAATCTAGTTCCATCATTAATGGCGAGCATCTCATCGAATAACCATGATTTCAAGGGGTTTGGACACATTGACAGCCTCTACAGTGAAGGTCTACTCCTCAAGCTAGGGTTGCAGGATGAACTCTTGCAGAAGCTTCCTCTACCCAATGTGGTCAGCAGGATTCAGGGATCTAGCCAGGGTGACCTTCTCAAATATGACACCCCCAAGATAGCTTCTAGTAAGAATTACTCAACTTATATTCTTTTTCTAAGTTACCATAGTTCTCTTGACAATTAATTTGATTGATTACACAATCTTCTCTACACAAGTTTACCAAAAATCGAGTAATTTTAAAGGTTCACTTAAAAGTGAATAAAATTACATGAATACATTTATTTTTTACTGCCTTCATTTATAACTCGTCAAGGTTGACTTATTAGGACAAAAATAAAACAGTAATAGTAATAACAATAATAATACTAATAATAACAACAATAGTAAAATATTGTAATTGTAAGTAACATATTATCTTTACCTGCAGAGGACAAGTTTGCTTGGTTAAGAGATGACGAGTTTGCTCGACAAGCAGTAGCAGGAGTTAACCCGGTTAGCATTGAAAAGCTTCACGTTTTCCCACCAGTGAGTAACCTTGACCCGGAGATATATGGCCCACAAGAGTCGGCACTTAAAGAAGAACACATTGCTGGCAATCTCAATGGAATGACCATACAACAGGTAATGAACGATCACTACGACCATCACTTCCCTTACTATTAATGCATACAAACGTAAATATATCCAGAAATTTACTACAATTGTTTTTTTCTCTTGATCCCGAGTTAATTCCAATCATGTTAAAGAACCTAAGCCGCTATGGTCTCAATTTCTAATTAGATTATGGTAATTTTACACAGGCTTTGGAGGAAAATAAACTTTTTATCGTTGACTACCATGATATTTACTTGCCATTTCTTGACCGAATTAATGCCCTTGATGGCCGCAAAGCATATGCAACACGTGCCATCTTTTTCTTGACCTCATTAGGCACTCTCAAACCCATTGCCATTGAGCTTAGCCTCCCTGAGACTGTTCCTAGTTCCGGGTTAAAGCGTGTGGTCACCCCTCCAGTTGACGCCACTGGCAATTGGATGTGGCAGCTTGCCAAAACCCATGTATGCTCCAATGATGCCGGAATTCATCAACTTGCCAACCACTGGTAAGCAATATTCTAGTTTCCAAGTTGTCCTGTTTTATTTTTTTGGGCCATATGTGAAATGATTTACTAAATTGGCCTTTCATCATACACAGGTTACGCACACATGCGTGCATGGAGCCATTTATTCTTGCCGCGCATAGGCAATTGAGTGCGATGCACCCCATATATAAGCTTCTAGACCCGCACATGAGATACACCCTTGAGATAAATGCTATAGCTCGCCAGACTTTGATCAATGCTGATGGCATTATTGAGTCTTGCTTCACTCCTGGTCGCTATTGTATGGAGATCAGTGCTTCTTCCTATAAGAGTTGGCGCTTTGATTTAGAGGGCCTTCCAGCTGATCTCATCCGAAGGTAACTACCACAAGAAATTATGATTTTTGTTGAGAATTAGAGTAGATAATAATGCCTTTGCTCTCAAGGAGGCGTGCTTTGCAAGTTTTGAATGTACATTCTCACACATGGTCAATGCACAAAGCTCATTCAACAACTTTGGGAGAAGTTTATATGTTCAATACAAACTCTTACAATAATTCTTTGAGATTTTGGTAGCTAATAAGGAAAGCTTCCTTTGCAGGGGTATGGCAGTACCGGACCCAACACAGCCACACGGCTTGAAACTCCTAATTGAGGACTATCCATATGCCACTGACGGGCTTCTAATTTGGTCTGCTATTGAAAACTGGGTCCGCACATACGTGGATCGTTACTACCCTGACTCGAGGCTAATCAGCAATGACAGTGAGCTCCAAGCCTGGTATACGGAGTCCATCAACGTGGGCCATGCAGACCTGCGCCACGAAAGCTGGTGGCCCACATTAGCCACCAGTGAAGATCTCACTTCAATTCTCACCACCATCATCTGGCTTGCATCTGCCCAACATGCTGCACTGAACTTTGGTCAGTATCCTTATGGTGGTTATGTGCCGAACCGGCCACCACTCATGCGACGATTAATTCCGGATGAAAACGATCCTGAATATGTCAACTTCCTTTCGGATCCCCAGAAATATTTTCTCTCATCAATACCTAGTTTGTTGCAATCAACTAAGTATATGGCTGTGGTTGACACATTGTCCACTCACTCACCCGATGAGGAGTATATTGGAGAGAGAAGTCAACCCTCCATTTGGACTGGAGATGCAGAAATTGTTGATGCATTTTATGGGTTCTCAGCTGAAATTGGACGGATAGAGAAAGAAATCGATGAAAGAAACCGTGATCCTAAACTTAGGAATAGATGTGGTGCTGGTGTTTTACCTTACGAGCTTCTTGCACCAAATTCTGAGCCTGGGGTAACATGTAGAGGTGTTCCTAATAGTGTGTCCATATGATTTGACCCCAATCTAATTTAGCTACCCACTCAAATTTGGAGGTGGAACAAGAGCTAGTTTAATCTAGAAGGGATCCATATCATGTATAGAGGGGAGGGTGATATATATATATATATATATATATATATATATATATATATATATATACACACACACACACACACGTGTGGGCGTGTGTTTGTATGGGCTTTTAGGAACAACCTTTTCTGTTTAGACGTAGTTAGGTCTTGGTGGGGGCTGAGATTAGCAGCATTTCTACACAACTCAGTAGCTACTTAATATGATGAAGTATTGAAGTCAGTCAGTCGTATACATTACAGGGATTCCATGCCAACTGAGCAAAATTCTTCTTTATATCATTGTCGTACTCCATGTCTCATACCTCGTGCCACCATATTTCCCTCCTAAAGTATAATACGGATATCCCTTTTCCTATATAATAACGGATGATGACAACGGAAATGGGATCTTCCAGTTGTTTTTACTGAATGGCGTGCTTAATATTGGGGATTCGATTCCGTGGATTGACTTTTTGAACTTGCAGGGTTATGTGAAGAGGATGAAAATAGTGAGCAAAAAGTTTGATAGGTTTCTCATTCTGGAGCATGTGCTTGATGAGCATAATTCGAGGAGAGAGAAAGAGGGGGTTAATTCTTAATTATGTGGCCAAGGATATGGTGGATGTGTTGCTCCAGTTTGCTGATAATCCTTGTAAGGCTGTAAACGAATCGAATCGATTTGAGTATTGAGTTGTTCAGATTTTTTGATTCATAAAATTTATCAAGTATAAAATAAAGTTTGATTTAGGCTCATTTAACTACCGAGTCGAACAAGATTTCGAATGAGCCTGAGATCTATCCCACATTAATCTATTAGGTAACATGCCTCAGTAATTTCCTGGAGCCATCTTGTAGCTCCACCCACGACGAGGCCTGCGAATTTCCTGGAGCCATCTTGTAGCTCCACCCACGACGAGGCCTGCGAATTTACCACCCTCGCACCTTAGAGTTGTTACTTGCGAATTTACCACCCTCGCACCTTAGAGTTGTTACTTGGGTCCATCGAACCATGAGCTCTGATCCTGTATAGACCGGCCCAATAAGCATGTTGGACCACCTCTTTACGTAAAAGGTTAACCTATTAAGTTGAGGCTCTAACATACTTATTAACTCATCTATACTCTTGAATTTATCCAATGTGGGATTTATGTGAAATATTCCAACAAAATTTTTCGAACGAATATGATCCGAGTATCAATACAAAATTACAATTTGAGGAGAATCAAGTAATTTTTCGAACTTTAAAATTTATTCATATTTGACTCATTTATATTTCGAGTCGAGCAAGTACGAATTGAGCCCGAACTGTTTGTTCATTTTACAGTCTTAATTAAGAGTTAAGGCATTTACTCGGCTACATATATATTTTTAATAGGCGGGTGCAAATATGTTTTTATATTTATTCTAACAATCCTTTGAACTTTTAATGACACATAATACTTAAAACTACTTAAATTTTTTATTTTTGGGTTATATATATATATATATATATATATATATATATATATATATATATATATATATATATATATATATATAATTATAATTTGTATATAAAATTATGTCATTTTATTAAATAACCTGAGTTAAGTTTATTTAAGACATGCCTTGTATTACATTTTCCTTCATCAAATTTTATCCATCATTATTTGTTGTTTGTTGACTAATAGCTTCAATTTCCATAATAATACTTCTTCCGTCTCATAACATATGACGTTTTAGATAATTTTATTTTTTTCAAATTATTTAACGTTTTATATAATTTAGGAGAATTAGCCACAATCTTTTCAAAATTATCGCTCATGAAAAAATATAAATAAGTAAAATTTAAATACACTCCTATTCAATTTTTATGTCCAATTTTTATGTCCACGTAGAGTTTTTGAAATCAAAATTCAAACAAGCAAGAATCTGACATTAATTATTTTATTTTTTTGAAAAATTAAAAAAGAAAAGAAAACATATCATTCATTCTAGTACCCAAAATAAGATGAACAAAACTAAAAAAAGGGTAAAAATGACCTTTATCCCACTAAATTTAAAAAAAATAATTAGCCCCGTTGAATTTTTTAAAAGTTTTTAATTGGTTATTCCATCCAATTTGCCTGACAGACCTCAAATATTTTGTTCAATCATGGCTATTAAAAAAAAAAGAACAAAACACCTAATTACTGGTGTGGTTTTTTTTTTAAAAAAAGGACACGTAAATGCTCACTCTCTCTTCTTTGACCACCATTTTCCTCCCTCGCTTCTTTGAACACCATTTCCTCTCCTTTTTCCCATTTTTTTCTTCTCTCTCTCCTCTTTCTAGTTAACAAGCTCTCACTCCTCTGCTATTATGTTTGTTCTTCGGGCACCATCTTTTTTAGATCAAAATTATCAAAGCAACAACACCAACTACAAAATAAAGAAAAACAAGAGCAAGAATCTCATCAAAATTTCAGATCTATAATTTTAGATCCCAAGAATCAACACCCACTACAGAGACCTAATTTGTTTTTGGCCATTTTAATGAAGAAAAACTCAACAAATCTCAGACTCATTTTGTTGTTGAACAAATTCATGAAGACAAAGCCTCCAAATCACAGACCCAATCCAATTTTAAGCAAACCCATGAATAAAAAGTTACAAATGCACAGACAAGCTAACCCACCCATTTCTATCACCTTATGAATCTAAAAATGATTTAGGTATAATTTGAATATATATATAAAAAACAGAATTGTACAATCTATACAACCATGTTTTTTACATGTATTCAAATTAATAAAAAAATTAAGTTAAAATAAATATTATAATTTCTTTTAGAGTCCAAAGAAAAAATTAAGGCGGTAGCTAGACCGGTTCCTAAATCTCGGCCTCCTTATAATTTTTGAAAAAAGAAAAATAAAACTCCCAGGAAGTGAGAAACTGATAGGCACTTGACCTACTGAGTCACTTCTATAAACATAGAGGTGAAGTGTTCGATTATTGTTGAGTAGACAACAGCAGATGAAATTGTAAATGCAAGTAGACAACACACATAACAAGCAAAAAATGTAGACCCACTTTCATCGACAACCGATCCCATGCACACCAAACTCAATGATGGAAACCGTTTATTAGGGTCATGTAACGTAATTATAACCTTAAAAAATTAAACTAGTTTCTATTCACCTCTTTCTGTTGTGTGTCAATTTAAATGCTCAAAAAGAAACTAATTAAAATAAAAGAAGAATTACAGCTTCCCCTCCCAAAAGAAAAAACTGACAATATCACCAAGCCTCACTGCCATTGAAGGTTGGAAATCATTTAAACACAGCTGGGGACAACAGCCACAGAGAAGATCAAAAAAATTGGTATAGACACCCACCACTCTTGCTGAAAAAGTTAATATATGCTTGCTCAGAGCCAGAAAACCATTGGATATTGCGCCAAACTGCTATAGCAAATTTACACCTGTTGAAACAATACAATATAAACAAAAGAGCTGAAAAAAGGAAAAGACCATACAAGGCACACTAACTAAAGATAGATGTTCATTTTTACCTCACTGCCATGGAATAGGATGGAAACACTATATACAGAGATATGAAACCTGTAATGTTCATGAGAATATGTTAATCTGTAAGAGAGATTCAGGATTGGTGAAGTTTGAATAAGAAACACAGAACAAACTAGCTACAATACGCACCATTGGTGAACAAAACTGTATCAGCACAGCTGTCGATGCTATCTGATAACAAGGCTTCCATTTTGTTGGAGTCTCAAGCTTTCTATGAGTGACTGGTAGAATGACTTCAGTGCCTTGATATCATTATACTGACAACAAAATATCAGACACATAGTTAGAGTCATAGTTTAGCAGCCAACATAACAAAGATCATCCATAGTCTGTCCAAAATGCTGGTCGACCCGCCAAGCTCAAGCTAATAATTAAAACTGAACTCGAACAGGATCAGATAGCACCAGAAAGGGCAGCAGCCAAAAACAGGCATTGAGTGATTCAGTTACCAGCTGACCTTGGAGTTAGGCGTCCGAAACATAGCTGAGCATCAGCTGTCCGTAGGGCTGTCCATGGGCCAGGCTTTGGACTGGTTTAGAGTCACCGAGCCCAACCCCAATAGTTATAAGAAAACCCTACCCTGGCTAAGGGCCATGAAAAGCCCACACCTCATCCAACTGCAGCCCATTTATTTTAACATGTTGGTTGGGCTCGAATTCGTTAAGAAGTCACATAAAAAATATACAACTAATTTAATATACAACTAATTTAATTAATTAATTAATGTTTCCTAATAAAATATACAACTAATTTAAGTTGAGCAATTTAGTTGTTGTAAATTCTAAAGAATTATATCATGTAATAATTATATCGACTATATCTGTATATTTATCTCCATATAACTTTGCTGATAATAATTATTGCTTGATTCCATAAAGGGTTAACGCTAATATGTTACCTGCATCTGTTGACAATATTGTTCTGCCAAATCTCGAGGGCAATGTGCAGTTGGGAAACCTTTTGATACAAGATGAAGAAGAAAATCATTGCCAAATTTTTCATACATAAGCTTCTGAGCCAATACAATTTCTCCAAATAAAACAAGCTGCCGTGAACATCCAGAAAAAATAAGTGGAACATTAGTTCAGCACTAAAAAAAACCAGCAAGTTTAGTACACTAATAAACTAGATCTAATGCGAGATACAAATCATTCTGCCAATAAATATCACAAATGATAAAACCATGGCAAGACCTCCTCTCTCCATTCCCAATTTCACCAAAGTAGATTAATTTTAAAAAATTAAATATATATATAATTAAAAGATATTTAAATAAATGTTTCAAATTTTGAAATTTTGAAAAGTAAACATAAACATAAAAACCATTTTAAATTAATATAAAACTTAGAAATCAAAAGGCTTGACTAAATTTAAAAAGAAAAATCTCAAAATGATACAAAATAAAAATTTAACTAAAAATAAAAAATATTAAAATTGCCATAATTCATTCATTAGTTGAGAGGGGGGCAAAATTGTCGTTTTCCCATTTTTCATTCCATTCCTGGAATTGGCCACATTCCACAGCCCCTTATGGAATGGAAATCATCAATTTGGTTTTGGTAGGAACGGGACTGACTCATTCCACAAAAATGGAACTACCAGATGCGCTCTTCCATTCTACCGGAATGAGCCATACCAGATCTTTTTCATTCCATTCTTGCAATCCAAACACAGCAAGGTCTTGAGTATATCAGACAATCAGGCATGCAAATAACCCCATTTGACCTTCAAATAACCCTATTCTGACTGAACTCCTAATTCCTTTTTATCCATTACAGTTCTAATACAAAGAACACTCTATACAGTTCTTTCAATACCTATTAAATATGTACTTACAGTATTTGCATCACGAAACTCAAAAGACTTGTCAAGCACACTGTACAAACAACAGTTCGTTGCGAAAGCCTCAATTACAAAACTTTGGAAACCAGGCACCTGCAAATTTTCCAACTTTAGTACACTGCTGTAATTTTTAATGTTGTACAGAGCTTAAAAGGAGGATTACCTTTTCTTCTGCAAATGGGCTGGAGCACCAATCTTTAATTAGTCTTATAAATATTTGTACACATACCTAAGTAATCGAAAATAAAGCAGAGATTAGCATTGGGAGTCGAGCTAAAAACCACAAATAGCATGATTATTTTAGAATTTATGGTATCACACAGACCTTCCTAACGAGGGTATCTTTGTGATTACAGGACGTGTATAATAGCACCTGCATCATCCGATCCAAGTATCCCCTACTTTTAGGGGAAAGGAAAACCGAAGACAGATCATGTGTCGTTATGACATGAAAAAAGGCGTAAACTGTTCGCTGGAGCTCTTGTAGTTCACGAACTTCCTACAATAGAAAACATGCAATAATGAATGTAATACAAGGTTAATCACAATACTACATGTTGAAAAGTAAATGTTCATTTAAACTTCAAAGGCAAAAAATAAAGTCTAAAGCAGGCCAAATATATTATCTATAACTGCTATAATGGTCAATTTTACATTAGTAGAAATGGCACTACTATTCATGGCTATGAGTGCTGATGACTAGATCTTCTCTTTTCTTAGATTAAAATTAATAAGACAAACCATGGTGGTCCGACCATTACCAAGCATAAGAATCTTGTTATTAAATGATAAACCTGAAAAAATTCCCATCAGGATATTATTGTGGAAACTTGTTGATTTTTAATTTATTTTATTTTTTTAGACCTTCCGGTCACTGATCACGATCAGTCATTTTGACTCTCACTGTGCTACAAATTCTTTGAGAATCTTCTCCATCTTGTCTAAGTGCTAAGACACACTCGTCCCCTACTCCACTCTTGCCTCTTGCCCTACCGATCTATGCTACCTCGTTAGTAGACTTTCTCGCCGTTGCCTTTCTACGGAGAGCAGCCCAACCAGCAGCTTAAGAAGGAATTTTGGTGCCAATTTCATACCCATTACCATAAAAAGGTAGTGCTTCCCACCTTCCGGTTTACCGATTGTAGATCAATGGCTTACACCCCCGTTCACGGGCTTTGGCTTGCCAAAGCTCATGGGGGTGTATCGGTATTTGGCGGAGCAAGTGAACGTACTTGTGAAGGAAAAGATCTTTACATGAAAATGAAAGAATATGGGGTGATTTTTCATCTTTCCCATTTTTTACTAGATGGCAAGTTTTTTGTAGCTAAGTTAAGGTGTCCTTTCAAATTTTCCCCAATTTATTTTGTTCCACATAAAAGATGCCCGCAAAAGTGAAAAGAAAGGAAGATTCAGAAACATCTCTAGTTATTAAATAAACAGAGAGGGCAAAATTTTATAACCTGGGCCCCTTAATAAAATAGTCAAGTAGGTAATTCCTAATCAATTTAAACACTATAACCTAAAGAAAATTAAATTAAATATGTAAACACTAAAAGAAGGTGAACCTCTCTGTTAAACTAGTTCACTTACCTCATTGTTGCTACCAGGCCCTGAAGGAAACCCATCCCTAGGAAAAATATTAAATATTCTACCCGCAATGACAGGGTAAACTTCCTCCAATATGTCTCGCACTGCAGTATTGAATTTGCAGATTAGCTGATTTATTAGAACGAGAAAGTTCACCATTTCTTTAGGCTGCAACCACAACATGAGGCAGGATCAAACATTAGTATCACAAAGGAAAAAAACAATAAACCCTAGAAAGCAGAATTCAAGATGTACCAAATTCCATTAAGAATTCATTTCAAGGCAAGGCTTTAAGCTACTATCGAGTGAGAAAAAAAGGACGCAGACTTTCTTTAGTATAGAATAAGACCTTCAGAATTTCTTTAGTCTAATACCACTGGAGAAGGAAACAACTCAGATAAACTAATGTTAGGACCCTTTCCTACCTCTTCAAACAACCCCCAATCCTCGTGCAATAAGTTAACTCTCTGTAAAGAAAATAACTGATATTGCAGGTTGGCAAATCCACAAACCTGTATTTCGAGATATTATGGAACAAGTTTATTGAGGTTTTTATAAAAGTTTCAAAACATAATTGGCGGAAACATTCATTATTTAAAGTTACTTATGGATATAATATCTGAAAGGGGAAGGTCCAATTTTTAGTTATCTAAATTATTATTATAAATAAATAAACATGTTTTTGTTCATCAAAGAGCATGCCATAGGCCTGGTAATAATTGCCATCTGATATAACATGTAGAACTGTTTTATAATTTATACCTCACTTTCTGCAAGCAATTGCTCCAATGCCTTCGGAAGGTAAGGAAATACAGATACCCCTAAAGTCTCCACCATTCGATGAATAAATGATGTCACCTGAACAGTGGAGCTGGTATTATGTAGAGTTGTACATGATAAAGCCTGCAAAGAAGTATTCAAACTCATACCTTATACCGCAAGGGTTCTATATTTGGAAAGATGAGAAGTATTTGTAACAGAATATCCAATGTCTGCATCAAAGAGAATTAAGAAAAACATAAATGCGTGATCAAGAAATAATGGACCATATAGGCCAAAATCAATATTAAATTTGCTCCGCAACTTCAAAGTTCAAATTATGAAATGAGATAAAAATTATAGATCTAATCCACCTTTTTTCAGCTTTCTTACTGCAGCAAGAAACTACTATTTACTGAAAGAAAAATAATTGATATGCATGCGTAACTAGAACACATGTAATAAGTGAAGGGAAGGGTGGCTGATGGAAATAAGTTGAGAAAAATTAATTTGAATTATTCCAGGGATTCAGATAAAATAAGAAATAAACATATAACATCTTAAATATCCTTTGCAACAATATTACAGAGACTCTCTATATGAATTTTGTGTGAGCAGAGCTTGTCTAAAGGCCAAAAATAAGTAAATGCAAATTGAATATAATCATCAGAATGAACCTGGCTCAAAACTATAGTACTAAATCTATGCATAAACAGAAAGTATGAAAAGTTCTAATATTTTACTGGTGGATCACATCATTGAGTTTTCATCCAGAATTTTGCTTATCACTTATCACAAAGTAAAACATTTAGCTGAGTAATGTATGAATGATGAATCCAATCAGAGGTAGTTGATATGAATCCATAGCATCGAATAAAGAAAAGATTCAAAGTTACCTACTACTTGTTTTATCAACAAAATAAAAAAGTAGCCAATGAACATTGACTCAAACCTTCTTGAACATGAGACCGATTGCAGGGCGGCTAGCAGTTACAAGACGCTCGCTAAATCCCTGGATATAAAATATAATATGAATTAAGAACAGCCAAAAGAAAATAGAATGACAACTTAATTGGATAAAAGACCAACTAAAACTAAATTTTTAAAAATAAAAAAGAAATGTAATGAGCTCTGCAAACTTGAGGAAACAAAGTTAATAAAGTGTTCCAATTAAGATGTGCACCATGAAGTCCATAGTGTCATAAATCTCAAATAATAAATAAGAACCTTGCTGAGGGCATTAATAGCCATGATTATTTGCTGAATATTCGCAATACTTGCCGGAGACTCTTCTGGATTCTGAAATTTGGATTTTACAAGCAATGCCTCAACCTGATTATAGCGAAACAATTTCAGTTTGTTTTAATCAAGTTTTTAATACAAGTATCCTATAAATAATGCACAAGTTTATTATAAACCAAGTAATAAAAAAGGCCTCCTAAACATTAGCCTAGGTAATTTCAAGTGTCATAACTGCAATTCAAATTTTTTTTACATGTTGACAAAGAGGAGTAAGCAGTGAAGAAAGGTAATCAGATTGCCTCTCCATTGGTACATCTTCCATTCCAATTAATAAGCCGATTGCCTGTGAAGTGTTGACAGGAAGTGATATCAGAAATAAGTTACTACCGCATATCAACTATTTACTTTGGTCATATTCTCTAGTGTAATGGATAATACTGAACATTTACCTCAAAAATGTGACTACCATCTTCAGACCCAGATAGCTCATTTGATGCACAATGCATTTTTGTAAATTGAGCAATTGTATCTTGCAGATTCTAAAATTATTTGAAGGAAAAACTAAATCAGTAAAAAAGAGAAATATAAAGGATGCCAAGTTAATAAATAAACCAAATAAACCTATATAAGAATGATATTAATATACATGGTAACTAACTACCTGCAAAATTGTCTCTATGAAAGGAACAAGCTTGGCTTTGAAAGATTTCACAACCCTCGTGAAAAGGTAACTTGCCCTGCGACTCACATTTACATTTGGATGGTGTATACCTCTCTCATCAAGAAAAGCGGTCAGAACCAAAGGTATATACTGGGTATTCTCCTGCACAAACTTCACATATCTTGTTATTGTATCCAAATACACAAGTGCAACAAGCCTATTAGAATGGCAAGGAAACCTCGTTGATAAAAGCATTGGCACCATTTCCTTCAAGAGACCAGTACCAGTCCTCAACGCCCCGTCGCTTAGTGACTCTCCAAGTGCATGGAAGAGGAAAAGTGCAGCTTCTACCTTTTCAACATTCCTCTCTGCAGAAGATCCGATGGAGCTAACCAATGAATTCCGTATAAAAATCTGAGTAACATCAGGTGCTACACGACCTACACTACGAAACAACACTATTAAATCCTTTCGGAACTCCATCATTCTTTCTTCCTCTTCTTTCCCAATTTTGTCAAACATATCAAGATTTTCACAGTACATAGGATCAAACTGAATCTGCAAAAGAATCACTTCCAATATTTGACCCACGTGAAGAAGCTGTGTCTCTCTCAATGGAGTAAAGCTCTTCATCATGGCAACATAACTGGAGAGAAACTGCACAATTCTGAATGTTGTGTCAGTCTCACAATTCCGCATTACATAAAACACCGAGGGAAGAATCTCATTCAAGAGCTCCAATGAAATGCCATTCGCATCCTCATCATTCAAACGCTTGTAGCAATCCAGAACCTCGGCAGCGTACCCAGTAACTAAAGCTGCTATTTTAGAAACTAACTCAGAGTCATTATCCTCGGTTAACAAACCAAACACCCTACTCATCTGAAGGCTTTGTATAAGGTTAAGCTTTGATTGTGGCTCCATACGTTTAGATACAACTGCAAGAACACAAATCGCAGCAGCACCCCGGACCTGATCCCGAAAACCCTCAACCAACACTAACTCAAATAATAACCGGAGAAATGCATCATTCGCAATTAATCTAATGTCAATCCAAGATATATATCTCCTCATAGAGTCTAAAACACTAGCACATAGGTCAGGATCAGAATTTCTGTACATGGATAAGATGTCATACCACGCTCTAACAATTTGGGCGATACACTGCTCCCTCATTGCATCCTTAACTCGTGCTGCAACAGCAGTCTCTTCCACACTCCGGGGGTAATCCAAGCTAATTAACTCATCATCCAGTGAATTCAATACTCGACAAAACATGTCAATAACGACAGTACCTTTGCTCAGGTTTGGAATAAAATCAATGAACACAGAAGACCAAATCAACGGGTACTCAAAGTAAATTAAAGTGGCCAAAACCTGAGCCAGCTTGTTCTTAATAAATGCCGGACCATCCAACACTCTAACCGAGTTTCTATTATCTAAACCCTCAAAACACGCCATGGAAAACAATGATTTTCGTATAAAGGATTTTTCCTCAAGGCCCATGGATGAATATCTTACACGAAGCACTTCATGTAAGCACTGCAAACACCAAAACTGGACTTGAACTAATTTAGAAAAACACAATCTTTCAATACATATACTACAAATTGATGGGTTATCCTTAATTTGTTGACAGAATGCAACTGCTTGTGATTTCAGTAGCGAATTTACTATCCTGGATTCATCAAAGCTTATAAGTATTGCCTTTTCAAGATCATCCATTGCTATTAAAGTATTGCGCAAAGCCGTAAACCCTTTACTTGGTAAATACTAAATTTACCCTAATAAAACTCAGCTCTGAAACTCACTCCTCCTCCGGTGAACTTTTAAGAGTAATCTAGAGGGTGAAATTTCAGAAATTGGTGTGATTAAGAATATGAACAGCAAAGAAGTAAACGGATTATAAAGAAGAGATCCGTGGATTACCTTTGAGTGAACATAAATATAATTTGATTGGAACGAATGGTTTCTTTAGTGTTTGTTTGGTTAGGGTTTTGGATGGAAGAAAGGAGGAGAGAAAACCGTAGGGGTTTGTTTGTTTGGGTCTTAAATTTGCTGATTCTTTGGAAGGTTATGGAATGACTATGGTCTAATACTATCACAGCTTTTCAAGGAAGGAGGAGATACAGAGGCTTTTCAATAGCTCATCTTATATATATATATATATATATATATATATATATATATATATATACCCCCACCCACCTTCACCTTGTCACTCTTTCCTTTTAGATTTCTAAGATTTGCCCTTTTTTTATTTATTGGAAATATAAAATCCACATACTAAATGCATCGATTTTCATACATGATGTAATAATTTAATAATTAAATATTAATTTATTTTATTTTATAAAAATGTATTTGAATTGGAAAAGGTAAGTTAGTAATTTGTCTTTCTTCCTTGTTTCATTTGGAAAGTCAAGTTCTTTTAATAGATAATTAAATAATAAATTTAATTAAAATTGAGGAGTCCATCAAGGTTTTGGTAATTATTGTGTTGTAAAAAGTGGAGAAATAATCCTAATCATATTTTAATTTAATTAGTTGAATTTTCAAGTAAAATACTTATGTGACGCCCCCAAAATAGATCCATTCCATCCAACCTATTCTGAGTCGCCAAATACATGGTACAGAAAACAACTATAACTTTATTACAACAATTGTCGTGCAAAATACAACAACACATATGCTGTGAGTTTGGATACAAATATATACCAAATGTGACTCATGTTCCAACCGTGGACATCACCTCACAATGACACCTTACATAAAGGTATAGTCAAAAATTATTTTAGAAATTAGAATCTTTTGGAAGTGCTCAAGGAAACCTTCGTACATGGGAGGCCATGCATCTAGGTTATGATAGATATCATATGGCCACAGAATAATCCTTGGTTTACCCAATAGACCCCAAAGAAAAACGAGAAGATTACTATCATATTCTTCCCAATGGTGAGTCTTCTCTTGACATATCATTATCTCTACTGTCTCTAATTGAGAATTATATTTTAAACAAACACCAAGATTATATAGGTAGTGCTCGTATATATACTCAGCAAGTGGATGAGCACATCTCTGTCTTATGATGACACGAGGTTGTATGTCGTTAGACATCTTGTATGATAGTGACAAACCACCCTTCCAACGTTGGGTACACCTTACCCTATTGGATTCACCAAATATAACTACTAAATGAACTTTTCTATACTGCTTCGGGAGAACATCCACAACTAGAGACCACCGTTCTATTTCCCCGTTACCCTCGCTCGACCCAGCTACACTCTTATTAGCTGAAAGGAATTGTGAAGCAAAAGGGTGAGCACATCTAGCTCAGTAAAGAATATCATGACTAAAGATAATTAAATTATCAATAGCCTTCATCAATAATAAATCAGAGATTTAGAACATATGGTAAATGATAAAAATTTCAACCATAGTTGCAGCGGAACGAGCAATCCATTAGAAGAGTCAAATAGACTATAAAGTCTATTATTTTCTCCATGTTAAAAATCCACCAACAATGTTTTATCCCTGTAACATCAATCAACAATTCTGGTCCACAATCATATGAATAACTCATAATCATAACTGTAGTTCTAAATTCCTCTTCTCATCTAGGACGAAGATAATTTTCATCACCTGAAACATCAAACATCATGGTTATACCAAATCACAGTTCCTGTTCATAATCATACTAATAACTTCATCTTTGCACTACGGGCCAAAGATATTCATCAACAAGTCATCTTTGCACTACAGGCCAAAGATATTCGTCAACAGTTCATCTTTGCATTACTGGCCAAAGATATTCAACAACATGTCATCTTTGCACTACAGGCCAAAGATATTCCTCAACAATTCATATTTGCACTACATGCCAAATATATTAATACCTCAAAGAATATATAATCATTTAAGAATTTATATAAACAATAATTATAACCATGTTGATCATTTCACCTTTGCACTTAAGCTAAAGATATTCAATTATAAATTCAATGGGCATGATCATACCAGTCAACAATTCAACTTTGCACTACTGGCCAAAGAGAACCCATAGTCATGATCATACCAAAAATCTACCCATCTTTACACTCAAGTCAAAGAGAAATATCATCATTAAGGTTATAAAAATGTTATATATGATAATAAAATTAATATAATCAACATATAGATTTAATCTCAAGAGTAATATTCATAAATCAACTATAATTTGGTTAGAAAAATAAACCAATTTTGTCGTGAATAGTAACTCGTGAATAGTAACTCATGAATAGTAACTCGTGAATAGTAACTCGTGAATAGTAACCTCGACTCAAAAAGGTAGAAATTCCACAATAAAATTTATACCAATATTTCGGTATAATGATATTGAAAGAATAACATTTCTTAAGCTTATAAACAATTTATTTAAATTGTTTACACTTTACTAATTAATGCATTTAATCATCATAAAATGTCAACTCTTAAGATTTCATCATCAATAGCCAAAACCCTCATCAAAAATCTGCATATACCTCATATAGGATTCTCAAGCCATAAAATCCTATTTTTTAGTTTTCTTACTTCACATAACATATTTAATTTATTTTCTCATAACTTGTCTATTTTTATGAAAAATACCAAATCAGTTCCAAAAATATTTCTTTTCTGAGATTTATCAGAATATAGTCCCATATTGAACATATATTTTTCTCAGAATTTTTAAAAGTCATTTACTATTTTTCATATGGTCAAAACAGCCGAATATTAAGACATTTATCAAAAATTGTACTTTTTGTGACACCCCCAAATTCGGGTACTTCGATTCCACGGGATTTGGTGTTCACTGTACAAGCATCATCTATCTATCTACCCATAAATAATATCAAACTATACAATAGATAGAAATTATAATAAAATCTCTTCCCTTAAGGGTTACATCAACTGAATCATAAATAAATCCCAGGTTACTCTAACCTTAAAACATCTGTGCGGAATTCTAAACAAATAAGTCTTAACATCAACATAACTCAAGTCTTAAACAAATACATCAGTTAATAAATAACAGGTCTTCATCATTTGCTAACTTTGCCCTTGCCCTTGCCCTTACTAGTGGAGGGTTCATCGCTTCTTTCATTCTTAACTGCAATGTTATTATTAAGCAAGAGTGAGCACAAATGCCCACAAGTATAACAATGAAATAACAGTATAATAACATGCGAATAAATCAAAGACGTCTGAATAAGAGCTCAACTTTTGAATCAAGAATGAATAACAAGAATCAAAAGAATTCTGAGGGTCATAAGACCTTGAACTATGTCCTAGGTTATCAAGGATTATACTTGAAACCTTTAACAGTCATAAGACTATGGACCTTCTTCTCGTACTTAGGGGGATCAGCCCTTAGTACCATACTGTGCACAATATCTTAACGCTAACGCATAAGTGAATCCCTTTTCAGGGTTGTTCATCTCAGTTTGACATTCGAGTCCACACCAAAGGAAGTTTGGTTTGGATAATTCAATAAGGGTTCTGAAATTTAGAACGTTCATCAACTAAGGACTAGCTAAATCATTAAGATTCACTAGTCTAAAAAGGTTCAACAATAATGATATTCGATTTGAATAATAATCTCAAATGTATACAATAGAACAATTATTGTATAATTGAATCATGCTTTGAAAGATAATCAATCTTTAATATAATACTTGAACTTGAATAATAATTTAAGTTTAAGTAAATTGCTCAATGTAAAAGTAGAGTTAAGAAACTTGCTCAATTTAAGAGTTTAAGTTTAGGAGACTTGCCTCGCGTATAGATTACACTTTAACTAATCACGTTCTTTGAAATAAATCCTACATACCATTCACATTCAATACCAGTTAATTATTAACTAATCATCATAACTTATTCTCGTTGTCTACTTTAATAATTGACTAACTTATTCAAATCATCACGTTGACACCTAATTTGTTCGTTATGAATGAATAACTAATTATGTATTTAATAATACAACTCACATGTAATTATGTTATTTACATGCTAAACAAATATTTTATCATCATATAATATTTCTAACATATTTACATGTTCATTATTTTAATACACTAACCCATTGTTAGACTTAGAAAATTTAAAAGCTCATTTTTTTTTATTTTTTATTTATTTTTTTATTTATTTTTTTTTTAATTTTTTTTTTTTTCCAGTTCGCGAAGAACACAGAATTCAGCGAAAATAATTACTACAAAATCATTAATTCTCCAAATTAAACATACCCACATGTTGGAATTCATATATAATTAATACCCAATATTTATATACTGACAAAACTAATTTTAAACACTTAATAACAGATTTAAAGCCTAACAATTCACTGACTTTGATGTTCATGAAGTTTTAGAAAACTTTATGTGAAAATTCTCCCTACGAATTCGTTATAACACTGAATTCGTTCGTTTAAGGCTTAAACTCTTCGTATTAACATGCATAACAACATACAAGTCCAAAATTTAGGGATAATATATAATCAATACATTAATTATCACATATATGGCCATATGGCCATATCACGTACTCTGTTTATTTTGAAATAACAAGTCATCAGATTACTACACTTAGGGTATGGGATCATGCAATATATATAAAAAAAACATGTTAAGCTACTCTTATGATTACATTTATACTCATAATTGTTACCCTATTCAACCATAGAAACTCTACAGAGGACTTAAGCCATAATTATGAAAACTTTAAAAAGACGTAGAAATAGAATTTGAGAAAGAAGAGATTACCCAAAGCGTAGATGAGTAAGGATGACAATTCTCTCTATTTCAATCACAATACACACAATCTCTCTCAAAGATTTCTCCAACTCTCTCTGCAAACTCTCTGGTTCTAAAAATACGTAAGATAAACTCATCTGAGCCTTTAAGCGCAGAGTTGAGGTCAGTTATTCTATTCGTGGTTTAACTGTCCCCAACTCCTCCTAAGGCCTCATTTGGCTAGGAAACTAGGTTCAAAACTCATTATTTTAATAACCTTTTATCATATAGTTTGAAAATGTCACCCTCTTTATAAAATAAATCCCATATTTTATTTAATTTACTTTAAATAAAATATAATAATTACTCGTAAATTCACATAATCATATATTCAATTATCTCATTAATAAATAATGTCAATTTATTAATTCTCTAATTAATAATTAAATTAATTAAATAACATCATGCTTAATTAAATAATTTATTTAATTAAATAAGCTCACATAATTTCATACCTTGATAAAATTATTCTCTTTATTAATTTAATAAATGTAACACATATAATTAAATTAATCTATCACAATTGCATCAATTGATTATTTAATCTAATAATTAAATCATAAAAAAAAATATTTATTTAATTCAATAAATATTTAAAATAAATTACAAAATTCTCGTTCGTCACATCTTTCCTCCCTTAAAAGGATTCTGTCCCCAGAATCACGACTCAGTAATTTTGACTCGTTACAATCTCCCCCCCTTACAAAGATTCTGTCCCCAGAATCGCATACACATAATTAAGTAAATAAATGAGGGTAATTCTTCATCATATTCTCTTCGAGTTCCCACGTAGCTTCTTCAGCGTTGTGGTTCCTCCAAATTACCTTAACAGAAGGTATTACTTTATTTCTCAGAACTTGTTCTTTTCGGTCGACAATTTGGACAGGAATTTCTTCATAAGATAAGTCTTTCTCAAAATGCAGGGGTTCGTATTCAATTACATGCTTGTAATCAGGTTTGTAAGGTCGTAACACAGAAACATGGAAGACGTTGTGAATATTCTCGAGTGCTGGAGGTAAGGCTACCTCGTACGCAACTTCTCCAATTCTTCGCAGTACCTCAAAGGGTCCAATAAATCTTGGGCTCAATTTTCCTTTCTTTCCGAACCTGATCTTTCCCTTCCAGGGAGAGACCTTCAAGAAAACATAACTACCGGATTCAAACTCGATAGTTTTACGATGTGGATCAGCGTATTTCTTCTGTCGATCTTGAGCTGCTACCAGTCGTGCTCGGATCACTTTGACTATTTCTGCCGTCTGCTGTACCAATTCTGGCCCTAGCAATTGTCTTTCACCAACTTCATCCCAATAAAGCGGAGTTCTGCACTTTCTGCCGTATAACGCTTCGTAAGGCGGCATACCAATACTAGCGTGGTAACTGTTGTTGTAGCCGAACTCTACCAACGGTAGGTGATCATCCCAATTTCCTTTGAAGTCCATTACACAGGCTCGTAACATATCTTCCAGTGTTTGAATCGTTCGTTCGCTCTGTCCGTCTGTTTGAGGGTGGTAAGCTGTACTCATTCGCAGTTGTGTACCCATGCATTCCTGAAGACGTTTCCAGAAATTTGATGTGAAGCGCGGATCCCTATCGGAAACAATAGATACCGGCACTCCGTGCCTCGAAACAATCTCCTTCACATATAATCTTGCCAACTGATCTAAGTTAAATCTGATTTTTATAGGAAGGAAGTGCGCGGATTTCGTCAGTCGGTCAACGATAACCCATACTGCGTCGTAGCCTTTCTGAGTCATCGGAAGGCCAACCACGAAGTCCATCGTAATATGTTCCCATTTCCATTCTGGGATCTCCAACGGTTGTAGCAATCCACTCGGTCTCTGATGTTCTGCTTTAACTTTCTGACATGTCAGGCATTTGGCAACACATTCTGCAACATCACGTTTCAAATTCGGCCACCAGAAATGTTGTCGAAGATTTTGGTACATTTTTGTACTACCAGGGTGAATCGAATATCTTGAACTATGAGCCTCACTCAAAATTTCTTCCTTAATTTCTTGTACTGGCGGAACCCAAATTCTGCTTTCAAATCTTAATATTCCTTCCTTATCCATCTTAAATCTTGGTTCGGTTCCTTCAGATATCTTCGTTGTTACCTTTTTGCATTCATCATCTTGAAGCTGAGCCTCCTTCACTCTATCTAGTAGAGTTGTACCAGATTGCATCTGAAATAGCTTCTCATCAATCTCCGTAGGATACTTCACTTCTAACTCCAGTTTCTCCATATCTGCAATTAGCTCCTGCTGAGCAGTCAACATCATCAATTTCTCACGACCCTTTCTACTTAAGGCGTCGGCAACCACATTAGCCTTACCCGGATGGTATAAAATCTCACAGTCATAATCCTTGATTAATTCCAACCATCTTCTTTGACGCATATTCAAATCTTTCTGTGTAAAAATATATTTCAGACTCTTGTGGTCCGTATATATTTCACATTTTTCCCCGTATAGATAGTGCCTCCAAATTTTCAAAGCAAAAACAACTGCAGCTAACTCCAAATCATGGGTTGGGTAACCCTTCTCGTAATCCTTCAACTGCCGTGATGCATACGCAATGACTTTGCCGTTTTGCATCAGCACACAGCCAAGTCCTTTATGTGACGCATCGCTAAAAACAACAAAATTTCCTGTATCATCCGGAAGAGATAACACAGGCGCTGTACTCAACCTCTTCTTTAATTCTTGAAAACTCTCCTCACACTTCTCCGTCCAAACAAATTTCACAGCTTTTCGAGTTAAATTCGTTAACGGAGTTGCGATCTTAGAAAAATCTTGTATGAATCTTCTATAATATCCTGCTAATCCAAGAAAACTTCTTACTTCTGACGGCGTTCTCGGCTGATCCCAGTTAATCACAGCTTCTACTTTGGATGGATCTACCGAAATTCCATCTTTATCGATTACGTGACCAAGAAATTGTACTCTCTCGATCCAGAATTCGCATTTCGAAAACTTAGCATACAACTTCTCCCTTCTCAATACTTCCAACGTTAGCCTCAAGTGTTCTTCATGTTCCTCTTTGGTTTTGGAATATACCAAAATGTCATCTATAAATACCACCACGAATTTGTCCAAAAACGGCTTGAATACACCATTCATTAGTCCCATAAATGCTGCAGGAGCATTCGTAAGACCAAACGACATTACTAAAAACTCATAATGACCATATCGCGTTCGGAACGCTGTCTTTGGTACATCCTCTGGCCTCACCTTCAGTTGGTGATAACCACTCCTCAAGTCAATCTTGGAAAAGTATTTTGCTCCCTTCAATTGATCAAACAGATCATCGATCCTCGGTAATGGATATTTATTCTTAATCGTGACCTTATTTAATTCTCTGTAGTCAATGCAGAGCCTCATCGATCCGTCCTTCTTTTTCACGAACAACACCGGCGCTCCCCACGGCGATACGCTCGGTTGAATGTACTTTTTGTCCAACAATTCTTGTAGTTGTACCATTAATTCCTTCATCTCTACTGGCGCCATTCGGTATGGTGCCTTCGATATTGGAGCAGTTCCGGGCGCCAAATCAATCACAAAGTCTACTTCTCTATCTGGAGGAAGTCCTGGCAAATCGTCTGGAAATACATCGACGAAGTCCCTCACAATCGGTATCTCCTCTACCTTCGGGTTCTCTTTTCGACTGTCGACTATATAAGCTAAATATCCTACACAGCCTTGTCTTAATAACTTCCTGGCCTGCAACATCGTCAGACAACTCGCTTGTCTAGGCGACTTGCTACCATAAAACACAACCTTTGACGGAGTCATAAGGTTAATACGTTTCTTTTGGCAGTCAATTACAGCCCCATAATTGGATAACCAATCCATACCCAATATAACGTCGAATTCCCCCAATCGAATAGGGATAAGATCTACGTTCATGATATTACCCTTAATATCCACTCTACAATTCTTATACACATGCTTAACAGGAATTATCTCTCTATTCGCAATTTCTATAATCATGGGATATTCCAATTCATCCTTAAGCAAATCTAAACTATTAGCAAAGTCATCGGATATAAAGGAACAAGTAGCACCCGAATCAAATAAAACGTAAGCATTAATTTCATTGATCGGAATGATACCTGACACCACATCACGAGACTGGATTGCATCCTGCACCGTCATATTGAAAGTCCTGGCGGTTGGTCTGTTTGTTGCAGGTGGTCCGGTGATGGTTAAGGTATTTCCACTGCTATTTCCCCGGTTTCCTCCTTGTCCTGATCCTCCCGATCCCTTTTTGGGACAGTCTCTTGCTAAATGATCTTTCGAACCACAGTTGAAACAAGCACCCTTCTTTGGGTTTGGACAATTTGGTGCTATGTGGCCTTCCTGACCACAATTGTAGCACACTCTCTTTCCCTTCAAACAAACTCCTAGATGTGCCTTGCCGCAAGTCAGACATGCTTCTATCTTCTTTTTTTGCCCTCCGTGTTGACTTCCAGCTGTCGAGTTATCCGTCCACTTCCTCTTCTGATTATTATTATTCCCAGTATTACTTCCACCAGTCTTGTTATTACCTTCATTCTCACTCTTTTTCTTTTTCTGTTCTTGGTTGTACTTAGTCACTGCATCACTTCCTCCTTCCGCGAGAATGGCCTTTTCCAAAACTCCCGCAAACGTGTTAAGTTGAAACATTGATACCTTGCTGTATACCCAAGGCTTCAGTCCTTGTTCGAATCGTCTGGCTTTCCTCTCGTCAGTGTGTACTTGATACGGGGCAAACCTTGCCAACTCATCGAATTTAGCCGCGTATTCAGGCACGCTCATGTTTCCCTGTTTCAATTCCAGAAATTGCACCTCCATCTGATTCTGCGAACTAGCTGGGAAATACATTTCGAAAAACATCTCTTTGAATCCCTCCCACGTAATTACACCTTCACCTCCTCGCATCTTGTTTGCTTGCCACCAGTAGCTAGCCTCAGACTTTAGCATAAATGTCGCAAAAACGGTCTTCTGATCTTCTCGAACCCTAGCAACGTCAAAAACCTTCTCCATTTCCATCACCCACGTTTGAGCCTCGATCGGGTTTCTGGAACCTTTGAACTCTGGCGGTCCCACCGCCTTAAAATCTTTAAACGTTGTGCTAGGTGGAGCTTGCGGTTGGTTATTCATGACTCCAGTTAGTAAATTAACTAGCTGTTGAACTGGATTAACATTGGCATTATTGTTATTATTGGTTGACCCTTCCTGAGCCGGTTGACGTTGTTGTCTTCTCCTTGGTGGCATTTTTCTGTTAAATAAACGTTTATTAGAACTTTATTTATTTCTCTACATAGTTAAGACATTACTCAACAATTTAACATATCACTTAACACATCATCTCAAACAACTTGATATCTTTTCATTCAAATAAAAAGTTTTAACATTAAACTATATCATACTGCTATTTACATCATTTATCCTGGAATAAAGAATCCACAGGATTTAAAACATTCAAATATTAACATATTCCTTAGTTCATAAACACATCAGAATTTACATAAAACTATATAAGTCTTTCACATAAATAAACAGATTCTATTCCTGTCTTCCAAGGTGCTCAATAGCCTTGCCACGCTCCTCATTCATGATACGAGACATCGTCCTGCGATCCAACATATACGATGGAAGTCCTTCAAACTGGATGGGGTACCTTAACACTCGCTCTTGAACCTCATCCATCGCATGATTAAGTGTGGCGTACGTGTCTTCAAGCTTTGCCTTCTTTGCACGACTATCATTTTCTGCACGATCAGCTCGATGTGATTCACTTACCCATCCTTCCTCTGCTATTTTTAGTCTTCCAGAAGTTTCCTTCAGTTCCTTCTTCAGCTTCTCTATCTCCTCGATTTTATATTCGGTTTGACCCTTCTCATGAATTAGATCCCACTCCACGTTTCCTAAACGTGTATGAAGGGTCACAATCTCTCTATCCTTCTCCTCTAAAGTAGACTGCTGAACAGTCGCTCGCTCAGTCAATTCCTGAACCTCATCTTGTAACTCCACGTTACGATCATATAGTGTGTCATACATCTCAGCATCAACAGTGTACCGTGGTAGCTCCTCTTCTTCTTCCTCCTCATCAAACTCCTCCTCAGGACCCTCCTCAGGATCAATCTCAGGTTCATGCTCCTGACCAACAACGGTGATCAATGGAGATGAAACCCTCTGCACCAGCTGCTCCCTAACGACATG
This sequence comes from Panax notoginseng, assembly GCA_016801055.1. Classification (NCBI taxonomy): domain Eukaryota; kingdom Viridiplantae; phylum Streptophyta; class Magnoliopsida; order Apiales; family Araliaceae; genus Panax; species Panax notoginseng. The sequence goes on along the minus strand of CM029012.1, from coordinate 291,641,778 downwards.
AATGTCTAGGGGCTCCTCCTCAGTCGGTCCTACAAGTACACGAGATCCCTCCTCAGTAGGTACTATAGGTAAATGGGGTCCCTCCTCAGTTTGACTAGCTTCTCCATCATTCGTCATCCTGACAACAAAATTTTAAGTTTTAGTTACTAAGTCATACTATCTAACGCATACTTAACACATAAACACATAATGTATTTTATTATCTTCAATGAATTACAAAAATTCATTTCTTAGAACTCGATAAGAGTTTTCAATTACTATCTTCTTCTATAAGGTTACTACCTAAGGTTGTTTCCCCCACCTAAGGTTCATAACCTACGGCTTTGATACCAACCTGTGACACCCCCAAATTCGGGTACTTCGATTCCACGGGATTTGGTGTTCACTGTACAAGCATCATCTATCTATCTACCCATAAATAATATCAAACTATACAATAGATAGAAATTATAATAAAATCTCTTCCCTTAAGGGTTACATCAACTGAATCATAAATAAATCCCAGGTTACTCTAACCTTAAAACATCTGTGCGGAATTCTAAACAAATAAGTCTTAACATCAACATAACTCAAGTCTTAAACAAATACATCAGTTAATAAATAACAGGTCTTCATCATTTGCTAACTTTGCCCTTGCCCTTGCCCTTACTAGTGGAGGGTTCATCGCTTCTTTCATTCTTAACTGCAATGTTATTATTAAGCAAGAGTGAGCACAAATGCCCACAAGTATAACAATGAAATAACAGTATAATAACATGCGAATAAATCAAAGACGTCTGAATAAGAGCTCAACTTTTGAATCAAGAATGAATAACAAGAATCAAAAGAATTCTGAGGGTCATAAGACCTTGAACTATGTCCTAGGTTATCAAGGATTATACTTGAAACCTTTAACAGTCATAAGACTATGGACCTTCTTCTCGTACTTAGGGGGATCAGCCCTTAGTACCATACTGTGCACAATATCTTAACGCTAACGCATAAGTGAATCCCTTTTCAGGGTTGTTCATCTCAGTTTGACATTCGAGTCCACACCAAAGGAAGTTTGGTTTGGATAATTCAATAAGGGTTCTGAAATTTAGAACGTTCATCAACTAAGGACTAGCTAAATCATTAAGATTCACTAGTCTAAAAAGGTTCAACAATAATGATATTCGATTTGAATAATAATCTCAAATGTATACAATAGAACAATTATTGTATAATTGAATCATGCTTTGAAAGATAATCAATCTTTAATATAATACTTGAACTTGAATAATAATTTAAGTTTAAGTAAATTGCTCAATGTAAAAGTAGAGTTAAGAAACTTGCTCAATTTAAGAGTTTAAGTTTAGGAGACTTGCCTCGCGTATAGATTACACTTTAACTAATCACGTTCTTTGAAATAAATCCTACATACCATTCACATTCAATACCAGTTAATTATTAACTAATCATCATAACTTATTCTCGTTGTCTACTTTAATAATTGACTAACTTAGTCAAATCATCACGTTGACACCTAATTTGTTCGTTATGAATGAATAACTAATTATGTATTTAATAATACAACTCACATGTAATTATGTTATTTACATGCTAAACAAATATTTTATCATCATATAATATTTCTAACATATTTACATGTTCATTATTTTAATACACTAACCCATTGTTAGACTTAGAAAATTTAAAAGCTCATTTTTTTTTATTTTTTATTTATTTTTTTATTTATTTTTTTTTTAATTTTTTTTTTTTTCCAGTTCGCGAAGAACACAGAATTCAGCGAAAATAATTACTACAAAATCATTAATTCTCCAAATTAAACATACCCACATGTTGGAATTCATATATAATTAATACCCAATATTTATATACTGACAAAACTAATTTTAAACACTTAATAACAGATTTAAAGCCTAACAATTCACTGACTTTGATGTTCATGAAGTTTTAGAAAACTTTATGTGAAAATTCTCCCTACGAATTCGTTATAACACTGAATTCGTTCGTTTAAGGCTTAAACTCTTCGTATTAACATGCATAACAACATACAAGTCCAAAATTTAGGGATAATATATAATCAATACATTAATTATCACATATATGGCCATATGGCCATATCACGTACTCTGTTTATTTTGAAATAACAAGTCATCAGATTACTACACTTAGGGTATGGGATCATGCAATATATATAAAAAAAACATGTTAAGCTACTCTTATGATTACATTTATACTCATAATTGTTACCCTATTCAACCATAGAAACTCTACAGAGGACTTAAGCCATAATTATGAAAACTTTAAAAAGACGTAGAAATAGAATTTGAGAAAGAAGAGATTACCCAAAGCGTAGATGAGTAAGGATGACAATTCTCTCTATTTCAATCACAATACACACAATCTCTCTCAAAGATTTCTCCAACTCTCTCTGCAAACTCTCTGGTTCTAAAAATACGTAAGATAAACTCATCTGAGCCTTTAAGCGCAGAGTTGAGGTCAGTTATTCTATTCGTGGTTTAACTGTCCCCAACTCCTCCTAAGGCCTCATTTGGCTAGGAAACTAGGTTCAAAACTCATTATTTTAATAACCTTTTATCATATAGTTTGAAAATGTCACCCTCTTTATAAAATAAATCCCATATTTTATTTAATTTACTTTAAATAAAATATAATAATTACTCGTAAATTCACATAATCATATATTCAATTATCTCATTAATAAATAATGTCAATTTATTAATTCTCTAATTAATAATTAAATTAATTAAATAACATCATGCTTAATTAAATAATTTATTTAATTAAATAAGCTCACATAATTTCATACCTTGATAAAATTATTCTCTTTATTAATTTAATAAATGTAACACATATAATTAAATTAATCTATCACAATTGCATCAATTGATTATTTAATCTAATAATTAAATCATAAAAAAAAATATTTATTTAATTCAATAAATATTTAAAATAAATTACAAAATTCTCGTTCGTCACACTTTTGTCCAAAAATTCTGAAATTAACAGAGTATACTTCCATCATATACATGTACTCCCAATAAAAATTTCATCAATTTTGGAGTTAACCACAAGAAATTATAAGCAGTTACTTTTAAAATAGTCTTTTCTCATAAAATTCATAACTCTCAATCTATACATCCAAAAATCACCATTTTTGGACACAATCAATAAAACTCATCAAAATATCATTTCAAATTTTTTCAGAATTTTTGAAGTTCAGAAAAATTACGAAACTGAAAAACATAACAACCCTTAAAATCTCTTACTATCCCTTACCTCAAAAGAGCAGTACTTCTGATCGGTATAAGGCTGAAGGAAACTTGCACTGATGAATAGAAACTCACAGAGTATCTAGATACTCACAAAATACACTCAATAATCTAGAGAGAGAAAGAGAGAAAACTTATGTTTCTGGTGTGATTTTCAATTCTAACTTAGCCCTCTATTTATAGGAAAATTTTGGTAGGTTTGACCTGCAACCTGATGGTTTTACCTGCTACTATTCCCACCCACCACATTTGAAATATAATTCAGCACATTTCTTTACCAACCATAAGTGGGGCCCACCAATTCTAGAATTTTCCACCAAAAATGATTTATAACCTGATTTCCGAATCAGCCACCTCTTAAAATTCATAACAAATCATACGTTCATTTTTAACGGTTCAAAATTTATGGACATATACTCAACTTATATATGTATAACATATCCAAAAATTACCACGATCCAACGGTCGGATTAAAAATTATAACCCCCGCAAAATATCTCAAAAACCCTGATTTTTAATACCTCCATTCCGACAAAAATACTGATAAAAACCTCAACATTAACTCCTTCATTTTTAACCACAAAAATATATCCCTCATTTATATCTACATAATATAAATATTTCCTTATCATATGAATCAATAATTAATTATTCACAAATAATATTACAGAATCACATTTATGACAACCAGGCCGTTCCTAGGAAAGAGGGGGCTTTCCAATAAGAATTTCTCCTTACTGGCGCGCAATTAGATGACCAAACCTCTCCTTAGACAGAACTTTCTAGACATTGATAATAATGTTATCTAATAATATTATTCAAATAATATGAATTATTGATCTGATAAAGGAAAATACTGTGCAGCAACAATTATTGAAACAACAATAATATAAAATATCAACGCAACAATTATTGAATCAATAAAATAAAATATTGAACAGTAATTACTGTAACAATTATTGAGTAGTGCCTTCTTACGTAAGAATCAATAATTTCAAAAATACTATGCAATACCGTGTGCTACTGTGCAATAACGCGTATTACTGTATTTTAACCACCGGGTATTCCAACAGTGTTAACGGTAACAACTACGCCGTTATTTGTAAAAACTCAAATTTGTCGTCTTCTTCACCCGACAGTTATTCTGTTATGGGGCCCACAAATGGTTGCGCCGTCGTACGAATATTCCCCGACAGAAAGAATATTCTACGACCAAACGAATATTCCCCGACAACAATGATTATTTTATAACCACTTGCTTATTTTGAAAAAAAATCATATTTCACTCATAACTTTAAACTTTTATCAATTTAACCATTTACTGAATAGTAATTATAAGAAAAATTGAATACTTTTATTTCATAAAATTCGGGGTCTTACAACTTACGCACAACGTTTTATTAAAAAAATCATAATTAATTCATACTATGTCGGAATTGAGTGAATTCAAAGAATATTTCTTCAGTTTTTTATCCTACAATTGTGAAAAAAGGAAGCAAAAATTATTTGACATCATCTTCATGGCTTAAATTGCTAAAAATTGTAACATGTCCCAATTTTCGTTATTATGAAAATTCGTAACTCAGTCATTAACACTAAATCGAGTGATTCTTAAGCCTATTTCATATATTTTTTTCGAGAACTACAAATTTTGTGTAGACATGAAACATTTTGAAGACTCTAAAAGACCCGAAAGTCAGATTCTTTGTTGTTACGTATCAAATAAAATCAAATGAGGAAGGTAAATATTATTTCGTATTTTGATTTTAAATTTAGTTATGAGGGTTTTTAAAATAAATAAAATATCGACATGGAATTAGATATTGTGATAATTGAAAAGAGGAGATATCAATTTATATTAAGCAATATAATTTGATTGAATGTAAATGCTAAAATCTGAAAATCAGTTTCGATAATTTAAGGTCTATTGCGCGAGTTATATCTCTTAATCCGACCGTTGGATCGTTATAATTTTTGAATATGTTACACATATATAACCTAAGAATATGTTCACCAGATTTAAACCGTTAAAAATTAGTGTATGATTTGTTATGCATTTTAAAAAGTGATTGGTCTAGAACTTTTGTAGCATAATTCTCAACAATATGTTCTGATATTTAAAAATGAATACCTTAATGATTTTAAATTCGATTTGGGTGATTCTTGAGGCTAAATTGGAGTATTTGAAGTCTAATTTTTGTTAACAATAATAATTTTGACAAATACAATTTAATTAATGGTGATAAGATCAGAATAGTAAACTAACGTGTTAAGAATAAATTGTCATATTAGGGACCTAATATTTTTAAATTTGTGTTGTTGATTTTAAAATTTTGAAGTATTAATAGTGATCTAAGGAGATAATTAAAAGTATCTTAAATATATTAAAAATTATTTTGAAATTACTAGTTTGTATTATATTTAATTCGAAGTGAATATGTTTAATTAGGTGGTGAATAATATTTCGTATTTAATATCATTAACATTTGAGGGTAAGATTTTGTGGAGTGTGCTATAAGTGGTTTTACATATCAAGTATGAATTTTGTACTCCTTCGACAATACTCTTGTTAAATTTAATTAGTTCGTTTTGTTCCTTATTTCAAATTTAGCTATTATTTCACATAATTATTCCGTGTGAAATTAATATGATAGTTTCATGTCGGTGTTGATACATAAAACTCGTATTTGTACTCTTTGAAATTTATTCAGTTTGTATCCTTATTTGTATATTTTCGTTCACATTTGGGAGTTATATATTTTTATTATGGGAATCTTGTGATAGTGAAGTATGTTCGTATTTGAAATAATTTGATATTATTTGGAGATGATCATGCATTTGAGCTACTTTTGACTTACATTTTGTAGTTTGATCCTTAGGTCATACTTGAGTTAACCATATGTGAGGGTATCACAAATATGTCATCTTTACACCAGAACATAACACCTTTCGTGGCAGTATGATCAATTCACGGCATGGGCGGAACTAACGGGGGTCTAGGGGGTTATATGACCCCCACCCTAGATTTTTCGGGGGTTATTTATTTTTCTTTTCCTTCTTTTTTTATGTATTTTATTTTCTCCTTTATTTTTTTTTATTTTTACTTTATCATCAAAGTGAGGCAAAAAAATAGTAACAATTCTCTCTGTAAACTAATTAAAAATTAAAAGTTAAAGAAATAAAATAATTTTTTTTGGATGCTACTATAGTGATCATAAGTTTACCATAGTTCTATCATATCAAGATTATTAAATCTGTCTTCTTCTATTTTTTTTGTTACTGAAATTCATTTTTTCAAGCTAATTAATCCCATGAACCACAATATAAGGTTTTGAATATATAATATTATAATTTATCCATAAAAGTACCTAATCAATTGACTAAAAATTTCAAAGTCTGATTAATAGTCTTATAGTTCCGAAAAAAATAATATATATATATATATATATATATATATATATATATATATATATATATATAGTCATTAGACTCACAACTCAAAAGTTGACAAGAGTTGGAATAGGATGTTGTGAAATACTATAATTGGACAAAATAAATTTGAAAAAAACACTCCAAGTGTTAATAAATAATTTTTTTACTAATGTATTTTGACCCCCCTCTATAAATGTTCTGGTTCCGCCACTGGTTCACGACATATCCTTTTGAATGCTATGGGTGTGAGCTTTGACCATTTGATATATTTGTTAAGGATACGTACGAGTCAACCCAGTATTTAATTTGATTTGATTCGTTTGACCATTTGGCCATTTGATGTATATTGTTAGCATTTGACTATTTGTATTTGAGATTAGTATGGATTTGTTTTTACCTTATAACCATTTGTTTCAGCCTTATTTTGTTTGGGAATCCTTTTGACTATAGTTTTCAGTTCGACAGTGTTAATTATTTGTACATTGTATCTTTAATTTCGATATATTCATAATTGGTTCGTAGTTTGTATTTGTTCGCTCATTCAACTCTTTTGGTTACATTATGTCTTATGGTATATTTGTACATTTTTATATCCGTATTGAGCATTTGGTTCATATTGTGTTTTTTTTCTAGCAGGTATGCAAGGGAGGTTTAGGATTTCATATGAGGAGAGATACCTTTGACCGAATAAGTTTATTTAATTTTAAATTTTAATTATTGACTAATTTTTAAAGAATTGTATTTAATTCGTCATTGATGAATTAACAACTATTAAATATTTTAAAGTTATTAAAATTCTATTTATTTATTTTGAGATTTATTGTATTTTGTACTTGATCTAAAGGTTCCTATTCGGGAAGGGGTGGTACTCATTGTCTCAAAATAATAACCGAATCCAAGTAGATAATTAATTTCACAAAGCTGTTTACCCATTCCTGCGTAAGTATACAATTATTAGTACATAAAATTTTACTTTGAAAATATCTTCTTCTTCTTTTAATTGGGGAGTATTTTTTTTCTCTTTTTCTAAATCTAAAAGTGTTCCGTACATTGAATCAAAAAAAAATAAAATACAGGTGGTGTCTCAAAAAATGTCTCAATTATGTGTTATCATAATATTGATTAGGTAGATTCATGTGATTAATTATGTCATAAATTATCATTAAAATATTATTTAAGATCCTTAATGTTACAAAAAATATATATAAATACATATTTAATGGTTTGTAATTTATATGGAGTAATTCATGGATAAATCTAAGATACCCTATCGCCCAAATCTGAGCTTTTAAAACGCAAATTATCTTTTTAAAGGTGGAATGAGCCTTATTATAACTAGTATTTGTAACACACAATATGTGTGTGCAATACAAAAAATTAAATATAAAATATAAATGAGAAAATGTGCACGAGATTTTAAAAATAAATTAAAATATAAGAGAGAAAAGAAGCTGCACATGAGCTCTCATTAAGATCTTATTTGGCCAAATAAAATTTTAATTTTTTTAGCATTTAGTAATCTCTTAAAAGTACTTATAGAGTTATAGCGGGTAAAGTTGTCGACTTCAACATATTTTTGGCATCTCCCAATTTAAAGAAACAAATGGGAATGTTAAATTTATATTTTGATGAGAAATATGATTCACGACAAATCGCTTTTCATTACTTGTCAAATTTAATAATCAGGTTTGATCAACTATATTGTTAATTTATCCCTATTTATTTTTAAAAATTATACCCAGTATCCCTCTTTCTTTATATTTTTTTTATTAATTTAAGTATTTTTTCATTACCAACCACGAACTACTTTTTAAAAAACTAATTATAAGCAAAAGTAATTTTTAGAATCACTAATCATATTTAAAAAAGAGTCATGTTATGTTTGTGATAAAAAGTTACAACTAAATAATTATTCACGTAATTAATAATTAAAAAGTCGACATAATAATTCCTGATATATATGATTTTCCTTTTAAAAAATGATCCCAAATGACCCAAGCATACTACAATAAAGAGAGATGTGATGTGATATATCGTGGCTTGATCTGTGGCCTAAGTCGTTGACGAAGGGCTTGTACTATTCGGTTCATTCCGGATATTGGGCTTTGTAACCTCATTAGGCCCAATTTGGATTCAACGTTAAAGGTCCAATTAATGAGGACAATGCCCAGACTAGGAAGAATACATCCAATTAACCTCAGTCCATCAGCCAACATTCTTCCTGGACTTGGGCTACTTTTACTTTTGGTTTGTGCATTACCTTCAGCTTTCCAACGACAATAAATATCCCTCCATATCCCAACCTAAAGAGATATTTTCTAAAATATAAATTAAATGACTTCTTTTAAATTTATACAAATCAAACGTTCAAGCTCAACATCCATACTAATTACTGAACTGAAAATAACTCGTAAATGAGAAAATAGATGGGATATTATTGTTCAGATTTTATAATAATTTCTGACAACGGTGAAGCAAGATTAGTGTCTCATTATTTTTCTTATTTTCTTAATTAAATGCAGCCAGCCAAAATGTATGTGGTCTTGAAAGTTGTTATTCAAAATTTGCCAATTAATTAATTGACAAATTTAGGTTATGTTGATTTATATTTGGCTTAAATACGAATTAGTACCCTAAACTATAGTGCATATTCCACTTCGGTGATCCACTTTTCAATTTTGTCAATTATGTTATTAAACTATTAATTTTTTTCAATTACACAAATTGAACACACCACGTCAACAATTGCTGATGTGGCTATCTGAGTAGGCCATACATAAGCTTATGTGTAAATAAAAAAATATATTTTAATATCTATTTACATATTTAGTTTACATTAAGGGCAAATTGATCAAATCACTTTTATATCAAACATTAAAACTAAATAAAAATAACAAACATAAATCCAAATCATTTTCCTTTTTTTCTAATTGAATTAGCCGTAAACCCAAATCTGGTAGAGAAATCCAAATCTTCTTTTGGATCTGGTAAATCCAAATAATAATCATCATCAGATAAATCCAAATTCAGATCTGGTAGAGAATATCTCCATGGCTCGAAACCTAGATAAATCCAAACCCAGATCTGATAGAGAAGGCGGCAGAGAAGGGGCGTGGCGGCGATGGCGGTGTCGGAGGAGACGGCTGAGAGCATTCTGAGGACACTTGAGGAAGAAGGGGTCGGGCAGTGGCGGTGAGGTAGGAGAGAACTGAGGCGGTGGTAAAGAAGAGGAGGGGGGCGGCGGAGGTGGAGGTTAGGAGGGACTGAGGCAGTGGTAAAGAAGAGGACGGTGGCGGCTGAGAGATTTGTCACCGAAAATCCTAGATCTATCTCCTCCTCTTCATCTCCGTTCTTGGGTCTCCATTTGAAACTCCTAGATCTGTCACCGAAAATCGTTCTTCAATGGATTGGCGAAGAAAATCGAGTTGTTTGTTGCTTTCGGACACTAATTGCTCAGCAGAAACTACGTTTTTCTCTCTTGATTCGATTTCTGGGTGGAATCCGATTCGATTTTCTCTCTTGATTCGATTAATGACTATCAAGCATTCTTGGAAAGATTTCTGGGTGGAATCCGATTTTTTCTGTTCTTGATGAATGATTTTTTATTTATTTATTTTATGTATTTGTTTACTGGGTATAGATTTTGGTGAAATTTTTTTCTTTTTGTTGGTGTAATGATAGTGATGATGGTTATGCGTTTATGCTATGGAGAAGAGAAAGAAGGACGAGGAGGAAAGACTGTGGTGGTGGTGGTGTGGAAGGTGGTGGTGGTGTTGTGGTAGATTGTGGTGGTGGTGCTGTGGTAGATTGTGGTGGTGGTGCTGTGGTAGATTGTGGCGGCGAACAGGGGAGGGAGGAGAAGCTCTGGTCGGACTGGTAAAGGTTAGACCGGATAGTGTGCATGGAGCGGCCTAGTGGGCGCTGGATTTTGGAGGAAGACGGTGGCGGAGTATAGTAGCAGTGAAGAAGATGAGAAAGATAAAATGGAATTGAAAATGGAATATTAGAAATGTTAATTTATGTTTGACTGTTTTGCCCTTTGTTTAATAAGAGTTGTTTATTTAATAATTAAAAAATATTTTTTTTTGCCACATAAGCTTCCTTAAGGCCCCATATAATAAGCCACGTCAGCAATTGCTGACTTGGCGTGTTCAATTTGTGTAATTGAAAAAAATTGATAGTTTAATAACCTAATTGACAAAATTAAAAGGTGGATCACCGAAGTGGAATATGGTCTATAATTTAGAGTACTAATTCATATTTAAGCCTTTATATTTTAATATCTCTTAATAGCTCCACATTTAATCTAGTAAGAGGGTAAAGTTATTTAGTTAATTTTTTTTCTCATCGTGATTTAATTAGTAAGAGGAAGATATAAATCCAAATCATTAAGAGATGTCTTTTAATGAAAAAGTTAAATTTATGGAGCCTCTATAAATATTGTATTCCCTCAATTTCAAAATTTAAGATTATTATTGATTTTTAAAAATTTAATTTGAAATATTTTAAATTTTAAATTGATATTTTTAAATTTAAAAGTCTTTAAGATGTTTTATACTTTTTAGTTACCAAACAACATTTTAAGTTCACATGCTATTTTACTCAGATAATCTAATTTATTAAGATATACTAACCATTCAGATATTAATTACTAATTTTTATCAAACTTCGTCTTAGTTTTCTAAAGTCTGGTATACGTGTTTATATCAAGATTGTGACGCACACGTACATATATATATATATGGTGAGTAATCCATAGCAAACGGTTGTTATGGGTATTATTCAAGTAAACAGATTTTACATCGTTAATTCAAAGATCCAATGACACTAAAAGGAATTGGCATCAACTTTTAGTAGCGGTTAGAGATTTTATTTTACTGGCCACTACTAAAAGTTGTGAGCAAGAAAAATGTCTAAAACATCATCACCTTGGTTAGATTTAAATTTTTTTTGCTGGTCGTAACTCTTAGTAGCAGTCAGAGATTTTTTTTTCCTGGCCACTACTAGCTAGGAGTTGTGGTAAGGAGAAATGCCTAAAATACCACCACCTTAGTTAGATTTAAATAAATTTTTGAAGTATAAAATATTTTTATAAATACTTTCTGAAGTAATAAAAATTATTATTGTCAATTATTTATAATGTATTTATTTTTATAAATATTTTCTTATAAAAAAAATTATAAATTGTCAATTATATTCAATGTATTTATTTGTATGAATAATTTTTTAAGTAATAAAATCTAATTTATCAACTATATTTAATATATTTATTTGTATAAATAATTTCTTATGTAATATAATTTAACATTGTCAATTATTGTGACAATTTGATTATTTAAAATTTAAATTCCATATTGTAATACAACTTAGAATTACCTTAAAAGTATTTTATAAGGCAAAAAATTATTTAAATCTAATTAAGATGGGGGCGTTGTTAGACATTTCTCCTAGTCACAACTCTTAGTAGTGGCCAACTACAAAAAAAAATTATCTGGTTGTTACTAAGCGTTGCGCGGCTAGCAAAAAACTATTTAAATCTAACTAAAGTGAGATATTTTAGACATTTTTCTCCACAACTCTTAGTAGTGGCCAGTAAAAAAATTTCTCTTGCCGATACTAAGAGTTGCTGTAATACCCGCAAATTTTAATAAATTATAATATTGAGAATAAAAATTAGTTTGCATATTTATTGGAATATTAATATATATAGTATCGGTATGTGTTGTGATAAGTAGTTTAATTGATTAAGCCGGTGATAATTAATCAATGAAGCAAATGTGATGAGAAACTTAGTTTAAACTTGTGGAGTTATGCCTAGTGGGGCAAGATGATGAAATGAGAAAATACTAATTTAACTAATGATGAAATTAATTAGTATTACTAATAAATAAATAATTAGATATTGGGATTGATTTATCTGTTATTCATTAATTATCATGAGTAATAGCATGTAAAGAAAAATCATATATAATAAGGTTTTCATTCAATATAAAGGGAAGTGTGGCATTGTAATGTAAATAATTATTATATAAAATTATGTGATAAAAGTAAGCTTGACTTAAGTAATTAATCAAGTTGTATAAAAAAGTCCTATGTGATATCTTGATGTGTGTGGGAGTAATTAAATGAGTATTTTAAACCTACGAGAGAGAGTAACTTGATTAAATAAATAATTAATAATAAGTAACATTGGTACACAATTAAATTATATCCTAGTCTAGAATAAATATTATTTGAAATAAATCAATGCACATGGATTATATGATTGTATGTGTAATTTATGAGTGGGTGTATATGTATGCTCAATTGTGAACAAAGTTTAAAATAAACTTAAGTGTGCTAATAAAATGTTGAGAATTGGTAATGTCCCAAAATGAGTGTCACTCTATTTTCTTCTTCACATAATAAACCATTGGCCTAGTCCCTCATTACCAACCACAATGCTAGCAAATCATGAAGAAGGGAGTGGTCTACTTAGTACTCTTCCACCAAATCTTCCATAACCATCAGCTTCTTCTCCATTCCAATGGGTAAATTCATTTAGTAAAACCAAATTGGTCACAAGCTTGCCTATAAATAAAGCAATTCTCATTCACAGACATGTTGCTAAGTTCTCTGAGAAAATTCCAAGTGTGTGAGAGTGTGGTTGGGCTAAGCTTATACAATATGCAAATTGAAGCTAGAGTAGCAATTCAACTTCAGAAAAGGTAACCTTCCTCTAGATGTTCATACACTCAAGTTTTGCAAAGTTCATAGAAAAGTATGAAAATACTTATTTTTAGTTGAAATGTTTATAGTTGAAACTTGCTAGAATGTGTCCATTGATGCTAGATATTGTTAATATGGCCCAAAACGAAATCAATGAGAGTTAAACGAAGTGAAATGGTCAAGTAACGAATTCGTAGGGAAGAGAATTGCTAAATGTGTTAAACTTTGGAAAAATGGCAAAAGTCTTGAATTGGTCTATAAATTTAATTGTTTGAATGTTTGGGATTGTTAGAAGCATGCTAGGAATGTTATGTAGCAAGTTTATAGCAATTATACATCATTACATTGCTGCTTGGTTAGTTGTTGGGTTGAAAATTGCATCAAAGCTCGAGCAGGGGATGCCTGTAGCAACTGAAAAATTGTTTTGTTTGTTTGATGCAATAAGTCTTAAACTTCACTTAATTTCAAGAACATGTATACTCCTTAAACATGTATCGATGTATGTGTAAGATGTTTAATAGGTTGGGAGTTGAATCATAACCTTTTTAAATGAAACGTTAAAAGACGAAAATCATGTTTATAAAACCTTACGCCTTTTTGAATCTAACCTTGTGAGTATATATTTATATCTTAGATTGGTCTTGTAAACACACATGAAGTATGGACTCAACGTACCTTGCATATATAGATTGTTAGTCATGACATCTTAATAATTGACCACCAATTGAGTTGGAAACTCTATGAATTGTATTATGAACTTCTAAACAAATATAATAGGATGTTTTATGCCTCTAGAGATGACCGATATGTTCACACATCTAGTTAAAAACTTTATAAACTATGCAAGCATGAACTAAAAGAGTTTTAAGTGGAAAGTATACAACTAAATCTAATACATACAAGCATGTGTAGAGAGATGTTGTTTGAAATATTATGTGGTTTAATGGATACTATGGTTAACGATCCATATAATGAGCACTTTTAACTTTAAAAAATGGAAATGTACGAGTAATTTTAATCAAGAGCCAACTAGCTTAAAGATTCTTTAAATATGTGAAACGACTTATGTAAGACCCCAACTTATTAATGAATAAAATCAAATTTTCTCTAAATATTATTGTGAATAATAAGGGATTAATTTGATATAATACTTTGGTTATGGGTGAAATGTGTAAATTTTGCAAAATAAGCAAGTGGTTATAAAATATTCATTTTGTCGGGGAATATTCGTTTGGTCGTGGAATATTCGTTTGGTCGTGGAATATTCGTACGACGGCGCAGCCTTGTGTGGGCCCTATAACGAAAAGCGATTGGATGAAAAAAATGACAAGTATAAGTTGTTTATAAATAACGGCGTAGTTGTTACCGTTAATACTGTTGGAATACCCGGTGGTTAAAATACAGTATCACACGGTATTGCACCAATTATTGATTCTTACGTAAGAAGGCACTACTCAATAATTGTTGCAGTAGTTATTGTTCAATATTTTATTTTATTGATTCAATAATTGCGTTGATATTTTATATTATTGTTGTTTCAATAATTGTTGCTACACAGTATTTTCCATTATCGGATCAATAATTCATATTATTTGAATAATATTATTAGATAACATTATTGGCAATGTCTAGAAAGTTCTGCCTAAGGAGAGGTTTGGTCATCTAATTGCGCGCCAGTAAGAAAAAATCTTTATTGGAAAGCCTCCTCTTTCCTGGGAACGGCCTGGTTGTCATAAATGTGATTCTGTAATATTATTTGTGAATAATTAATTATTGATTCATATGATAAGAAATATTTATTTTATGTGGATATAATTGAGGGATATATTTTTGTGGTTAAAAATGAAAGAGTTAATGTTGAGTTTTTTATCAGTATTTTTGTCGGGATGGAGGTATTAAAAATCAGGGTTTTTGAGATATTTTGCTGGGGTTATAATTTTTAATCCGACCGTTAGGTCGTGATAATTTTTGGATATGTTATACATATATAAGTTGAGTATATGTCCACAAATTTTGAACCGTTAAAAATGAACGTATGATTTATTATGAATTTTACGAGATGACTGGTTCAGAAATTGTTGAATTTTCAGAGTTTATCATTTTGATAGAAAATTCTAAAATTGGTGGGCCCCACTCTTGGTTGGTGAAGAAATGTGCTGAGATTTTTATTCAAATGTGGTGGGTGGGAATAGTAGCAGGTAAAGCCATTAGGTTGCAGGATAAGTCTGCTTCGGCGTGCTAACATTTTCTTATAAATAGAGGGCTAAGTTAGAATTGAAAATCACACCAGAAACAAGTTTTCTCTCTTTCTCTCTTTAGATTATTGAGTGTATTTTGTGAGTATTTAGATACTTTGAGAGTTTCCATTTATCAGAGCAAGTTTCTTTCAGCCTTATACCGGTATTTCGACCAGAAGTACTGATATTTTGAGGTAAGAGATATTATTTTCTTCTTAATGATATTATTTTTTTTAATATCATTATGCTGAAATATTGATATGAGTTTTTATCAAATTTAAAACTTTTTGTGTCGGGGTTACTATTCACGAATACGGCACTATTCACGTATACGGTACTATTCACGAATACGGCACTATTCACCGAAAAATAAAATTTTCTCTTTTTGTCCAAGATATCTATTATGATTACTATCTTTGATTGTATCCATGTTTTGATCTTTATTTTTGAATTCTGCTTCACAATTGATTATTATGAAGTATTATTGATCTTGGATAAACTGTTATACGAATCCCTAATATTTGTCCTTCTGTCTCACTGGATTCGTTTCCTTTAAAATATTTTTCATCATCCTCAGTCCTAAATGATGATACTACTGAATATCTTTGGTCTGTAGTGCAAAGATGAATGATTAACTGAGAAATATCTTTGGCCCGTAGTGCAAAGATGAACAGGTGTTGAGATGAACATGACCGACTGGTGATACAAATGAATATCTTTGGCCTGCAGTGCAAAGATTAATATTTGGTTAAAGATGATTATTAATCGATGTTACTGGGATAAAATATTGATGATGGACTTTTAAATCTTAGAAGATAGTAGAATTCATTCTCTACTTGACTCTTCTAATGGTTTGCTATTTCTGCTGCAGTTGTTGATCTAAAACTTGTTGTCGATTATATTCTATCAGATTTTTCCCTCTTGAAGACTAACGATAATTTGTTGTATATTATCTTAGTCATAATTTTTTTTTACTGGGCTAGTTGAGCTCACCCTTTTCCTTTTTGTTCCATTTTTCTTCTCAAGTGGTGAGAACATAGCAGGATCTAGTCGGGGTATGGAGTGATGGTTCTAGAAAGATGTTTTAGCCGTCCTCACTATTTCTGTAAAATAGTGTTTGAATAATTGTAATGAGAATTTATTTGAGTGTGGATATTGTCCAGAAGACAATATTTGTATTTAAACTCACAGTATGTGTTGTCGTATTTTGCACGACAATTGTATTATTGAAGTTGTAGTTTACTTTCTGTACCATGTATTTGGCGACTCAGAATGGGTGTTGTATACCTATTTTGGGGGCGTCACAACTTAAATAAGTAAAGTAAGGGATATTGTGTACAAATAAAAGATGAGTATGTAGTACTCAAGATTTTCAAAAGTAAGAACAATGTAAATTTTACATCTATGAGGTTGACTATGTATAGCCTACATGAATTTAGATATGTGTGATGAAAGTATGTGAATATGCATATCAAGTGTATATGACTAATGAATACATATACATACATAAATAGGATAACATAGTTCATTGAAGTGATTTTTCGCTATAAGTGGTAATAAACGCTAAAGGCAAGTCTCCTAACTCTCACAACTTTGGATTTGTGCGAGTTCTCTAACTTCATTTGATTCACATATTGAATGCAAATTTTTTAAATTCTTTACATTGTATATTGTATAATCCGAATTATTGCCATATTAAGCAATTGTCTATTATTATTCGGAAATCAATTGTATACCTTGACATTATTGTGAACATTGGACTTAGTGTTCTTAAATGCATTATAAAAGTCGTCTAAGCCTTTGATTCGGCTAGATTATTGTCATATGCTAGAAAGTTATCCAAACCAATTGACTTGGTGCGGACTCTTGTAAATCTACTGAGATAACAACCCTCTTAAAAAGGGGAAATTTTATATTGTCGGGGAACCGACGTGCGCATATAAGTATGATTAAATGTTATGCATAACGTAGGGTACTTTAGGCTGATCACCTGTTGTACTCGTTTATATTGGGTTTACAGTATAATACTGTTAATTCTAGCAAGAGTTCTTAGTCCTTAATGATTGCTTAGTGTTCATTCTTATTGAACCTCGAAATGATTAAAACTTGATATTTCTTGATATCCTTGAACTATTACTTATTGTTATACCTTGAATATTCAAATGTTATAACTGCTCATTCTTCTTGCTATATTACTTGCTGGGCAAACTTGTTGCTCATTCTTGCTTCCCTAAACACATTACAGTTAAGGCAGAGCAAGGTGGTACCTCGGGAAAGGACAAGGGAAAGGGCAAGACTACAGAATAGCTTAGTCTTTTAAGAGTAGTAGTATTATTATTATGATTATTATGATGTATTAAGGATGATTAATTATGTGACGCCCCCAAAATAGGTATACAACACCCATTCTGAGTCGCCAAATACATGGTACAGAAAGCAAACTACAACTTCAATAATGCAATTGTCGTGCAAAATACGACAACACATACTGTGAGTTTAAATACAAATATTGTCTTCTGGACAATATCCACACTCAAATAAATCCTCATTACAATTATTCAAACACTATTTTACAGAAATAGTGAGGACTGCTAATACATCTTTCTAGAACCATCACTCCATACCCCGACTAGATCCTGCTATGTTCTCACCTCCTGAGAAGAAAAATGGAACAAAAAGGAAAAGGGTGAGCTCAACTAGCCCAGTAAAGAATATTATGACTAAGATAATATACAACAAATTATCGTTAGTCTTCAACAGGGAAAAATCTGATAAAATATAATCGACAACAAGTTTTAGATCAACAACTGCAGCGGAAACAGCAAACCATTAGAAGAGTCAAGTAGAGAAAGAATTCTACTATCTTCTAAGATTTAAAAGTCCATCATCAATATTTTATCCCTGTAACATCAATTAATAATCATCTTTAACCAAATATTCATCTTTGCACTACAGGCCAAAGATATTCATTTGTATTATCAGTCGGTCATGTTCATCTCAACACCTGTTCATCTTTGCACTACAGGCCAAAGATATTCATCAAGTAATTATACATCTTTGCACTGCAGGCCAAAGATATTCAGTAATATCATCATTTAGGACTGAGGATGATGAAAAATATCTTAAAGAGAACGAATCCAGTGAGACAGAAGGACAAATATTAGGGATTCGTATAACAGTTTATCCAAGATCAATAATACTTCATAATAATCAATTGTGAAGCAGAATTCAAAAATAAAGATCAAAACATGGATACAATCAAAGATAGTAACCATAATAGACATCTTGGACAAAAAGGAAAAATTTTATTTTTCGGTGAATAGTGCCGTATTCGTGAATAGTGTCGTATACGTGAATAGTAATCCCGACACAAAAAGTTCTAAATTTGATAAAAACTCATATCAATATTTCAGCATAATGATATTGAAGAAAATAATATCATTTAAGAAGAAAATAATATCCCTTACGAATATTAAACGAAAATAATATTCATTACGAATATTAAACGAATATAATATTTCTCGCGAATATTGAACGAAATAACATTTCTTATGAATTTTGAACAGAAATAATATTCATACGAATACGAAAAATAATATCTCTTCAGAATGTGAAATAAATAATACCCCTTACCTCAAAATATCAGTACTTCTGGTCGGAATACCGGTATAAGGCTGAAAGAAACTTGCTCTGATGAATAGAAACTCTCAAAGTATCAAAATACTCACAAAATACACTCAATAATCTAGAGAGAGAAAGAGAGAAAACTTGTTTCTGGTGTGATTTTCAATTCTAACTTAGCCCTCTATTTATAGGAAAATTTTGGTAGGTTTGACCCGCAACCTGATGGCTTTACCTGCTACTATTCCCACCCACCACATTTGAAATATAATTCAGCACATTTCTTCACCAACCACAAGTGGAGCCCACCAATTCTAGAATTTTCCACCAAAATGATTAACTCCGAAAATTTAACAATTTCTGAACCAGTCATCTCGTAAAATTCATAATAAATCATACGTTCATTTTTAACGGTTCAAAATTTGTGGACATATACTCAACTTATATATGTATAACATATCCAAAAATTACCACGATCCAACGGTCGGATTAAAAATTATAACCCCCGCAAAATATCTCAAAAACCCTGATTTTTAATACCTCCATTCCGACAAAAATACGGATAAAAATCTCAACATTAACTCCTTCATTTTTTAACCACAAAAATATATCCCTCATTTATATCTACATAATATAAATATTTCCTTATCATATGAATCAATAATTAATTATTCACAAATAATATTACAGAATCACATTTATGACAACCAGGCCGTTCCCAGGAAAGAGGGGGCTTTCCAATAAGGATTTCTCCTTACTGGCGCGCAATTAGATGACCAAACCTCTCCTTAGACAGAACTTTTCTAGACATTGCCAATAATGTTATCTAATAATATTATTCAAATAATATGAATTATTGATCTGATAATAGAAAATACTGTGCAGCAACAATTATTGAAACAACAATAATATAAAATATCAACGCAGCAATTATTGAATCAATAAAATAAAATATTGAACAGTAATTACTGTAACAATTATTGAGTAGTGCCTTCTTACGTAAGAATCAATAATTTCAAAAATACTATGCAATACCGTGTGCTACTGTGCAATAATGCGTATTACTGTATTTTAACCACCGAGTATTTCAACAGTGTTAACGGTAACAACTACGCCGTTATTTGTAAAAACTTAAATTTGTTATTTTCTTCATCCGACAGTTATTCGTTATGGGGCCCACAAATAGCTGCGCCGTCGTACGAATATTCCCCGACAGAAAAAATATTCAACGACCAAACGAATATTCCCCGACAACAATGATTATTTTATAACCACTTGTGTATTTTGAAAAAAATTCATATATCACCCTTAACTTTAACATTTATCAATTTAACCATTTACTGAATAGTAATTATAAGAAAAATTGAATACTTTTATTTCATAAAATTCGGGGTCTTACAATCTCCCCTCCTTATGAAATTTCGTCCCCGAAATTTACGTACCTGATATTTCAAAGAGTTGAGAATACCTTCCTTTCATTTCAGATTCCATCTTTCCTGTCATCATAATTTCTCCATTGCTCATCTCCTGTATTTCAAATATCATTCTAGAATACAGCTTCAAAACAAGGGTTAATTTAACAAATTAACATATCACATAATATCACAATATTATGACTAACCAACAAATAAGCTTAGGTAGGACACACTAGCGAAGGATTTACTCATCTCTCCCCTCCTAGTTGTATTCCCCGATCTCCGCCAGAGATCATATCCCTAAGCTCTGATACCACCTGTGACGCCCCCAAAATAGGTATACAACACCCATTCTGAGTCACCAAATACATGGTACAGAAAGCAAACTACAACTTCAATAATGCAATTGTCGTGCAAAATACGACAACACATACTGTGAGTTAAATACAAATATTGTCTTCTGGACAATATCCACACTCAAATAAATCCTCATTACAATTATTCAAACACTATTTTACAGAAATAGTGAGGACTGCTAATACATCTTTCTAGAACCATCACTCCATACCCCGACTAGATCCTGCTATGTTCTCACCTCCTGAGAAGAAAAATGGAACAAAAAGGAAAAGGGTGAGCTCAACTAGCCCAGTAAAGAATATTATGACTAAGATAATATACAACAAATTATCGTTAGTCTTCAACAGGGAAAAATCTGATAAAATATAATCGACAACAAGTTTTAGATCAACAACTGCAGCGGAAACAGCAAACCATTAGAAGAGTCAAGTAGAGAAAGAATTCTACTATCTTCTAAGATTTAAAAGTCCATCATCAATATTTTATCCCTGTAACATCAATTAATAATCATCTTTAACCAAATATTCATCTTTGCACTACAGGCCAAAGATATTCATTTGTATTATCAGTCGGTCATGTTCATCTCAACACCTGTTCATCTTTGCACTACAGGCCAAAGATATTCATCAAGTAATTATACATCTTTGCACTGCAGGCCAAAGATATTCAGTAATATCATCATTTAGGACTGAGGATGATGAAAAATATCTTAAAGAGAACGAATCCAGTGAGACAGAAGGACAAATATTAGGGATTCGTATAACAGTTTATCCAAGATCAATAATACTTCATAATAATCAATTGTGAAGCAGAATTCAAAAATAAAGATCAAAACATGGATACAATCAAAGATAGTAACCATAATAGACATCTTGGACAAAAAGGAAAAATTTTATTTTTCGGTGAATAGTGCCGTATTCGTGAATAGTGTCGTATACGTGAATAGTAATCCCGACACAAAAAGTTCTAATTTGATAAAAACTCATATCAATATTTCAGCATAATGATATTGAAGAAAATAATATCATTTAAGAAGAAAATAATATCCCTTACGAATATTAAACGAAAATAATATTCATTACGAATATTAAACGAATATAATATTTCTCGCGAATATTGAACGAAATAACATTTCTTATGAATTTTGAACAGAAATAATATTCATACGAATACGAAAAATAATATCTCTTCAGAATGTGAAATAAATAATACCCCTTACCTCAAAATATCAGTACTTCTGGTCGGAATACCGGTATAAGGCTGAAAGAAACTTGCTCTGATGAATAGAAACTCTCAAAGTATCAAAATACTCACAAAATACACTCAATAATCTAGAGAGAGAAAGAGAGAAAACTTGTTTCTGGTGTGATTTTCAATTCTAACTTAGCCCTCTATTTATAGGAAAATTTTGGTAGGTTTGACCCGCAACCTGATGGCTTTACCTGCTACTATTCCCACCCACCACATTTGAAATATAATTCAGCACATTTCTTCACCAACCACAAGTGGAGCCCACCAATTCTAGAATTTTCCACCAAACTGATTAACTCCGAAAATTTAACAATTTCTGAACCAGTCATCTCGTAAAATTCATAATAAATCATACGTTCATTTTTAACGGTTCAAAATTTGTGGACATATACTCAACTTATATATGTATAACATATCCAAAAATTACCACGATCCAACGGTCGGATTAAAAATTATAACCCCCGCAAAATATCTCAAAAACCCTGATTTTTAATACCTCCATTCCGACAAAAATACGGATAAAAATCTCAACATTAACTCCTTCATTTTTTAACCACAAAAATATATCCCTCATTTATATCTACATAATATAAATATTTCCTTATCATATGAATCAATAATTAATTATTCACAAATAATATTACAGAATCACATTTATGACAACCAGGCCGTTCCCAGGAAAGAGGGGGCTTTCCAATAAGGATTTCTCCTTACTGGCGCGCAATTAGATGACCAAACCTCTCCTTAGACAGAACTTTTCTAGACATTGCCAATAATGTTATCTAATAATATTATTCAAATAATATGAATTATTGATCTGATAATAGAAAATACTGTGCAGCAACAATTATTGAAACAACAATAATATAAAATATCAACGCAGCAATTATTGAATCAATAAAATAAAATATTGAACAGTAATTACTGTAACAATTATTGAGTAGTGCCTTCTTACGTAAGAATCAATAATTTCAAAAATACTATGCAATACCGTGTGCTACTGTGCAATAATGCGTATTACTGTATTTTAACCACCGAGTATTTCAACAGTGTTAACGGTAACAACTACGCCGTTATTTGTAAAAACTTAAATTTGTTATTTTCTTCATCCGACAGTTATTCGTTATGGGGCCCACAAATAGCTGCGCCGTCGTACGAATATTTCCCGACAGAAAAAATATTCAACGACCAAACGAATATTCCCCGACAACAATGATTATTTTATAACCACTTGTGTATTTTGAAAAAAATTCATATATCACCCTTAACTTTAACATTTATCAATTTAACCATTTACTGAATAGTAATTATAAGAAAAATTGAATACTTTTATTTCATAAAATTCGGGGTCTTACAAATTATGTTTAAGTTTATCCACTGAATTGTTGTAGTAATGGTTACGGTACCTTGGAACGCGACTATTTATTTTATATCATTGTAAATTATTTTATTATTCCGTTGTTGATAATTTTAGTGAGATATTAGAATTAGCACGTGGCGAACCAAATTCGAGATACGAGTGTCTGAATTTAGAGGCGTCACAGAGGCGACCATTTAAAATAAAATTTTCAAAACGCTACTAAGAGTTGCAGTCGGTTCCTCTTTGGTTTATTAAAATTTTGAATTAAAGGTATAAGATATGATTGCTGAAATAGTACACATAAAAAGTGTTTGATATAGATCACCACTCATATATATATATATATGTGTGTGTGTGTGTGTGTGTGTGTGTGTTGTTTCTTAGTTGTTTGCAAACTGTATTCATTAGCATTTATCAACTTGCACGTTTTGTAAGGACTAGGATCCTCCATTTTATTTTGTATATTTTTCATCATCATCCCTCTCTTTCGTCATCATAATATCACATTTTAACACATTTTAAATTTCGACTATAAAATAGAAATTCTCTAATTTATTTAAAATGGAGAGGATCCTAATTTATTTTGTAAATAGCAGTCCTATAAATTTATTGAAAGTAACATTTCTTTTGCACATGCATCCAGTTTTATATAATACTCTCTCCGTCCCTATTTAAATGACGTTTTAGAGTTTTTTATTTGTCCCTAATTAATTGTCGTTTGTTTAAATCTAGGAGAATTAATGATAATTTTTTTTAAATTACCCCTCATTACTTTACCTATTTTTTTGGTACTTTAAACTCTTGTACTATAATAAATTAATGATTTAAGGGTATTATAGAAAATTGAGTACTATATTTAATACTTTCCAATCATTATCTTAATTCTTGTGTCCATCTCTAAAACGTCATTTAAATAGGGATGGAGGGAGTATTAGTAACGAAGGCATTACGTGAGATAAAATATTATATATATATATATATATATATATATATATATATATATATATATATATATATATATATATATAATTATTGATCATGTCCGGATTTTCGGATTTTGTTAAAATTTGGGATTTTTTTTTTAAAAAAAAGTTTAATATTTTATGGAACTGAATTTTTTTCATAATACATTATTTTGGGTGTGAATTAAATACATATAACAAAAAAGGTCCAGATTTTACTCCCGTTCGAGAGTCCGGACCTGATCCTGACCACACACACACACACACACACACACACACACACACACACACACACACACACACACACATATATATATATATATATATATATATATATTTGTAAATAATTAAGAAATCTAAGTTGGGCTGATTAAAAAGGTAAAAGTGAGAGAGAGTCAAAATGATGGATGATGTATGCATTCACAATAGTTTTTTTATCTCTATCCCTATTCTGTAATGCTATTGGGTCATTCTGTAGGATAGGAATTTAATTTTTTTCACTATGTAACCAACAAGTTCCTTATATTGATTCCTTAAATATTAAATTTTGAAATTTAAAATTTAAAAGTTAAAATTTGAAAGTTCCAACAGTCAAATCATGTTTTGAACATTGTAACTATTTTTTATTTAAAAGTAATTGTTGTTTGAATTTAAAAATTGCAATTATTTTAATTTAAAAATAGATATTGCTAGAAATCAAAATGTGCAACGATCATTATGTGTTTATGAGAACTAAAATAACATTATTTTAATTATAAAATAATAAAATTTATAATTAGTAGTAATATTTTTTTATAAAAATGATCAAAATCAAAATTTGACTGATTTTTAATTTTTTTATAGTTCTCTTTCTTTTCTAAATCCTCTGTTTAAAAAATAAAAATGAGTGAATTTGATAGGCATACCCAAATCAGCAATTAAGTGAAATAAAATCTTTTAACCAACATAAAATTATAATAAATAGGGTGTAAAATATCATTTTACATAAATAGGGAACGCTCTTTTGATTCCCTTACCTTGAGGAGTCAAATCATATATAGGGATTAAAATAGAGAATTATATAAGGATAAGGAAACTGTTGGATACTGATTTATTGATATATTCTTCAAATGTGAGAATAGAGAGTCTATTAAAAAAATTGTTGTGAATGCTCTTAGTAACGGAACGGAAATATGTAATGAATTAATTATATCATGTACATATTTATTTCTACTAGCTAGGAGCTACCTACCTACTTTCTAATTAGATACTGCTCCTATTTTACAACAACTACTACTAAACTTCAAGTATATATAGAAACAGTCGAGGATGGATGAGAATTATTTAAAAACACCGAGTTTTGGAGCTCCAATAGGTAGGTAGGTAGGCAGGCAGGTCATTTGGCTTAAAACAAGGACTTGTTACCTCCTAATTTACAACCAACTCTCACTCTGTGTAGTTGCTTTTTTTTTATAAGTAAGATTTTGTTAACTTACTTATTTAATTTGTTTTTATCCTTAATCCAATAAACAATTATATGCATTATAAATGAATGAGAATCAAAATTGAAACATATTCCGAACCTCAATTTTGACCAACTAAGATCTTGTCATAGCAATTCGTATTCAGTTATTTTTTTATGCTAAATAAGATATTAAAAAATAACTCATAATAACTATTTGTTATGAATTATTTTAATACAAATAAATTTCTCACCGCTTATTATTATTAACAATGACCCAAATTACAAAACATAATCCGTCATTAGCTACTATTATCAGATTCGGCTAATATTATTAACAAGGTACAAACAGAGTGAGGCCTTCAAAGTCAACGAATCTCTCTAGCCAAATTTCGGCGGTAGACTATAGAAGATATTTATCATATACTATTACTATTATGTGCGTTTGTTTACGAGTATTATAATTTTGAGATTGTATTTTTATGAATTTTAATTTTAATTATATGTTTATTTTTTATAAAATTATTTATTATATAATTTAAAATAATTTTAAGTTATATTTATTTTGTCTAAAATTATTTAAAAAATTAAATAAAAGTTAACGTTTGGACTATATACCCTCACTACAAATAACAAAAATATTATGTTCTCATTAGTTTAAGTATAAATAGATATGATAAGATACATCGGTCTTTTTAAATAAAGTTAAATATTAATTTTAGAAAATTGATATTTTTATATGTTAAAATGATATTTTCACACGAGTCTCTCTCACATGAAGGTATTTAATACTTACTATTCATGTAAGAGGGATTGCGTGGAAATATCAGTTCTCTAATTTTATAAACAAATTTTTAATCTCAAATGATAGAAATTATAATACTTAATTAGATATAGTATTAAATAATATTTTTTTCAAATTATTTTATTATCCCAAAATTAATAATCTTAAATTTATTTTTAAAAATAAATAAATAATTTAAAATTAGTAATTGAATGCGAAGTAACCCAAATACAAAATATTACTCGCCCTATTTAAATTTAGAGGAGTGTATTTCATTTTGATTGAAGTGGGCCCCTGGAGGAGGGGAGGGCTAATTTTGGATTATTCAAAATAGTAAGACAAATGTTGTGGTGGACGGGTGTGAAGAGAACGTGGCACGTGATGATCAGCCTACAACCGCCACAAGGTCAGCACTGATGGCACACTCTTGTACTAGTAGTTAGCCTAATTGTGTAACTACTTGGACCCTCTGACTACTTTAATCTTTATCCAATTAAATTAATGTATATATACCCAGAGGCCGATTCATGATTTATTCCATGCGAATTTTTTTGGATTGAAGTTTAGTTATATAGAAAACGAGAATTTGAATATATTATATATAGTGTCTTTAAATTTATTTTTAAAATAGTAGTTGTTTAAGGGTTTTTTGTCCTTTTAAATTTAGTTTTTTTTATAAATTTGTCATTTTAAGTTTATTAAATTTTATTTTTACTCTTCTCACTGTACCTATAAAAAAAAGTTGAGTATAGACGCTGACTCATTTGCCCTCCAAGTAGATTTACCATTCTACACATACAAATATATATTAGTCTGTTTGTTTGAAAGGAGAGTTTTTTCTGAATATTAAAGTTTATCATACATTTAAACATAATTTTTTTAATACTTACTTAATTTCGATGGATAACAAGTTATAAAAATAAATATATTTTTAAATGTGTAACATATGAAACTTAATATTATTATTTTTATAAGAAAGGAATTAATAAATAGACGAAGTCTCATTTGATGATATGCAGAAACATATATATGATCAAATGAGGGAGGGAGGGAGAGAGTATTTGAGATTGAGACGCAGAGGAGAGGAGAGGAGAGGAGAGGAGACTATTATGCATGAATACGTGTTGTAGAAATGGACGCATGCATGCAATAGGGCAGAAGATGTTGGTTTAGAGAGTCGCAATCTGGAGCAGCCAGCAAGCCAGCCAGTATTTTGTCTTTTGTTGTTTTGATTGATTCGTGTTACTAACTCTTTTATCTTTCTCAATCCACAATACAATCCGAGGAATTGTGATTGTATACGTATGTATGTATGTATGTATGATCCGACGGTGGGCAATGCTCATATATGTAAATGTATAAGAAGGGATCGAGGTTCCTGTACATGTAGCTCTCATATTCACAACCATAATTCTTCTTCTTCTCTTTAAATGGTCAAAATTTCAACTACGTAACTCAAATAAAATAAAAACATGCGCATTTACATATGTAATGTGCATCACCCAACTAAAATGTCCGTCCAAATTAGCTGCCAACATTATATTTATGCATGGAAGGAGTCAATTCGCAGCTTCCCCTTTTTTCTAACCAATTATGGAATATATAATAATAATAATAATAATAATAATAATAATAATGTGTCTTTATACAGTGGCGCATGGCAGTTGCCCCTGTTGAATTTTTTATATAAATATAGGAGTAGAGATAAATATATAAATGAATAAATTTAAGAGAGCATATTAATAAAAGAGTTAAACTTATAGGGATTAAATTTTTTTTATTTATATTCTAAATACAGACAAATATAGATTCATTCTAGTTTTGTCTTCTATATCTCCGCCTCTGTGGCTTCGTCGCTACTTCTTGAACATACATCTCCATTCTCCGCCACTACTTCTTCTATATATTCGCGGCTTCGTCACTAGGCCTATTACTTCTTCTACATCTCCATTACGTCATTACCTCTTGCACATATTAGAATAATCAAACTTAGAAGGTAACTAAATTAGGTTTTTTCTTTGTTTGATAATTTAAAATTTATAGTTTGTTGTTGGCTGAGAACTTGGGGTTAAACCTAATTTAATTTATTTGATGTATAATGTATTTGTTATATTTTGGACTTAATAGCTAACTAATTAGGATATTTTTTGTTTGATAGTTTATTTGAATTTGTTGTGGCATTGTGAGTTGGGGACTTCCAATGAGTACAACTGTTGTTGTTAATATTGAATGAGCTAGTAGTTTTAGTGTTCAAATGAAATGATACAACTGTAAGACCCCGAATTTTATGAAATAAAGTATTCAATTTTTCTTATAGTTACTATTCAGTAAATGGTTAAATTGATAAAAGTTTAAAGTTATGGGTGAAATATGAATTTTTTTTCAAAATAAGCAAGTGGTTATAAAATAATCATTGTTGTCGGGGAATATTTGTTTGGTCGTGGAATATTCTTTCTGTCGGAGAATATTCGTACGACGGCGCAGCTATTTGTGGGCCCCATAACGAATAACTGTCGGGTGAAGAAAAACGATAAATTTGAGTTTTTACAAATAACGGCGTAGTTGTTATCGTTAACACTGTTGGAATACCCGGTGGTTAAAATACAGTAATACGCGTTATTGCACAGTAGCACACGGTATTGCATAGTATTTTTGAAATTATTGATTCTTACGTAAGAAGGAACTACTCAATAATTGTTACAGTAATTACTGTTCAATATTTTATTATTGATTCAATAATTGCTGCATTGATATTTTATATTATTGTTGTTTCAATAATTGTTGCTGCACAGTATTTTTTATTATCAGATCAATAATTCATATTATTTAAATAATATTATTAGATAGCATTATTGACAATGTCTAGAAAGTTCTGTCTAAGGAGAGGTTTGGTCATTTAATTGCGTGCCAGTAAGGAAACATTCTTATTGGAAAGCCCCCTCTTTCCTGGGAACGGCCTGGTTGTCATAAATGTGATTCTGTAATATTATTTGTGAATAATTAATTATTGATTCATATGATAAGGAAATATTTATTTTATGTGGATATAAATGAGGGATATATTTTTGTGGTTAAAAAATGAAGGAGTTAATGTTGAGATTTTTATCCGTATTTTTGTCGGAATGGAGGTATTAAAAATTAGGGTTTTTGAGATATTTTGCGGGGGTTATAATTTTTAATCCGACCGTTGGATCGTGGTAATTTTTGGATATGTTATACATATATAAGTTGAGTATATGTCCATAAATTTTGAACCGTTAAAAATGAACGTATGATTTGTTATGAATTTTAAGAGGTGGCTAATTCGAAAATCAGATTATAAATTATTTTTGGTGGAAAATTCTAGAATTGGTGGGCCCCACTTGTGGTTGTTGAAGAAATGTGTTGAATTATATTTCAAATGTGGTGGGTGGGAATAGTAGCAGGTAAAGCCATCAGGTTGCAGGTCAAACCTACCAAAATTTTCCTATAAATAGAGGGCTAAGTTAGAATTGAAAATCACACCAAAAACATAAGCTTTTTCTCTTTCTCTCTCTATATTATGAAGCATATTTTGTGAGTATTTAGATACTTTGAGAGTTGCTATTCAGTGCAAGTTTCCTTCGACATTACATTCCGGTCAGAAGTACTGCTGTTTTGAGGTAAGGGATAGTAAGGGATAGTAAGGGATAGTAAGGGATTTTAAGGGTTGTTATGATTTTCAGTTTCGTAATTTTTCTGAACTTCAAAAATTCTGGAAAAATTTGAAATGATATTTTGATGAGTTTTATTGATTGTGTCCAAAAATGGTGATTTTTGGATGTATAGATTGAGAGTTATGAATTTTATGAGAAAAGACTATTTTAAAAGTAACCGCTTATAATTCCTTGTGGTTAACTCCAAAATTGATGAAATTTTTATTGGGAGTACATATATATGATAGAAGTATACTCTGTAAATTTCAGAATTTTTAGACAAAAGTACAATTTTTGATAAATGTCTAAATATTCGGCTATTTTGGCCATATGAAAAATAGTAAATGACTTTTAAAAATTTTGAGAAAAATATATGTTCACTATGAGACTATATTATGCTAAATTTCAGAAAAAAAATATTTTTGGAACTGATTTGGTATTTTTCATAAAAATGGTCTAGTTATGAGTAAATGAATTAAATAGGTTTTGTGAAGAAAGAAAATTGGAAAATAGGATTTTATGGCTTGAGAATCCTATATGAGGTATATGCAGATTTTTGATGAGGGTTTTGGTTATTGATGATGAAATTATAAGAGTTGACATTTTATGATGATTAAATGCATTATTTAGTAAAGTGGAAACAACTAAAATAAATTGTTTATAAGCTTAAGAAATGTTATTCTTTCAATATCATTATACCAAAATATTGGTATGAATTTTATTGTAGAATTTCTATCTTTTTGTGTCGGGGTTACTATTCATGAGTTACTATTCATAAGTTACTATTCACGAGTTACTATTCACGACAAAATTAGTTTCTTTTTCTAACCAAATTATAGTTGATTTATGAATATTGCTCTTGAAATTAAATTCATGTTTTGACCATATTATTTTTATAATCATATATAACATTTTTATAACCTTGATGTTAAAATTCTCTTTCACTGGAGTGTAAAGATGGGTAGATTATTGGTATGATCATGACTAGGGTTCTCTTTGGCCTGTAGTGTAAAGTTGAATTGTGACTGGTATGATCATGACCATTGAATTTATAATTGAATATCTTAAGCTTAAGTGCAAAGGTGAATTGATCAACATGGTTATAATTATTGTTTATATAAATTCTGAAATGATTATATATTTCTTTGAGATATGAATATATTTGGCCTGTAGTGCAAATATGAATTGTTGATGAATATCTTTGGCATGTAGTGCAAAGATGGCCTGTTGGTGAATATCTTTGGCCTGTAGTGCAAAGATGAACTGTTGTTGAATATCTTTGGCCCGTAGTGCAAAGATGGTTTGTTGATGAATATCTTTGGCCCGTAGTGCAAAGATGGTTTGTTGATGAATATCTTTGGCCCGTAGTGCAAAGATGGATTTGTTAGTATGATTATAAACAGGAATTGTGATTTGGTATAACCATGATCTTTGATGTTTCAGGTAAAGACAGGTGATGAAAATATTCTTCGTCCTGGGTGCGAAGAAAAATTTATAGTCACAATTATGATTATGAGTTATTCATATGATTGTGGAAAGGAACTGTTGAGTGATGTTACATGGATAAAATATTGTTGGTGGATGTTTAACATGGAGAAGATAATAGACTTTATAGTCTATTTGACTCTTCTAATGGATTGCATGTTCCGTTGCAACTATGGTTGAAATTTTTATCATTTACCATATGTTCTAAATCTCTGATTTATTGTTGATGAATGCTATTGATAATTGAATTATCTTTAGTCATGATATTCTTTACTGAGCTAGTTGTGCTCACCCTTTTGCTTCACAATTCCTTTCAGGTAATAAGAGTGTAGCTGGGTCGAGCGGGGGTAATAAGGGAATAGAACGGTGGTCATCATTTAGTAGTTATATTTGGTGAAGAAAATAGGGTGAGGCGAACCCAACGTTGGAAGGGTGTTTTGTCACTATCATACAAGATGTCTAATGACATACAACATCGTGTCATCATAAGATAGTATTGTGCTCATCCACTTGCTGAGTATATTTACGAGTACTACCTATATAATCTTGGTGTTTGTTTGAAGTATAATTCTCAATTAGAGACAGTGGAGATAATGATAAGTCAAGAGAAGACTCACCATTGGGAAGAATATGATAGTAATCTTCTCGTTTTTCTTTGGGGACTATTGGGTCAACCAAGGATAATTCTGTGGCCATATGATATCTATCATAACCTAGACGCGTGGCCTCCCATGTACGAAGATTTTCTTGAGCACTTCCCAAAGATTCTAATTTCTAAAACAGTTTTTAACTATACCTTTATGTAAGGTGTCATTGTGAGGTGATGTCCACGGTTGGAACATGAGTCACATTTGGTATATATTTGTATCCAAACTCACAGCATATGTGTTGTTGTATTTTGTACGACAATTGTTGTAATAAAGTTGTAGTTGTTTTCTGTACCATGTATCACGGCGACTCAGAATGGGTTGGATGGAATGGACCTATTTTGGGGTCGTTACAACAACTGTGTCCGGAATTGAGTTTGTGTCAAATTATTTTTATTCGCAGTTCGACTTCTTTCCTTTATGTGAGTTTCAATGAAAGTTATGTTCTCTAAAAAGATAAAGATAGGACACTAAAATAAAAAATTATAATCGCATACCGTAAGACCCCAACTTATTAATAAATGAAATTAAATTTCCTCTATTTATTATTTTGGAATAGAAACGGTTGATTTGATTAATGTGGTTAGTCATGGGTAAAATGCGCAAATATTTCAAATATGCAAGTGGTTATAAAATATTCATTTTTGGTCGGTGAATATTCGTTTGGTCGTGGAATATTCTTGTTGTCGGGGAATATTCGTATGACGGCGCAACCTTGTGTGGGCCCCATAACGGAAAGGGATTGGATGAAGAAAACGACGAGTATAAGTTGTTTATAATTAACGGCGTAGTTGTTACTGTTAATACTGTTGGAATACTTGGTGGTTAAAATACAATAGCACACGGTATTACACCAATTATTTATTCTTACGAAGGAAGACACTACTCAATAATTGTTACAGTAGTTACTGTTTAATATTTTATTTTATTGATTCAATAATTGCTGCATTGATATTTTATATTATTGTTGTTTCAATAATTGTCACTGCACAATATTTTCTATTATCAGATCAATAATTCATATTATTTGAATAATATTATTAGATAACATTATTGATAATGTCTAGAAAGTTCTGTCTAAGGAGAAGTTTGGTCATCTAATTGTGCGCCAGTAAGGAGAAATTCTTATTGAAAAGCCCTCTCTTTCCTGAGAACGGCCTGGTTGTCATAAATGTGATTCTGTAATATTATTTGTGAATAATTAATTATTGATTCATATGATAAGAAAATATTTATTTTATGTGGATATAAATTAGGGATATATTTTTGTGGTTAAAAATGAAGGAGTTAATGTTGAAGTTTTTATCAGTATTTTTGTCGGAATGGAGGTATTAAAAATCAGGGTTTTTGAGATATTTTGCGGGGGTTAAAATTTTTAATCCGACCGTTGGATCGTGATAATTTTTGGATATGTTATACATATATAAGTTGAGTATATGTCCATAAATTTTGAACCGTTAAAAATGAACGTATGATTTATTATGAATTTTACGAGATGACTGGTTCAGAAATTGTTGAATTTTTGGAGTTTATCATTTTGGTAAAAAATTCTAGAATTGGTGGGCCCCACTCTTGGTTGGTGAAGAAATGTGCTGAGATTTTTATTCAAATGTGGTAGGCTTGAATAGTAGCAGGTAAAGCCATCAGGTTGCAGGTTAAGTCTGCTTCGGCGTGCTAACATTTTTTTATAAATAGAGGGCTAAGTTAGAATTGAAAATCACACCAGAAACAAGTTTTCTCTCTTTCTCTCTTTAGATTATTAAGTGTATTTTGTGAGTATTTAGATACTTTGAGAGTTTTCATTTATCAGAGCAAGTTTCTTTCAGCCTTATACCGGTATTCCGACCAGAAGTACTGATATTTTGAGGTAAGGGATATTATCTTCTTCAAATGATATTTTCTTCAATATTATTATGTCGAAATATTGATATGAACTTTTTATCAAATTTAAAATTTTTTGTGTCAGGGTTACTATTCACGTATACATTACTATTCACGAATACGGCACTATTCACGAATACGGCACTATTCACTGAAAAATAAAATTTTTCCTTTTTATCCGAGATATCTATTATGGTTACTATCTTTGATTGTATCCATGTTTTGATCTTTATTTTTGAATTCTGCTTCACAATTGATTATTATGAAGTATTATTGATCTTGGATAAACTGTTATACGAATCCCTAATATTTGTCCTTCTGTCTCACTGAATTCGTTCTCTTTAAGATATTTTTCATCATCCTCAGTCCTAAATGATGATATTACTGAATATCTTTGGCCTGTAGTGCAAAGATGTATAATTACTTGATGAATATCTTTGGCCTGTAGTGCAAAGATGAACAGGTGTTGAGATGAACATGACCGACTGATAATACAAATGAATATCTTTGGCCTGTAGTGCAAAGATGAATATTTGGTTAAAGATGATTATTAATTGATGTTACAGGGATAAAATATTGATGATGGACTTTTAAATCTTAGAAGATAGTAGAATTCTTTCTCTACTTGACTCTTCTAATGGTTTGCTGTTTCCGCTGCAGTTGTTGATCTAAAACTTGTTGTCGATTATATTTTATCAGATTTTTCCCTGTTGAAGACTAACGATAATTTGTTGTATATTATCTTAGTCATAATATTCTTTACTGGGCTAGTTGACCTCACCCTTTTCCTTTTTGTTCCATTTTTCTTCTCAGGAGGTGAGAACATAGCAGGATCTAGTCGGGGTATGGAGTGATGGTTCTAGAAAGATGTTTTAGCAGTCCTCACTATTTCTGTAAAATAGTGTTTGAATAATTGTAATGAGAACTTATTTGAGTGTGGATATTGTCTAGAAGACAATATTTGTATTTAAACTCACAGTATGTGTTGTCGTATTTTGCACGACAATTGTATTATTGAAGTTGTAATTTACTTTTGGTTTCATGTATTTAGCGACTCAAAATGGATATTATATACCTATTTTGGGGCGTCACACATATATTTTTTCAATATTTTAAAAATCCGCCCATGCTTATATATTTTTTTGTATCCGCCGCTTATATTTAGTCAAATTCAAAAGTACATATATATATATGCGTGTGTGTGTGCACGTACTTACCATTTTAAAGTAAATTCAGAGAAGCTTCTACAAGATTTGCTTTTCTTCTGTTTCAGCTTGATTTACTGCTTTTGCTTGATTGATTATGCATAAAACTTTAATAAGCATATTTAACAAAGTAGTATATTACTACTGTATCCCTACTTCATTATATATATAATTTTATTTTTTTAATATCTTTTTTTGTCAAAATAAGTGATAAGTAATTTCATCAATCCCAAACACTCAATGTTTTTTTAACTGCTTTAAATGTTTTAAGCATTTTTCATTAGCAACACATAATTTTAAAAACCTACTTATAGACAGAAAAAATAAGCCAAAGTAAAAAGCATGCATAATTTTTAAACAATTCCAAACATTTAGTGATTTAAACTCCTGCTTAAATTTATATTATATTAAAGCTTTCAGCGGAGGTTGGGTAATTTTGTGTAACGTTTGGATTCTTCTTTTCTCTTTTTTTCCCTCCTACAACTTTATAAATAATATTATTTTGCCTTTTTAATTTTTTTTATCTTTTTATTTAATTATTTAAATTTTATAAAAAATTTATTTTATTTTTTATAATTTATACACACAGCACATGTGCTAATACTACCTAGTACCAATTGAATATAACGAAATTTAACGTTACCAAGAAAACGGAGGGAAAAAATGCATTAACATGTTGATCCACCACCCCAAATGTGTGCACCATCCATATCTTTTTGACGCGCACGGTTACACTTGAATATTCTTAACAATTTTATAAAATAAAACTACATTTTTCTTTAATATGAAATTACTAAATTAACTGGAGTATATATTACTTTATTGATAGTAAATAATTTTATTTTCCACTTTCCCATTAATATATATTCGGGAACATAAGAATATAGAAATAATACTTTCATATGGAAATTTGAT
Organism: Panax notoginseng; assembly: GCA_016801055.1. Taxonomy (NCBI): domain Eukaryota; kingdom Viridiplantae; phylum Streptophyta; class Magnoliopsida; order Apiales; family Araliaceae; genus Panax; species Panax notoginseng. The sequence goes on along the minus strand of CM029012.1, from coordinate 291,605,125 downwards.
TCCCATTGATGAATACAGAGGGATAGGTAATTTTTCACAAATTATTTGTTAGTTGGAGTACTTTATAAATTACTTATCTACTAGTATTTCAATTCCTATGAGTCTCATTATTTATTCCCAATTTTTTTTTTATCAACTTACGACATACATGAATATATGTAATTAGATAAAATTAATCAAATATATGGTCAAAATATTGGTTGCAAGTTATATCATTTTTCATTTTACATTTAAGTAATGGAGTTTACGTATATCTTGTAGACTTATTTTCAAAACATATTAGTTTATTATTGTCTATTGTATTTTGAATTTTAATAATATTTTGACAACAAAAAAATTCATAAAGATACAAAATGGCGTGTATAATAATAATTAGATCTATCCATATATAAATAACATATCAAATAATTATAATCGGACACATCACTTTATCTTTTTTTTATAACTTTCTTTTGTTAGCCTACTAACAGTATTCTCGGCACACCAATAATCGAAAAACTCTATTAGTCTATACTCAAGTTTTCTTCCATAGGACTCGAATTAAGATCCTCTCTATTTCATAATCAAAATTTAAAATGTATTAACATGTGACATCATAATAAGAGAAAGAGAGATAGACGATGAAAAATATTATGAAGAATGGAGACTCTACAAAACCTAAATAGATGCCCAAGTAAGTGGGCCCTACTACATTGTAATCAACACTCATATTAGTCCAGATTCACTTATAAGTAGTAAATCTCAGGATTAATCTGATTAGTTTATGGATTATCCGAATCTGGATTGGCTTACGTTAACAATAGAATTGTTAATTCCTTTGTTATTGGACGACAACTCACTTCCCGTTATTTAAGGTACATGTCAAGGACATTCCCGTAACTTAACCTCTCCCTATCCTTTTCCCTGGTCGGTAAGCAATAACTAACTTTCTCAAGACACGAAAAATCCTAGCCCTGTCCAGCCGACGAACAGAAAGAAAGAAAGAAAGAAAGGCGAAATTTCAAACTCCCTCTATATCTATACATTTTTTTAGGGAACTAATATTTTAGCATGTTTTTTTTTTGATATTCTGACATGCTTCTCTTGTCTCACTAAAGATTCAAAGCGTTCTTCCTTGAATTTTCTTCAAAATCAGGCATATCGCTTTCTATTGTAATTCAAACCTCAGATCTCTATAAATTCGCGTGTAAATAGTCTCATTAATTTTAAATTCTCACACCTTATTCTTTCTCTTTTCAAGAATTCTTGAAGTCTTAATTCTTTTATAGTTTTATTCTTCAAATTTGAATTGTATTGACCAGATAATTAGGGTTTGAGATTTCATGGCGGTTCCAACAATTGCACTGTATGCGAGCCCTCCGAGTACTGTCTGCACGACGCCGTATCCGCATACATCTTACGATTTCGATATCAACGCCCGATCTTCTTCCTCGGCCACCGCTTCCCCCTCTCAAAAACAGATTATCGGCGGCCTTTCTTGCCTATTTTCCTCGCCTTCGGTGGTCAAACACGCCTCTTCATCTGGCTATTCCGGCGCTGCCGATGATCTGCGCCACGAAAAAGTCGAAGATTTGAGTAGTTGCTTCTGTTACTCTCCTTATCCGTCTCTGAATTCGTACCCAAAACGGGATCCTAGCCCCGTCTCGGTTTTCCAAGCACCGGTTTCGTGTAGTTTTAGCCCACCTAGGAGATTTGTAAGGGATGCTGGGGATCTGAATAAAACGGGTAGGGTTGGGAGTATTAACGGATTGTTTAATGGATTTGTTCGGCACGCGTTGGGTTCCTGTGTTGATTATGATTCGCCGAGTTTTGAAGTGCACGATAGTTCTCCCGAGGTCGATGAACTTACATTTAATATGGAGGATCATTTTTTGGAGTCGAATTATTCCAAAGATTTTCTCTTGAATGCACAGTTGAAACACAAGATATTCCGTGATGATATTGTAATTAAGGCTTTTTATGAAGCTGAGAAAGCTCATAGAGGGCAGGTATAAAATGCTAATCCCTTTTTTTTTTAATTTTGTAAGAAAATCATTTTTATTTTGAATTTGGGTTCCTGACAAAACCTACATTTCAATTTGACTATGTTTCTGAAATTTTTTATGTATTAATTTTGTAGATGCGGGCAAGTGGGGATCCTTATTTACAGCATTGTATGGAAACGGCAGTTTTACTTGCAATGATAGGTGCCGATTCGACAGTAGTTGCTGCAGGGCTTCTGCACGACACACTTGATGATTCTTTTGTGACTTATGACTATATTTTTGGTACATTTGGAGCTGGGGTTGCTGATCTGGTGGAAGGGGTATGAGATTGATTGTCTATGTTAATACTTTCCACACTAAGCAGTACTATTGTGCTGCATAATTTCTGGTTCTATACCTGCAAATAAAGAAAGGCTTGCTAGTCTGCCTGTGCTACATGATGCATGCAATTTGATGTTGTCAAATGAGTAAATAATTTAATTTAGGAAAATCAGAATGCACCTTTATCATCAATTTCTTTTTTAGCCTGCATGACCATATCATATTAATAATTGTTAGGAAATGTACTTGTTTTATTGGTGTGCTGCAATGATCTGTGTTTTAGTAAACTTAAGTTGATCTTTTATCCCTTGTTTTGAGTTCCATTTCTCTCCCCGAGCCTTCAATGGTTTCTCTCTAATTCTGACAAGCAAGCTACTTCGACATAGCTTTTTCAAAGTTGACCTTATTATAGGATATCACATGTCTACATGAATATTTCTGTTAGGACGATTTATATGTCAATTTTGGCCAAGTTATCTAGAGTGTGTGTAGCTTTGTAGGAGTAAATTTTGTGTCGTATGTAGTCAACACTACTGTTGGGAAATCGTAGTAACTTATTTTGTAATGTTATTTCTGTAGGTGTCTAAGCTAAGTCAATTGAGCAAGCTTGCTCGTGAAAGCAATACAGCAAGTAAAACTGTTGAGGCTGATCGTCTCCACACAATGTTCCTTGCTATGGCTGATGCCAGGGCTGTCCTCATAAAGTTGGCGGATCGGTTGCATAATATGATGACGCTGGATGCGTTACCTTTGAGCAAGCAACAAAGGTTTTCTAAGGAAACGATGGAGATATTTGCTCCTCTTGCTAACCGGTTAGGAATCTCTAGCTGGAAAGAGCAGCTAGAGAATCTTTGTTTCAAACATCTCAATCCAGATCAGCACAAAGAACTTTCCTCTCAACTTTTGAAATCCTTTGATGAGGCAAATATCACTTCCTCTGTGAAGAAGTTGGAACGAGCTCTTCAGGATGGATCCATTTCTTACCATATGCTGTCAGGGCGGCACAAAAGCTTGTATAGCATCTATTGCAAAATGTTAAAGTATGCTCTCTCTCTCTCTCTCTCTCTCTCTCTCTTCACACATACACACACACACGCACGGTGCAGTTTGCATGCTTAAAGTATAGAAGTTTTGTGAAAAATGTTTAGCAGTTGTACTTGGGTGGACTTGATTAAACAGTAGATTAGGTTGCCTACCTGTAAATATAGGGTTGTTAAATGTAAATGATATATATGCATATGGATTTGGCAAAGTTAAGTCTCGCAAGTTCATTAGCTACAAATGAGTTGTGAAAATTTATTTGAGTCTTGAGTGATATGTTATTTATCTATTTGTTGTGGCGTGTTACCTTGTTAAAAAAATAATACAAGGAGGTGATGGGATTTCAAATTGTGTAGAAAGAAGCTGACTATGGACGAAGTTCATGACATTCACGGGATGCGATTGATAGTTGAAAGGGAGGAAGACTGCTATAAGGCACTGGGAATTGTTCATCAGTTATGGTCTGAAGTACCTGGAAAGTTCAAGGACTATATAAATCATCCCAAGTTTAATGGGTAAGTTTTATGTTTAAGCGAGTGTGCAGTAATATATGCTTCATTATTTTATTCTAAATTGAAAGTTTATTTGTAGGTATCAGTCTCTACACACAGTAGTCATGGGGGAAGACATGGTTCCACTTGAAGTTCAGATTAGAACGAAGGAGATGCACTTGCAAGCTGAATTTGGATTTGCAGCTCATTGGAGATACAAAGAAGGCGACTGTAAATACTCCTCCTTTGTGCTTCAAATGGTTGAGTGGGCACGCTGGGTTGTCACGTGGCAATGTGAGACAATGGTGAATGACAGATCAGCCATTGCTTATGCTGATACAGTGAAGCCACCCTGCACCTTCCCTTTTCATTCTAAGGATTGCCCGCATAGCTTAAAACCTCACTGTGAGGCTGATGGACCTGTATTCGTCATACTGATTGAAAATGACAAGGTTTGTTACTTAGATATATTTATATTGCTTTCATCTGCTTAATGTAGAAGTATTTACTGTTTCATGACAAGTTGTGCAACAGTATTAATATACTGCTGAGGAAATTCCCCAAGTTAATATACTTGTGTCAGGAAATTCCCCAAGTTAATATACTCGTCAGGAGAATGATATGCTCATGGAGGCTTTTATTTCGTTTCACCTTGTTGTCTATCATTTTTCACAAATATTGACAAAGGCATACTATTTTGTTTATTGGACAGATGTCAGTTCAGGAATTTTCAGCCAACTCTACTGTCGTGGATCTCTTAGAAAGATCTGGTCGGGGGAGCACTAGGTGGACCCCATATGGATTTCCGGTGAAGGAAGACTTGAGGCCAAGGCTGAATCGTGAACCGGTAAGTGATCCCTGCTGCATGCTGAAAATGGGAGATGTGGTAGAACTAACCCCAACCATCCCTGATAAGTCATTGACAGTGTACAGAGAAGAGATTCAGCGTATGTACGACCGGGGTCTCTCTTTATCAAGCAGAGAACATGCCACCACTGGCATGATTGGGGGGAGAAGTTGAGCCTTGCTCACCTCTCTCCGTTGTATACCATTGATGACAACCACTTAAAATTGTATATACACCACAAGTCTTTGTACAGAATAGCTTTATCTTTCTGTCATAAGACGATTGCTAACTGATTTTCATGTTGTAGAGGTGGAAAATTTTAAGAAGCTGATTGTTTTCAATGTTGTTACTAACAGAGAACAGTTACGTCTATGAACCATAAAGATGACATGGGCTCAATAGAATTGAGTAAAATCCTTAAAGTGAATATTTTAATAGTATTATTTTCTCATATGATGATTATTGGGATCCCAAATTTGGTTTAATGGCAACAATACAGCTTGCAGTTTTGGTTAACAAAGTATGAAACATAAAGAGGAATGAAATAAGAGGCGCTCTTGCTCAAATAACCCTCGAGTATTATTAAAGCATAATAATAGAGTATTATAAATGTAAATCTTTGTGTGCTGAGCATGCACAATCGAGAAATGCATATGATATTGAACATAATTATAGAAAATGCCACATGTTTGTTTGCAACTCAACATATCAATGTCATTGGTATAACCAAAAGAACTACTATCAACTTTGTTTTTGAAAGTAGGAAGTTTCTCCAAAATCTTATTATGCTTACATAATCAACAGTCAAAAATAAAAATCACGACTTATATGCAATGTCATTGGTATATTGGCTTCGAAAATGGGCTCTCATTTTCCAAGAAAATTATAGACGGAGGGAGGAACTATATATCATAAGTTCAAAAGATTATCATCCTTCATGATTTACAAATGGATTCAGAACAAATCTGCAAAATACATAAATTTTCTCTTCATTGCATTACCATTGTGCATTTAGGGAATCATAATAAAGTATATGATTCATTATCTTCATCTTGGAAGTTTAGCTCCAAGGGCAAAGGATACTCGCTGAGGAGTATTTTGAGTCTAATCTGCCATTAATTCTTGGGTTGTGTTGGGATTAGGGTCAGCATTCTCTTCATCCTCCTCTGTTTCTTCAACTGCTAGGCTAGTTTGCTTCTTTGGGATAGCAAGTTGGTAATTTGGACTGATCAAAGTGTCCTGTTCAGGGGGATGTGGGATCCCTGGTCCTGCGATCGACTTTGGTAATGAGATTTTGTTCCTGTTCCTAGCCAACTCCAACGGGACCTGTGAGCTTTTATGTGAATATTTAGAAATCTTAAATCAAATGCGTGCTTGTGCACACAAGCAACTAAATACAAATGAGATTAGAACAAGATGGTAAGTTACTACATATCCAAGCTGGAACACCAAGATAATGCAAGTATGCTTAATAGATATTAAACCTACTAGAAAGAAGAAAATTGTTGGCAAGTAATGTCTTTCCTTAAAAGGGAAAGAATAAAGCAAATAATTAAAGAAATTGAGGAGCACTTCAGATTTAAGCAAATGATATTGCTATCAAGAATTCTAGCAATGCCAGTAACTCTCAAACTAGGATTGCCCTGCATGACTAAACAGTAAACAGGAAATCAAATAGTCCCCAAAAGAAACACGAGCAAAATATATTAACTCCTCCTCCTTCTGAACCGTGTCCTCCTCAAATCACATTTATATAAGGCTTACCTCTGGTCGTGGGGGGTAGGATAGTCTCTCATACTAACCGAAAAAAGTCTACTAGGGACAAATTGAAGACCAAAAAATTGAATACAAAACAACCAGTAATGAAGTATTAAGCAAGGAAACAAATTTTGAACAGGATTGGTAATTCTATAAACCAAAAATAAATAAGCGAAGGAATGGTCTAGCTAGAATACCTCTCGTGGCGGGGGCTGCGAGAAGCTAGAATTGACTTTTGATTGAATGGCAAGCTTCACATCATCACAGTCAATCACAACCTTCACAGCATGCTCTGAATACACCTGAGCATCGGTCAAAACATCAACAACATAGCGATACCATAATTCTAAGAATTGGTGGATGACACGAGGTTCATAATCATCAACATCCATTGATCTTAGCAGTGTTTTAACAATTTTAGCATCCCTTGGCAAGTCCTCATCTCCCTCAGCCATATCCTTAATCGTCCTTTGTACTGCTCAGAAATCATGTATTTCAGTTTTTTAGGCAAAAAGCCGAATCAAGAATTTCAATCCAAGATACAAAGCAATATGAATAAAAGCTATTTAAAATCCAAAACTAGAAGTAACTTCCAACCAAGATTTCCACTACGGAGATGGGAAAAGTAAACAAACTATGGGTTCCTTCTTTCACAACAAGTTAAATAGAAGGATCGATCAATGTAGTCACACCATAACAAACAAGAGAGAGGTGAGGTGATGGAGATCAGTAGTGTAGCATAATGCATAAAATTCAAAAATTTATGAAAAACTGCAAACAAACAAAAAACAACCAAACTCCATAAGATCAAAATAAAAAATGCAACCTGTTGGCAATGGGAAGAACAAGAAAGCATATAATCCCAAACCAGACTAGAGGGAGAGAGAGAGAGAATGGGACAAAGAAAGAAATGTGAAACCCAAAATGAGAACACGAAGGTAAGGTTGATTATAAAGGGCAGCTGCTTCTCTTTATTTTCAACCATGCCCTTAACCTAGTTCAACTTTGCACCCTCCTCCTTATCCGAATATCCGTGCTAAAGGGAGTTCCTTTTTCAACCCTAAACAGCATCCACTTATTCATTGGATTAGTACTAAAATAAAGATAGGTAGTTCAAGTATCACAAATGAGGGAACTTTTAGAAGAAACATGACCTGATCCCCAAATCATGCTTTGAGTTCAAACAAAGAGCTGACAAAATTCAGGAAAATGTCTACTTGAACCTCAATATGAATACCATGCCAATCCTGGGAATCCTTTAAATGTTTGTCTGTTACTGATATTAAACAGAAAGTGCCTTCAGTCTACTGATGATGTTAGTTATTTAAATGCATTCCGCTGCTCAGATATGTTAACACTACTTCTGGCTTGAGAATTGATTTTGGCACCAATAACTCAGCTTAAATGCTTCTTTTCTTTCACGCTTAGATATTGGGTCCATATTTCTATAAATTAAGGGGTAAGCTAAAGTAGGCAACATCACAACAATGTACTGATTCACTAATTCACACCTCACTAACTAAGAGAAAACAAATCAACTCTAAGCTACTATAGTAGTTAAAACGTAGTATAATTCACAACACATTTAAACTAGTAAATAAATTCTAATAAATAAAGTATAACACATATGTTACTACATTAGCTAAAATTGTCAGCTCAGTACTCAAGTTCTTCAGAAATGTCCAGGAATTTGATGGACGAAGCTGAGGAATGTATCTACAAGAGTAATGCATTAAAGTTACTATTTATCTTCACTGTTTCTCAAGGAAGAAAAGTCACACAAAAGAAAGAGATTAGTAACACCACTGAGCAAGGGTACTTCCTCAACTAACTTGATTAAATTCCGTTTAAAGATTGAAATTTCTTAACTTGATAAAGGTTCATTCGATATTTCTTTTACAGTTGTTTGGGCTTTCATCAGTTTTTGCTCCATTTTTGGTTACGAATTCGCTACATTATCAGCTTTGTCACCGTCTAAATCAATTCACAAGCCAAAATTAGAACATGATTGAAAATTAGGAATTTGTGCAGACCAAAATAATGAGCACAAAGAGAGAGCAGAGCAATTCAAAAATAAAATAAAAATACAACTGATTGTTAAGAGAAACAGATGGAGAAGAGTGTGACCAGAGGTGAACGGAGACAGGTATATCACGGCGACGGAAGGTGATGGGCGGCAAGTCAAGATGAGGCCGTGGGTAGTGGTGGGGAGACTTCGATCTGATTTGTTACCCAAGCAAGAACCAACCATAATCGGTTATTATGCGATTGACGGTCGGACGAATTGTACAGGTACTCTCTTAAGTTGTTTGGGTTTCCAACTGTTAAACAAATTTTGAAGGATAAATAAGAAAGGAACAATTATATTTTCTATTATATTTTTAAAACTTATTACAACAATAGTTCGCTCATAAAATATTTATATAATTTATGTATTTAAAGTTTTATTTACAAAATTAGTGCATTCTTATCCCTTTAATTTAGTTGAGTGTTTTAATTTAACACTTTCTATCTCCTCCATTTTACCCTCTCCGCCGAACAACATAATTGCCTCATTAAAATTTTCATTCCATATATAACCAGCAATCATCGCACTATAAGAAACATCATTTCTGTATTGAATCAAACACTTTGCTAGCTTCATCAATATATCCATTACTGCAATACGCACTTAGCAAACTAGTATAACAAAACACATTCCTACATAAGCTTCCATCAAATATTTGACGAGCTAATTGAATTTCTCCAAACTGGAAATACATACATATAAATAATTTATAAAGTACTGTCAGGCCCCCTCACCCAATCCACATCCACACCTGCGATTTTTTCATAGTACAGTTGCTGAGATTTTTTCATAGTACAGTTGGTAGCCAAACATTCATACTAAGGTAACCAATTCAGTGTTATTAGGTTACTAATTTATTTTTAAAAAATCTATTATAGATTTTTTTATTTAATAGTACAGTTGGTAGCCAACACTTTATACAAATGTAACCAATTCAGTTTTATTGGGTTATCAATTAATTAAAAAAAATCTATTGTAGATTTTTTTTTATATAATGCAGTTGGTAGCCAAACTTTAATACAAAGGTAACCAATTCAATTTTATTGAGTTACCAATTAATTATAAAAAATCTAATATAGATTTTTTTTATAGTGCAGTTGGTAGCCAAACTTTAATACAAATGTAACCAACAAAAACTAAAATTGTTACATTTGTATGAAAATTTTAGTTACCAAGTGCACTGAAATTTATCTTGGTTACCAACAAAAACTAAAATAGTTACCTTTGTATAAATGTTTGGCTATCAACTGCACTAAAATTGTTTGACTACAAATCAGTGTCCCAATTAAAAAATTATTCCTGTATGCATCAAAAGGCAACCCTCTCCTCTACAACAATGTCATCAGAGTCTTATGCAATGCTAACACCTCCGAAGGCTTCCCACAAAAAGATGTCACCCTCCCATAAATTCATCACCTTGATGGCACCATAAACCCCAAACTCCGTTCCCCTCCCCATCCTACCAAACCACGACCAAATCTCGCCTTTTTTTGCCGGCGACAACCTTCGTATAATGGCAGCTGTGGCCGTAATGGATGAGGAGATCGGCGTCCATGGCGGCTACATCTTCAAGATCTACAAATCTATATATTCTTCAAGGTGTTGAAGCGGCGGCGACGGCGAAAGAGGAAGAAGAATAAGAAGACTTACAAGATCGGCGGCGACAATGAAGGAGACGGCGAATGAGACGACGAAGGAGGAGGACCGCATAAAGTGGAGTAGTTTTTTCTTTGAATCAAGGTGTTTCTATTTTTGTTGGTTTTGGTTCTGTTGTAAGACCCCAAATTATTATTAAATAAAATTTAAATTCCCTCTATTTATTATTTTGAAATAGTAAGGGTTAAATTGATTAACGAGGTTAGTTATGGGTAAAATGCGCAAATATTTTAAATAAGCAAGTGGTTATAAAATATTCATTGTTGTCGGGGAATATTCGTTTGGTCGTGGAATATTCTTTCTGTCGGGGAATATTCGTACGACGGCGCAGTCTTTTGTGGGCCCCATAACGGAAAGCGATTGGATGAAGAAAACGGCAAGTATAAGTTGTTTATAAATAACGGCGTAGTTGTTACCGTTAATACTGTTGGAATACCCGGTGGTTAAAACACAGTAATACGCGTTGTTGCACAGTAGCACACTGTATTGCACCAATTATTGATTCTTACGTAAGAAGGCAATACTCAATAATGGTTACAGTAATTACTGTTCAGTATTTTATTTTATTGATTCAATAATTGCTGCGTTGATATTTTATATTACTGTTGTTTTAATAATTGTCACTACACAGTATTTTTCATTACCAGATAATTAATTCATATTATTTGAATAATATTATTAGATAACATTATTGGCAATGTCTAGAAAGTTCTGTCTAAGGAGAGGTTTGGTCATCTAATTGCGCGCCAGTAAGGAGAAATCCTTATTGGAAAGCCCCCACTTTCCTGGGAATTGCCTGGTTGCCAGTACTGTGATTCTGTAATATTATTTGTGAATAATTAATTATTGATTTATATGATGAGGAAAATATTAATTTTATGTGGATATAGATGGAGAAAATTTTTAAGTGACAATTATTAAAAAAAAATGATATTTTATCGTTTCTGATAAAATAATTTATTTAATAATATAATAATGGTGATAGTTTTACAATGAATGTGGGATATATGAGTATATGAGGAGGAAGAATATTTTTTTTGTATTTAATGATTAACACATGTTTTGTGTGTCGGTAGACCCCATTTCTTGACTGAAATTTGATTATAGCCTGTAAAATCGCCCGTTTATGGATTTCGGTCAACTTCTGTTTGGAATTTGGAAAAACTTTCTTCTGCAAAGTTGTAGAGAATTGAATTTCCTATAAAAAATCGCGAGATTTGAATTTTCTGATAAAAGGGTTATTTTCTATGAATTATTAAAGTTTTGGAAAATAAAATGATTTTTATTAATTATGGGTGGGACCCACTTTTATTCTAACACATGTGGGCTGCTAATTTGGGTCAAGGATGGCTGGTGGCTGAATTGGCACGCGTAGAAATGAGTTTTGTAATTATAATATTTTATTATTTAGTCTCCTTTGGCGTTCTAGCATTTTCCTATAAATAGGTGCTTAAGTTAGAATTGAAAATCACACCAGAAACAAGTTTTCTCTCTTTCTCTCTCTAGATTATTGAGTGTATTTTGTGAGTATTCAGATACTTTGAGAGTTTCTATTCATCAGAGCAAGTTTCTTTCAGCCTTATACCGGTATTCCGACCAGAAGTACTGTCTTTACGAGGTAAGGGATGTTATTTTATTCGAAAATGATATTATTTCTTCAATATCATTATGCCAAAATATTGGTTGGAAATTTTTATCAAATTTGGAACTTTTCACGTCGGGGTTACTATTCATGAGTTACTATTCATGAGTTACTATTCACGAGTTACTATTCACGAGTTACTATTCACCGAAAATAAAATTTTCTTCTTTTCGTCCAAAATATCTATTCTGGGTACTAGCTTTGATTGTATCCATGTTTTGATCATTCTTGAATTTTACTTCACTATGAATAATTATAAGGTATTTTTGGACATGGATAAATCGAAATACGAATCCTTAATATTTGTTATTTTGTTTCACTGGATTCGTTTTCTTTAAGATATTTTTTCATCATCCTCAGTCCTAAATGATGATATTACTGAATATCTTTGGCCTGTAGAGCAAAGATGAATGATTAACTAATGAATATCTTTGGCCCGTAGTGCAAAGATGAACAGGTGTTGAGATGAACATGACCGACTGGTGATACAAATGAATATCTTTGGCCTGTAGTGCAAAGATGAATATTTGATTAAAGATGGTTAATGATTGTTGTTACAGGGATAAAATATTGATGATGGACTTTTAATCTTAGAAGATAGTAGAACTCATTCTCTACTTGACTCTTCTAATGGTTTGATGTTTCCGCTGCAGTTATTGATTTAAAACTTATTGTCTATTGTATTCTATTAGATTTTTCCCTGTTGAAGACTAACGATAATTTGTTCTGTATTATCTTAGTCATAATGTTCTTTACTGGGCTAGTTGAGCTCACCCTTTTTCTTTTTGTTCCATTTTTCTCAGGAGGCGAGAATGTAGCGAGTACTAGTCGGGGTATGGAATGATGGTTCTAGAAGTTACTTTAGTAGTCCTCACCATTTTTGTGAAATAATATATCAATAATTGTAATGAGGACTTATTTGAGTATGGATATTGTCTAAATGACAATATTTGTATTTAAACTCACAGTTCTTGTGTTGTAATAATAAAGATGTAGTTGTTTCTGTACCATATATTTTGGCGACTCAGAATGGGTGTTGTATACCTATTTTGGGGGCGTCACAGTTGGTATCAGAGCTTAGGGATATAATCTCTGGCGGAGATCGGAGAATAGAACTAGGAAGAGAGAGACGAATAAATCCTTCGCTAGTGTGTCCTACCTAAGCTTATTTATTAGTCAGTCATAATATAGGGGTATTATGTGATTTATTAATTTATTTAATTAACCCTTGTTTTATGGTAGTATTTGAGAATGTCGACTGAGAATGTTAACAGTGGAGTAAATGAGACCATGGAGACACCGGTGCTTACCAACGAGGAGAACGTGCAACAGGCTGGTAATGTTCCTCCTGTGAACAACACCAATGAGCAGATGATAAACGATGGAATGTTTAGAAGTTTTTTGCAATTCATGCAAAACCAGACGAGGGAGACTCGTGTTCAAAATACAGGAGGAAATGATAGCAATTCACGGTTTGTCACAGCCAAACAGTTTAAAGAATTGGGACCACCAGAATTTAAGGGAAAGCCAGATCCGATCATGGCGGAAACGTGGGTCAAGCAAATTATCAAGATATTCGATGTCTTGGGATGCACGGAAGAACAGAAGGTTCTATTCGCCACCTTTATGTTTCGTGGCGAGGCAGACTACTGGTGGGAGTCTGTGAAGCGTACCCAGCCTGACGCACTCAATATGTCCTGAGAAACGTTTCAGAAACTGTTTAATGACAAGTACTTCCCTGAAAGTATTCGTCATATGAAGGAGGTGGAGTTTGTCAGACTGGAACAAAACAACATGACGGTGTCCCAGTACGAGGCGAAGTTTGCAGAGTTATCCAGGTTTGCACCTCATTTGGTAGAAAATGAGGAACGTATGACGCGGATGTTTCTGAGAGGTTTAAAACCTGAGATTCGTCAATACCTTATCTCTCATAAATTTTCTCTGTATTCAGACGTTGTCAACAGGGCCCAATTATTAGAGAGAGATAATGAGTATACTCAACCGAGGGACCACAACCAGGGTCATACCAGTGACAGCAATCATCAGAGCGATGATAACCAACGAGGAGGGAAAAATACGAACAAAGGCGGTAACCACTCGGGTGGTCATCGTGGCCATGATAATAGGAGAGGTGAGTCAAGTGGAAATTTCAGAAAGAGGAGATTCAACAATGACGGGAAGACATCAGCAGCAACACCAGCACCAACAACAAATTTTAGGGGAGGAGAACGACCGCCAGTTAGATGTTACAAATGCGGGAAAGAGGGACATATCAACCCAAACTGTCCACAACAATCCAAGGTGTGTTACAACTGTGGGAAGGAAGGCCACATCGCTCGAGATTGTACTATAGCGAAACCAAGTTCAGCGGGAGTGGTGATTCCAAGGGCTGTCCCGGATAAGGCGAAATCAGCGGTTCCTGGAAGAGCGTTTGTCGTAACTGGCCAAAACGTGAGGAACCCGAACGAGGTGATTACGGGTAAGCTAATCTTGAATTCTTGCGAAGTTTATACCTTACTAGATACCGGTTCTACCCATTCTTTTATCTCTCCTGCTTGTGCTCAACGTTTAAACTTGACTCCGGAGAAATTGGACTTTGACTTATCTGTTGAAACTCCGTTAGGTGAAACCTTTGTTACATCTACAGTTTATAAATCTTGCATGATCCAAGTTGGCACTATCACATTACCTATTGATCTTATCTCTTTAAAGATACTTACTTTTGATGTGATTTTAGGAATTGATTGGTTAACCACTCATCATGCTAAAATTGATTGTTTTCGTAAGGTTGTTAGTTTTCATATTCCTAACCAACCTGTCATACGAATTCAAACTACTAAACCACTAAAATCAACCACTGTCATATCAAGCCACAAAGCTATTCGTTTATTGAAAAACGGATGTCAAGCTTTCTTAGCCCATGTTATGGATTTGAACAAAGACAAGTCAGATTTGAATAATATTTCTGTTGTTAGAGATTTTCCTGATGTATTTCCTGAAGAGCTTCCCGGTCTACCCCCAGAACGTGATGTTGAATTCTTTATTGACCTTGAACCGGGTACAAAACCCATTTCTAAAACCCCATATCGAATGGCTCCTATTGAACTTCAGGAGTTAAAGGTCCAACTACAAGAGTTGTTGGACATCGGTTTCATTCGTCCTAGTACATCTCCTTGGGGTGCTCCTGTTTTATTTGTAAAGAAGAAAGATGGGAGTATGCGACTTTGTATTGATTACCGAGAGTTAAACCATGTCACTATTAAGAATAGGTATCCGCTACCTCGTATTGATGACCTGTTTGACCAGTTACAAGGAGCACAATTCTTTTCAAAGATCGATCTTCGTTCTGGATATCACCAGCTGAAGGTTAAAACTGAGGATATTCCAAAGACTGCCTTCAAAACTCGGTACGGGCATTATGAATTCCTAGTCATGTCTTTTGGATTGACTAATGCTCATGCGGCTTTCATGGATATGATGAACCGAGTATTCAAGGATTATTTGGATCAGTTCGTTGTTGTCTTTATTGATGACATCCTCATATATTCCAAAAGCCGTGAAGATCATGAGCATCATTTGAAGCTGATACTCCAAAGGCTGCGTGAAAACAAGTTATATGCTAAGTTGAAGAAATGTGAGTTTTGGCTTGAGGAAGTGGCATTCCTAGGGCACGTGGTGTCAAAACATGGAGTATCTGTTGACCCGGCGAAGATTGAAGCAATACAAAGTTGGGAGCAACCAAAGACGGTGACTGAAGTACGTAGCTTTCTGGGCTTAGCTGGTTATTATCGGAGATTCGTGGAAGAGTTTTCTCGAATCGCTGCCCCGTTAACTCAGCTAACTCGGAAAGATATCAAATTCGTATGGAGCGAGGAATGCGAGAAGAGTTTTCAAGAGCTTAAGAGGAGACTCATTTCGGCACCTGTTTTGACCATACCATCTGGTTCGGATGGATTTATTATCTACAGCGATGCTTCAGGCAAAGGGCTAGGATGTGTTCTCATGCAACGTGGAAAAGTTATAGCCTATGCCTCGCGACAACTTAAAGAATATGAGAGAAATTATCCTACTCATGATATAGAGTTGGCAGCAGTCGTTTTCGCGCTAAAGATCTGGAGGCACTATCTATATGGGGAGAAAGTGGAGATTTATTCAGACCATAAAAGCCTCAAATATTTCTTCACTCAAAAAGAACTCAACATGCGGCAAGGACGTTGGCTCGAGCTGTTGAAAGATTACGACCACACTATTCAATACCATCTTGGAAAAGCAAACGTGGTAGCTGATGCGTTGAGCAGAAGATCTTATGCAGGAACGAGTGCGATGATGTCAAGTATACGCATAGAACCAACTTTAATTGATAAAGTTAAAGTTGCTCAAACCACAGACCCGGAGCTGATGCGTATGAAGAAGAAAGTGCAAGAAGGTGCTATTCCAGAAGCAAGAATCGATGAAGAAGGAATACTTCGAGTCCACTCCAGACTCTGTGTTCCTAACAATTCTGATTTGAAGTACAAGATTATGATGGAAGCACACAATACACCATTTGCAATCCATCCTGGAAGTACCAAAATGTATCGTGATCTTCGACATACATTTTGGTGGAATAATATGAAGAGAGAGATTGCAAAGTTTATCTCGAGGTGTTTAACTTGTCAACGTGTAAAGGTGGAATATCAAGTGCCAAAGGGTCCATTGCAACCACTTGAGATTCCGAAATGGAAGTGGGAACACATTACCATGGATTTCGTTACGGGTCTTCCCACGGTTTCTCAAGGCATAAATGCTATTTGGGTTATTGTTGATAGATTAACTAAGTCTGCTCATTTCTTGCCGATAGGGGAGACTTATTCCCTTAAACGTCTTGCTCGTATATACGTAGATGAGATTGTGAGACTGCATGGCATGCCAGTATCCATAGTTTCGGATCGTGACCCAAGATTTACTTCAAAATTTTGGGTTAGCTTGCAAAAAGCTATGGGCACAGATTTACGATTTAGTTCGGCATACCATCCTCAAACGGACGGACAATCAGAGAGGACTATTCAAACCTTTGAAGATCTATTAAGACTTTGTGTCCTAGATTTCAAAGGGAGTTGGGATAAGTACCTACCATTGGTGGAATTCTCCTACAATAACAGTTATCAGGCAAGTATAGGTGTGGCCCCATTTGAAGCATTATATGGACGAAAGTGTCGCTCTCCAGTATGTTGGGATGAGGTGGAAGAAGCAACGTTGCTAGGACCAGAGTTGGTACGAATGACTACAGATAAGATCCAAACGATTCGACAAAGTATACAAACGGCACAGGATCGACAAAAGAGTTATGCGGATCTTCATCGAAAGGACGTGGAATTTGACATTGGGGATCATGTATTGTTACGTGTGGCTCCATGGAAAGGAGTTACAAGATTTGGGAAGAGAGGAAAGCTCAATCCACGATTTATTGGTCCATTTCAGATTCTTGACCGAATAGGAAATGTGGCCTATAGACTCGCGTTACCTCCAAGTATGTCTCGTGTAATATTTTTCATATATCTATGTTACGTAAATATGTGAAAGACCCAGACCACGTTATTGAGTTAGAACCGGACGAGATAGCTGAAGACTTAACGTACGAGGAGGTACCTGTCAAGATTTTAGATAGAAAAGAGCATGTCCTACGCACGAAGGTCATACCACAAGTAAAAGTTTTGTGGAGAAACCATGCTATTGAGGAAATGACCTGGGAGTTAGAAACGAAAATGAAAGCGAGGTATCCTTATCTTTTCGAAACACCAGGTACGTACGTCAATTTCGAGGACGAAATTTCATAAGGAGGGGAGGTTGTAAGACCCCAAATTATTATTAAATGAAATTTAAATTCCCTCTATTTATTATTTTGAAATAGTAAGGGTTAAATTAATTAACGAGGTTAGTTATGGGTAAAATGCGCAAATATTTTAAATAAGCAGGTGGTTATAAAATATTCATTGTTGTCGGAGAATATTCGTTTGGTCGTGGAATATTCTTTCTGTCGGGGAATATTCGTACGACGGCGCAGTCTTTTGTGGGCCCCATAACGGAAAGCGATTGTGTGACGCCCCCAAAATTAGGTATACATCACCCATCTTGGGTCGTCAGATACATAGTACAGAATACAAATACAACTGATTAATACATCTGTCGTGTACAATACGACAAAACATAAACTGTGAGTTTGAATACAAATATTATCTTCTAGAGAGTATTCATACTCAAAAAGAGTCCTCATTACATTTATTAACACACCATTACATAGAATAGTGAGGACTACTAACTAATACTATCATTCGGACCATCACTCCGTACCCCGACTTGTCCCAGCTACGTTCTCATTTCCTGAAGAGAACAGTGAAAGAAAGGGTGAGCTCAACTAGCCCAGTAAGAAATATTATGACTAAGATAATGCAGAATAAATTATCATTAGCCTTCAACAATGTTAAACTGATAAAATATAATAGACATCAAGTTTAACTGCAGCGGAACAAGCAATCCATTAAAAGAGTCAAGTAGAAAATAAACTCTACTATCTTTTATGATTTAAAAGGTTTTTCAACACTGCGATCGCTGAGACTCAGCTTAATAAAATAATTCACATCATCGAATCACCCCTGCACTACGGCCAAGGATATTCGTATATTCATTAATGGTCATGATCATGCCAACAACTGTCCATCAATGCACTACGGGCCAATGAGGACTTTTACCATATCATTTGTAACATTACGGTCATGATTATACCGAATAATCCCTGGTCATAATCATACCAAGTCCATCTATGCACTACAGGCCACAGATGACTTTCAACATTTTATAAACATGAGGATGATGACAATGATATAAGAATTCAATAAAAAAAGTTCAAGAATTAATTTATCCAAGAATTAACAACGTCCAAATTGTCAACATGATACTGCTTTGTGGAGTAAAATTCAAGAATACTTAGAAGAATATTTTCATGAAAAGATACTGGATGAAACGCAATTATCAAGGATATTCCACAAATTTCATGGAGTATAGAAGTCAAAACTTAACCAACTGAGTATAATAAAGAATGGAATAATAAAAGAAATCACCATGCATGCGATAGACCGCACAGACAGGTTATTCCAACAGAATAATAAATAATGGAACCAGGTCCGGCGTAAACGCACAGACATGATATTCCGACAGAATAATAAATAATAGAACCAGGTCCGGTGTAAAACACACAGACAGGATATTCCGACAGAATAATAAATAATGGAACCAGGTCCGGTGTAAAACACACAGACAGGATGTTCCAACAGAATAATAATAAAAACGGAACCAGGTCCGGTGTAAAACACACAGACAGGATGTTCCAACAGAATAATAATAATAAAAACGGAACCAGGTCCGGTGTAAAACACACAGACAGGATGTTCCAACAGAATAATAGAAGAATATCACCAAGTATAGGGTAGACCACGTATACAGGTTATTCCAACAGAATAATAAGAAATGGAATAACAACAGTTCTCTTCATGAATAAGAAAGAATAACACCCCTTACCGTTTTAAAGACGAGCTGCAATAAGGAAGTAGTTAAGTAGCAGAATACTCTTCTTCTCTCTCTCTATAGTTTCTCTCTATAGTTTCTCTCTCTAGAGTTCAGTGAATTCGTAAGAAATAATGAAGGAATGAGCTGCTATTTATAGAAAAATAGAATGCATAGTAACTAATCCATGAACGGTCCAGATTGATTACTTTAATCTGACGGTCCATATTTAAAGAAAAATCTTTTAAATAAAATAAAATATATTCTATTTATAGAATAACTTTAATAAAGTATTTTGTTTTATATAAAAAGATGTTTCTGTTTTATTACGTTAATAATACGAATAAAACAAAACGTCATTATCGCTAAATAATTCATATTATTAACTGACAATAATAGAATCAAACTGAGTGACTTCTCACATAAGCATTAATAATCAATACCGTGTGCTACTATGCAACCACACGTATTACTGTACTTTTACTACCGAGTAGTTCAACAGTATCAACGGTAAAACTTCCGCCGTTATTTTCATAAAGTATTTTTGTCGTTTTCTCAATCCGACAATAATTCCGTTGTGGGGTCCACCAATAATTGTACCGTCGTACGGATATTCCCCGACAAAAAGAATATTCTCCGACCAATTGAATATAATATGACAACTTGCATACTTTGCAAAATTTATAAATACTACCCATAACTATTATATCAAATCCACACATTAATATAAAAAAAATTATTTCGAGAAAAATTAAATATTTATTCATAAAATCTGGGGTTTCACAATCTCCCCTCCTTATAGAATTTCGCCCTCGAAATTTACGTACGTACTTGGTATGCCGAACATGTGAGGATACCTTGACTTCACTTCAAATTCTAACTCTTGAGGTATAACCTTTAAGCATCGAATATGATCCTTCTTATCCAAGATGTTAACACGTATCTCCTCATACGTTAAATCTTTCGCTATTTCGTCCGGTTTTAAATTAATAATGCGGTTCGGGTCGTCCACATATTTACGTAACATCGATACGTAAAAAAAATGTTCTGAACACGCAACATACTTGGCGGTAAAACGAGTCTATAGGCCACAGTTCCTACTTCATCGAGGATTTCAAATGGGCCAATTAAATCGAGAGTTGAGATTTCCTCTCTTCGTCGATTCTTGCTTCTAGAATAACGCCCTCTTGAACCTTCTTCTTCACATTTATCAGCTCTTAGTATGTAGCTTGAGCGGCTTTAACTTTATCGATTAAAGTCGATTTTAATCGTATATTCGTTATCTTCACGTGGGTTCGAATATTCACACTTGTAACCGTATACGATCTTCTACACAACGCGTCAGCTACCACGTTCACTTTTCCACGATGTTATTGAATGGTACGATCGTAATCTTCAACAGCTCGAGCCAACGTCTTTGGCGCATAATACGTTCGTTTTAGTTGAAGAAATATTTGAGGGTTTAAGAAATAGGTTTTGTACTGGGGTCAATACAAAATTCAATTTTACGCTCTGGGGTAGGCTAAGAAGTCTTCAAGAATACGTCAAGAAATTTATTAACAATAGAAATATCGTTCAAAACTGTGACCCTCATCCAAGACTTGGATAACACGTCACATTGATACCTATCAACTTGCCATCATCATTTACAACGTCTCCTACGGAAAGTCTAGCTTCAGTGCATTCCACACCAGGAAGTCAACAGCGAAAGGAACGGGGATTTTTACTTATGGCTTGATATGACAATGATTGACTTTAGTGGTTTGGTTACTTTGAATTTGCATAACAGGTTGGTTAGGAATATGAAAGCTAACAACCTTACGAGAAGCATGATGTGTAGTGAACCAATCGTTTCAAAAAAATCACATCAAAGGCAAGTATTTTCAAAGAAATAAGATCGACAGGTAACGTGAAAGTGTTGATTTGAACAAGATTTATAAATAGTAGAGGTAACGAAGGTTTCTCCCAACTGAGTTTAAACAGACATATCAAAGTCTAAGTTCTCCGGAGTTAACTTCAAACATTTAACACAACTAGGTAAAATAAAAGAGTGAGTAGAACCGGTATCTAACACGGTATAGACTTCGCAAGAGTTTATGACTAACATACCCGTGATAATTTTATTCAGGTTCCTCGTCACGAAAAAAAAATACTCTCTCTTAAACTACTGGCTTTGGCTTTTCTGGGACGGTCTTTGGTGCCTCCATCCTATCTGAACTTGTCTTCGGTGAACGACAAAATCGGGCTAAATGACCTTCTCTTCCACAATTATAACATGCTTTGGACGGCATCGCGCAGTTTGGACTGATGTGCCCCTCCCCTCCGCATTTGAAACATATGATAGGTGATCGTTCTCCTTCCTTAACGACAGGTGCTGGTGCTGACATCTTTCCATCATTGTTGAATCTCCTCTTCTTAAAATGTTCATTCTTATTGTTTTGGCCCTGATTACCACCGAAGTGGTTACCATTTCTGGCCTGTTGATTCCCTCCACGCTTGTTGTCACCGCTTCGATGACTGCTTTCACTAGTATTATCATTTTGCCGGCTGCTCTCTTTTGGCTGCGTTGTCTCGTTATCGCGCTCCACCAACTGAGCCCTATTTACAACATCTGAATACAAACACAATTTATGAGAAACAAGATGTTGACGTATCTCCGGCTTCAAACCTCTTAAAAACATCCGCGTCATTCTTTCTTCATTATCCACCAGGTGGGACGCAAACCGGGATAACTCCGCAAATTTTACCTCGTACTGCGACACGGTCATATTATTCTGCTCCAATTTGATGAACTCCACCTCCTTCATGTGACGAATACTCTCGGGAAAGTATTTGTCGTTAAACAGATCTTGGAACTTCTCCCAAGACATCTTCAGTGCGGCAGGTTGAGTACGCTTTATCGATTTCCACCAGTAATCTGCCTCTCCTCGCAACATAAAGGCGGCAAAGGGAACCTTTTGCTCCTCGGAGCAACCCAAGACATCAAATATCTTGGTGATCTGCTTTATCCATGTTTCAGCTACAAGTGGTTTGGGTTCTCCCTTAAACTCCGGTGGTCCCAGCTCCTTAAACTGTTTAGCGGTGACCGCCTGAGAGTTTCCAGTATTTCCACCTACGTTGTGGACAGGAGCCGCTTTCACCTGTTGTTGCATGAATTGCATAAAGCCTCTGAACATTTGATCAGTCATCATTTGGTCAGTGTTGTTGTTTGCATGAGGATTGACACCTTCCTGATGCACATTATCATGATTATTGATGTGTGGTGAATCAACAGTCGTCTGTGCTCCATTGCTATTCTCAACATTCTCAGATGCCATTTTCAGATACTGCCACAAAATAAAAGTTAATTGATATGTCATATATTATCCTTATATTATGACCGACCAATTAAATACCATGCAAATAAACTTAGGTAGGTCATACTAGCGAAGGAATTCCCCGTCTCTCCCCTCCTAGTTCTATTCTCACATCTTAGCCAGGGATCATATCCCTAAGCTTTGATACCAACTGTGACGCCCCCAAAATTAGGTATACATCACCCATCTTGGGTCGTCAGATACATAGTACAGAATACAAATACAACTGATTAATACATCTGTCGTGTACAATACGACAAAACATAAACTGTGAGTTTGAATACAAATATTATCTTCTAGAGAGTATTCATACTCAAAAAGAGTCCTCATTACATTTATTAACACACCATTACATAGAATAGTGAGGACTACTAACTAATACTATCATTCGGACCATCACTCCGTACCCCGACTTGTCCCAGCTACGTTCTCATTTCCTGAAGAGAACAGTGAAAGAAAGGGTGAGCTCAACTAGCCCAGTAAGAAATATTATGACTAAGATAATGCAGAATAAATTATCATTAGCCTTCAACAATGTTAAACTGATAAAATATAATAGACATCAAGTTTAACTGCAGCGGAACAAGCAATCCATTAAAAGAGTCAAGTAGAAAATAAACTCTACTATCTTTTATGATTTAAAAGGTTTTTCAACACTGCGATCGCTGAGACTCAGCTTAATAAAATAATCCACATCATCGAATCACCCCTGCACTACGGCCAAGGATATTCGTGTATTCATTAATGGTCATGATCATGCCAACAACTGTCCATCAATGCACTACGGGCCAATGAGGACTTTTACCACATCATTTGTAACATTACGGTCATGATTATACCGAATAATCCCTGGTCATAATCATACCAAGTCCATCTATGCACTACAGGCCACAGATGACTTTCAACATTTTATAAACATGAGGATGATGACAATGATATAAGAATTCAATAAAAAAAGTTCAAGAATTAATTTATCCAAGAATTAACAACGTCCAAATTGTCAACATGATACTGCTTTGTGGAGTAAAATTCAAGAATACTTAGAAGAATATTTTCATGAAAAGATACTGGATGAAACGCAATTATCAAGGATATTCCACAAATTTCATGGAGTATAGAAGTCAAAACTTAACCAACTGAGTATAATAAAGAATGGAATAATAAAAGAAATCACCATGCATGCGATAGACCGCACAGACAGGTTATTCCAACAGAATAATAAATAATGGAACCAGGTCCGGCGTAAACGCACAGACAGGATATTCCGACAGAATAATAAATAATAGAACCAGGTCCGGTGTAAAACACACAGACAGGATATTCCGACAGAATAATAAATAATGGAACCAGGTCCGATGTAAAACACACAGACAGGATGTTCCAACAGAATAATAATAAAAACGGAACCAGGTCCGGTGTAAAACACACAGACAGGATGTTCCAACAGAATAATAATAATAAAAACGGAACCAGGTCCGGTGTAAAACACACAGACAGGATGTTCCAACAGAATAATAGAAGAATATCACCAAGTATAGGGTAGACCACGTATACAGGTTATTCCAACAGAATAATAAGAAATGGAATAACAACAGTTCTCTTCATGAATAAGAAAGAATAACACCCCTTACCGTTTTAAAGACGAGCTGCAATAAGGAAGTAGTTAAGTAGCAGAATACTCTTCTTCTCTCTCTCTATAGTTTCTCTCTATAGTTTCTCTCTCTAGAGTTCAGTGAATTCATAAGAAATAATGAAGGAATGAGCTGCTATTTATAGAAAAATAGAATGCATAGTAACTAATCCATGAACGGTCCAGATTGATTACTTTAATCTGACGGTCCATATTTAAAGAAAAATCTTTTAAATAAAATAAAATATATTCTATTTATAGAATAACTTTAATAAAGTATTTTGTTTTATATAAAAAGATGTTTCTGTTTTATTACGTTAATAATACGAATAAAACAAAACGTCATTATCGCTAAATAATTCATATTATTAACTGACAATAATAGAATCAAACTGAGTGACTTCTCACATAAGCATTAATAATCAATACCGTGTGCTACTATGCAACCACACGTATTACTGTACTTTTACTACCGAGTAGTTCAACAGTATCAACGGTAAAACTTCCGCCGTTATTTTCATAAAGTATTTTTGTCGTTTTCTCAATCCGACAATAATTCCGTTGTGGGGTCCACCAATAATTGTACCGTCGTACGGATATTCCCCGACAAAAAGAATATTCTCCGACCAATTGAATATAATATGACAACTTGCATACTTTGCAAAATTTATAAATACTACCCATAACTATTATATCAAATCCACACATTAATATAAAAAAAATTATTTCGAGAAAAATTAAATATTTATTCATAAAATCTGGGGTTTCACAGATTGGATGAAGAAAACGGCAAGTATAAGTTATTTATAAATAACGGCGTAGTTGTTACCGTTAATACTGTTGGAATACCCGGTGGTTAAAATACAGTAATACGCGTTGTTGCACAGTAGCACACTGTATTGCACCAATTATTGATTCTTACGTAAGAAGGCACTACTCAATAATGGTTACAGTAATTACTGTTCAGTATTTTATTTTATTGATTCAATAATTGCTGCGTTGATATTTTATATTACTGTTGTTTTAATAATTGTCACTACACAGTATTTTCCATTACCAGATCAATAATTCATATTATTTGAATAATATTATTAGATAACATTATTGGCAATGTCTAGAAAGTTCTGTCTAAGGAGAGGTTTGGTCATCTAATTGCGCGCCAGTAAGGAGAAATCCTTATTGGAAAGCCCCCTCTTTCCTGGGAATTGCCTGGTTGCCAGTACTGTGATTCTGTAATATTATTTGTGAATAATTAATTATTGATTTATATGATGAGAAAAATATTAATTTTATGTGGATATAGATGGAGAAAATTTTTAAGTGACAATTATTAAAAAAAATGATATTTTATCGTTTCTGATAAAATAATTTATTTAATAATATAATAATGGTGATAGTTTTACAATGAATGTGGGATATATGAGTATATGAGGAGGAAGAATATTTTTTTTGTATTTAATGATTAACATATGTTTTGTGTGTCGGTAGACCCCATTTCTTGACTGAAATTTGATTATAGCCTGTAAAATCGCCCGTTTATGGATTTCGGTCAACTTCTGTTTGGAATTTGAAAAAACTTTCTTCTGCAAAGTTGTAGAGAATTGAATTTCCTATAAAAAATCGTGAGATTTGAATTTTCTGATAAAAGGGTTATTTTCTATGAATTATTAAAGTTTTGGAAAATAAAATGATTTTTATTAATTATGGGTGGGACCCACTTTTATTCTAACACATGTGGGCTGCTAATTTGGGTCAAGGATGGCTGGTGGCTGAATTGGCATGCGTAGAAATGTGTTTTGTAATTATAATATTTTATTATTTAGTCTCCTTTGGCGTTCTAGCATTTTCCTATAAATAGGTGCTTAAGTTAGAATTGAAAATCACACCAGAAACAAGTTTTCTCTCTTTCTCTCTCTAGATTATTGAGTGTATTTTGTGAGTATTCAGATACTTTGAGAGTTTCTATTCATCAGAGCAAGTTTCTTTCAGCCTTATACCGGTATTCCGACCAGAAGTACTGTCTTTACGAGGTAAGGGATGTTATTTTATTCGAAAATGATATTATTTCTTCAATATCATTATGCCAAAGTATTGGTTGGAAATTTTTATCAAATTTAGAACTTTTCACGTCGGGGTTACTATTCATGAGTTACTATTCATGAGTTACTATTCACGAGTTACTATTCACGAGTTATTATTCACCGAAAATGAAATTTTCTTCTTTTCGTCCAAAATATCTATTCTGGGTACTAGCTTTGATTGTATCCATGTTTTGATCATTCTTGAATTTTACTTCACTATGAATAATTATAAGGTATTTTTGGACATGGATAAATCGAAATACGAATCCTTAATATTTGTTATTTTGTTTCACTGGATTCGTTATATTACTGAATATCTTTGGCCTGTAGAGCAAAGATGAATGATTAACTAATGAATATCTTTGGCCCGTAGTGCAAAGATGAACAGGTGTTGAGATGAACATGACCGACTGGTGATACAAATGAATATCTTTGGCCTGTAGTGCAAAGATGAATATTTGATTAAAGATGGTTAATGATTGTTGTTACAGAGATAAAATATTGATGATTGACTTTTAAATCTTAGAAGATAGTAGAACTCATTCTCTACTTGACTCTTCTAATGGTTTGATGTTTCCGCTGCAGTTATTAATTTAAAACTTATTGTCTATTGTATTCTATTAGATTTTTCCCTGTTGAAGACTAACGATAATTTGTTCTGTATTATCTTAGTCATAATGTTCTTTACTGGGCTAGTTGAGCTCACCCTTTTTCTTTTTGTTCCATTTTTCTCAGGAGGCGAGAATGTAGCGAGTACTAGTCGGGGTATGGAATGATGGTTCTAGAAGTTACTTTAGTAGTCCTCACCATTTTTGTGAAATAATGTATCAATAATTGTAATGAGGACTTATTTGAGTATGGATATTGTCTAAATAACAATATTTGTATTTAAACTCACAGTTCTTGTGTTGTAATAATAAAGATGTAGTTGTTTCTGTACCATGTATTTTGGCGACTCAGAATGGGTGTTGTATACCTATTTTGGGGGCGTCACATCTGTAACGTGTATTGCACTACTATTGATATTATTACATATTATTACACTATTACTGTAATTATTTAATTGGTGCACTATTCTTGTAATATCTTTCTATTTGTTGTATACTTATGTAAAGTACCCAATAAGAAAACAGGCTTGGCCCAAATTGTTTCTTATTTACAAAAGGAAACTAATAGAGGCCCATTACAATGACAAACATCTCATCTGAATATAGATCCCGTTTGTGACAAACATCTGAAAAGGAAAGAAAATTTGTGATACCGTTTCATAGATATAGATAAGGATGCATTTACTTGGGCCGCTCAACAAGTTATTTGAATGGACATGATTCGATTCAAGGCTAATTCTTCTTGAAATATTTAATGGTTCTCGTCTAGTTAAATCAAACAAATTTAGGTCTTACATTACGAATCATAGGAAAAAATAAAAGAAAAAAATAAGGTAATACACTCAGTAAAATAAAATATTTAAGTAAGCTTTAAAATATTTAATTGATCCTACTAAAATTAATAAAATATATTAATTAATAAATAAATAACCAAAACCTAATCATACCCACGATAATTCTGATAAAAACTGGTTATCGGGAACACACAAAGTAATAGAGACGGCGTAAAAGAAAATAAATTAAGTGAGGAATTTCCTACTACTTCATCTCTTTTTTGGAAAGCTTCTTATTAAATTATTATGTTAAAATGTCCTTCAATTGGTGCAGAGATGTTACTATATTATGATATGTATATAAGAGATGTATACATAGTGGTTGATTATGTAGCTTGATGATGCAATATTCGTATGAAATCTTGTATTCATGATCCTTGTGATGGTAATGTAAAAAAATAAAACAAAATAAGTGCCGCAATGTGGCACTATAACTGTGAATGATTTCCTGCATAATATGGTTATGCACATGATATATTAATATATTATATATGTTGTACAGTACTTTGGGTCTTATTCCCCACAATCATTAATTATATATATAAATGATACATTTATGGAATGGAATGTCAAAATAAAAGATAGATTATTATAATATTATACAACTCGACTGCTACTTATACATATTTTATTTGAACTACTGATTATTTATACATATAGTGGGGAATTATTTCATAAATTCAAAACTTCTTCCTTTTATAAGAAAAGAACAATTTAATAGTTGCCTACATATTTGCATATTAATTTAGAATAATTGTATACATGAAGCTTTAAACAAGGAATGTGGAGTCAATATAATAATATTATAAAATTGAATTGCAATATAGTAAAATCTATCTCTTAATTACATAATGTATATAATATTATTACATTAAAGTGGCTAATTTACGAAAATGTAAATTTTATAAGTTAGTAATTTAATTAATGTTCTTGTAATATTTTGATAACTATATAGATCGAATTGAGAAGATCTAGCAAGGTGATATTTGACTTTAGTGGATTGTTTTAGTATTATATTAGGGTACAGATTTCGTACACATTCAACGATACTCTTTAATTTTTGATTTATTCGTTTTGTTCCTTGTTTCGAATTCTTTTATTATTTCACATAATTGTTTCTTGTGAAATTCATATAATAGTTTCATTTTAGAGTTGATACATTGGACTCATATTTATACTTTTTGAATTAGGTTATCATGACTAGTATTTATTTTAATATTTGTAGAACGATATATGTTGTTACTTTCTTTTGGAGATATTATGTAAGACCCCAAATTATTAATAAATAAAATTTAAATTCCCTCTATTTATTATTTTGAAATAGTAAGTGTTAAATTGATTAATGAGGTTAGTTATGGGTAAAATGCGTAAATATTTTAAATAAGCAAGTGGTTATAAAATATTCATTATTGTCGGGGAATATTCGTTTGGTCGTGGAATATTCTTCCTGTCGGGGAATATTCGTACGACGGCGCAGTCTTTTGTGGGCCCCATAACGGAAAGCGATTGGATGAAGAAAATGACAAGTATATGTTTTTTATTAATAACGGCGTAGTTGTTACCGTTAATACTGTTGGAATACCCGGTGGTTAAAACACAGTAATACGCGTTGTTACACAGTAGCACACTGTATTGCACCAATTATTGATTCTTACGTAAGAAGACACTACTCAATAATGGTTACAGTAATTACTGTTCAGTATTTTATTTTATTGATTCAATAATTGCTGCGTTGATATTTTATATTACTGTTGTTTCAATAATTGTCACTACACAGTATTTCCCATTATCAGATCAATAATTCATATTATTTGAATAATATTATTAGATAACATTATTGGCAATGTCTAGAAAGTTCTGTCTAAGGAGAGGTTTGGTCATCTAATTGCGCGCCAGTAAGGAGAAATCCTTATTGGAAAGCCCCCTCTTTCCTGGGAACGGCCTGGTTGTCATAAATGTGATTCTGTAATATTATTTGTAAATAATTAATTATTGATTCATATGATAAGGAAATATTTATTTTTGTGGATATAAATGAGGGATATATTTTTGTGGTTAAATGAAGGAGTTAATGTTGAGGTTTTTATCAGTATTTTTGTCGGAATGGAAAATCAGGGTTTTTGAGATATTTTGCGGGGGTTATAATTTTTAATCCGACCGTTGGATCGTGGTAATTTTTGGATATGTTATACATATATAAGTTGAGTATATGTCCACAAATTTTGAACCGTTAAAAATGAACGTATGATTTATTATGAATTTTACGAGATGACTGGTTCAGAAATTGTTGAATTTTCGGAGTTAATCATTTTGGTAGAAAATTCTAGAATTGGTGGGCCCCATATACATTAAAACCCCATTTTTGTGGATATTGTGTTGCATGTATTGTGATACGGTATCTATTTTATTGGTATTATGTCGCATGCGTTGTGACACGGTATCAATTTTTATTGGTATTATGTCGCATGTGTTGTGACGTTATATTTTTGTTAGAATATACCGTAGGGTATACCTGAGCTATAACCACCTATGGGGGGTACTGTAAGACCCCAAATTTTATGAAATAAAAGTATTCAATTTTTCTTATAATTACAATTCAGTAAATGGTTAAATTGATAACAAGTTAAAGTTAAGGGTAATATATGAAATTTTTTAAAATACGCAAGTGGTTATAAAATATTCTTTTTTGGTCAGTGAATATTCATGTGGTCGTAGAATATTCTTTCTATCGGGAAATATTCGTACGACGGCGCAGCTATTTGTGGGCCCCATAACGAAAAACGATTGGATGAAGATAACGACAAAAATTGAGTTTTTATAAATAACGGCGTAGTTGTTACCGTTAACACTATTAGAATACCCGGTGGTTAAAATACAGTAACACCCGTGGTTGCACAGTAGCACACGGATTGCACAGTATTTTAGAATTATTGATTCTTACGAAGGAAGACACTACTCAATAATTATTACAGTAGTTACTGTTCAATATTTTATTTTATTGATTCAATAATTGTTGCGTTGATATTTTATATTATTGTTGTTTCAATAATTGTTGCTGCACGATATTTTCCATTATCAGATCAATAATTCATATAATTTAAATAATATTATTAGATAGTATTATTGACAATGTCTAGAAAGTTCTATCTAAGGAGAGGTTTGGTCATCTAATTGCGCGCTAGTAAGAAAAAATCTTTATTGGAAAGCCCCCTCTTTCCTGAGAACGGCCTGGTTGTCATAAATGTGATTCTGTAATATTATTTGTGAATAATTAATTATTGATTCATATGATAAGGAAATATTTATTTTATGTGGATATAAATGAGGGATATATTTTTGTGGTTAAAAATGAAGGAGTTAATGTTGAGATTTTTATCAGTATTTTTGTCGGAATGGAGGTATTAAAAATCAGGGTTTTTGAGATATTTTGCGGGGGTTATAATTTTTAATCCGACCGTTGGATCGTGGTAATTTTTAGATATGTTATACATATATAAGTTGAGTATATGTCCACAAATTTTGAACCGTTAAAAATGAACGTATGATTTGTTATGAATTTTACGAGATGACTGGTTCAGAAATTATTGAATTTTCGGAGTTAATCATTTTGGTGGAAAATTCTAGAGTTGGTGGGCCCTACTTTTGGTTGGTGAAGAAATGTGCTGAGATTTTTATTCAAATGTAGTGGGTGAGAATAGTAGCAGGTAAAGCCATCAGGTTGTAGGTTAAGTCTGCTTCGGCCTGCTAACATTTTCCTATAAATAGAGGGCTAAGTTAGAATTGAAAAACACACCAGAAGCATAAAATTTTACCAATAAGATAAAATTTTACAAAGTAAGAAAGTTGCCATAAAATATTCGTTGTGTCGGAGAGTATTCGTACGACGAGCCAATCATTAGTGGACCCCACAACAAAATAATTGTCGGATATAGAAAGCGATAGAAATAACAACAAAACGTTTACCGTTAAACTGTTGAAATACCCGGTGATAAAAGTACAGTTATACACGTTGTTCCACAGTGGTACACGGTATTGCACAGTAACACACGGTATTGCACAATATCTCTAATTATTGATGCTTACGTAAGAAGTCATTGAGTTTCATTCAATAATTGTCACAGTAGTTGTTGCATAGTATCCCATATTATTGATTCAATTATTGTCATAATATCATATGCATAATATTTTATATTATTAAATAAATAATTGACACGCCACAGTTATTCATATTATTATTTATATTATTGACAATATCTAAAAAGTTCTGTCGAGAAAAGGGGTTAGGTTATTTAATTGTGCGCCAAAATGGAAAAATTCTTATCGGAAAGCCCCCTCTTTCCTGGGAACGATATGGTTATCAGTATTGTGAATTATAATATTAATAATGAATAATTATTGATAAAATTATTTTCATTGTATTGGGAATATTAATGTTAGTGGAAATCAACATTTATTTCAATAATAATTGATTTTTAGATGTTAAATTGACCAAACGGACAATTAATCGGATAAATGAGTAATTAATTACTATTGGTTCACATGCAAATAACTATTGGTTCACATCCAAGTACTATTAGGGAGGTTATGAAAGATTGATAGTACTTGAATGACCAAATTAAAAATGGAGGCAAATATGAATGTACTAAAGTATAATAACCCGAGCCCCTAAAAATGCAATTAGTGAAACTATGTTTTCCTATAAATAGAAGCTAATTTCTTCTTTATTTTTCACCAATTCACTAGAACTATAAAGAGAGAATAAGAGAGAAAGAAGAATAGTATTCTGCTACTACACTATTGCAGTATCCAATCTCCTACTAAGATAAAGGGTATTATTGCTTTCGTATTCCTAAATGATGTTATTCTCTTCATACTCATAAGGTTATCATTTCATTCTTTATAGTAAGTACTGCTTCTATAATTCTAATATTTTCATGTCGGGATACTATTCATGATGGAGTACTATTCATTCGGGGTACTTTGCATGACGGGGTACTATTCATTTGGGTACTATTCATGTCGGGGTACTATTCACGATAAAATTAGTTTCTTTTTCTATCCAAATTATCTTTGATATATGAATCTTATTCTTAAATTTGAATCCACTTTTTGATTATCATGTCGACCATTTGGACATTTTTGAACTCTAGGTAAATTGAATTATAAATCTTTAATATTTATCCCTGATCTCACTTGATTCATTCTTTATATCATTGTTATAATTCTCATACTTAAATTGTGGTTAAAATTATATTTGGCCCGTAGTGCAAGGATAAACTGTTGATTGGTATGATTATGACCAGGAATTGTGTATTGGTATAATCATGACCTTTAATGTTACAGATAAAGACTTATGATAAAAGTTCTCTTTGGCCCGTAGTGCAAAGAAGAACTGTTGATTGATATCTTTGGTCGTAGTGCAAAGAAGAACTGTTGATTAATATCTTTGGCCCGTGGTGCAAAGATAGACTATTGTTTGGTATGATCATTGGTTTTACAGCTGAACATCTTTGGCCAGTAGTGCAAAGATAGACAATTGATTGGTATGATCATGACCATTGATATTACAGCTGAATATCTTTCGTCCGTAGTCCAAAGATAGACAATTGATCGGTATGATCATTATTGTTACATTTGAATTTCTTTGGTGTAGGGTGTAAAGACGATATAATTATTGAGTGTCTTTAGCCTTTGTAGCAAGGACATTGAGTGAAAGTTCTATTAAGCATTTATGATAAGGAGAAACTGTTAATTTACATTATTATAAACATGAATTGTGAATTTAACTATAATCTTTGGTAGTTCATGTGAAGACAGGTGATGAAATTTCTCTTTGTCTTGGGTACAACAAAGAACTGTTGATGGGTATTACATGAATAAAATATTAATGATGAACTTTTAATTTGGAGAAGATAATAGATATTATGTTCTACTTGACTCTTCTAATGGATTGTTGATTCCGCTGTAATTATGGTTGAACGCTTTTATCATCTACCATATGTTCTAAATATCTGATTTATTACTGATGAAGGCTATTGATAATTTAATTATATTTAGTCATAATATTATTTATCGGGCTATTTGTGCTCACCCTTTTGCTTCACAATTCTTTTCAGGTAATAAGAGTGTAGCTGGTCGAGCGGGGATAACAGGGGAGTAGAGTGATGGTCTGTGACTATTGAAGTTTCTCAATACATTATAAAATAACATGACAATATATAATTGTATTAAGGACTTAAAATGTGTGTGTGTCGTATTTTATACGTCATTTAATAGTTAATTTTGGTGAATGAACAACAATAGGGTGAGGTGAACTCGAATTTAGAAGCGTTAAAAATACACCCTATTAGAATGAGGAGGACATAAATCTTCTCGTGTTACTTTGAATACTTGAAAGATTTGTTGTTGTATTTTATATGATATTGTAGTAATTTGGGTGTGTATATTATCGTATTATATTCAGTACAATATTTGTATTGAAACTTACAGCTTATATGTTGTCGTATTTTGCACGACAATTTAATAGTTGTAAATAAGGAAGATTTGTATTTGAATTTTGTAGTGTGTATTTTGGCGAGTCAGAATGGGTCGTGTAGACCTATTTTTGGGGGCATCACAGTCTTGCCACAAGAGACATGACACTTTATGTGGCAGTGTGATTAGTCAACGGCTTCTCCGTTTGGACTTCGGAGAAAGTTGGCCATTTGATATTTTATTGTGGGACGCGTATGGGTTAACCCTAATTTTCTGTTTTGCGGATTGGTAATATTGTGCCAAACACACCTATTCGAGTTGCATACATTTGAATTCGTGATCCAATGTATGATTTGCATGTGTGATATTATTTTGACTTGCCTGCGTGACATTGTTTTAACTTGCCTATGTAGCAATGTATATTTTTGAGCTTAATCAGTATGAAATCACACCCAATCATTTGATTCAGCCTATTATTTCATTATGTTAGTTTTGTTTGTTTATTTTCATTCCTATTAATTGAGTTAGTTACTTTAGTTTATTATTTATTTACTCTTCTGTTTATTTCGTTAATTCTGTTGATTCAGATATATTCCATTCAGGTCTTTGGGATTATATTTTTGTCGATATTTAAACTTGAGGATTTGTTCAGTAGTTTGTCTCAGTTGATTTCGTATATCAGTTGTATATCTATATTCGTACTGGACAATTGGCTCATGTTGTGTTTTTCTTCCGACAGGTTTGTAGGGATGATACAGGATTAGTGTGATAAAGAGAGTTGCCTTTGACAATCTAGGTTGATTCGATTTTGGTTTTGATTATTTTGACTCTAGTTGGAGAATTGTATTATTTTAGCACTTCATTAATGGATATCATTATTAATATTTTGAAGTTACTAGTGCTCTGGTTAGGGGTGTTCAAAAAATTAGTTTTTTCAGTTTTTTACCGAGCCGATTGATACCGAAATCGGCGTTATCGATTTTTTTTAGTACTGATTTTTTGTTTTTTTTACACTTTTCGGTACTGGTAACGGTAATGAACTTTTTGAATTCGATAAAAATCGAAATACCGAAATTTAATAATATAATAATTAATAATTAATGTTTTGTAATTTTATATATTAATAATTTATATATATTAGTAGTTTTATTAATTTATATATATATATATATATATATATATATATAAATAATGTTTTGTAGTTTTATTTTATATATTAATTATTATTAATAGTTAATGATTTGTTAGTTTTAAAAAAATATTAATATATAAAAAAATTATTTAATTAATATATATATTAACATGCGGTATAACCGAAACCCGAACTGAAAAAATCAATATCGATTTTGTACCGAATCGGTAATTCGGTATAGGTACTGGTTTCGGTTCTTATTTTTTCGGTAATTTCGGATCTGTACCGATTCGGTTTTTTTACCGATGAGCACCTCTAGCTCTGTTTACTAATTTTGAGGTTTGTTGTGCTTTGTGTGTGACCTCCTTTGTAAGACCTTGAAATTTTATGAAATAAAAGTATTCAATTTTTCTTATAATTATTATTCAATAAATGGTTAAATTGATAAAAGTTTAAAGTTAAGGGTGATATATATAAAATTTTTAAAATACGCAAGTAGTTATAAAATATTCATTATTGTCGGGGAATATTCGTTTGGTCGTGAAATATTCTTTCTGTCGTGGAATATTCGTACGACGACGCAACCTTGTGTAGGCCCCAGAACGGAAAGTGATTGGATGAAGAAAACGACAAGTATAAGTTGTTTATAAATAACGGCGTAGTTGTTACCGTTAATACTGTTGGAATACCCGGTGGTTAAAACACAGTAATACGCGTAGTTGCACAGTAGCATACGGTATTGCACATTATTTTTGAATTATTAATTTTTACGTAAGAAGGCACTACTCAATAATTGTTACAGTAATTACTGTTTAATATTTTATTTTATTGATTCAATAATTGCTACTTTGATATTTTATATTATTGTTCTTTCAATAATTGTCACTACACAATATTTCTCATTATCAGATCAATAATTCATATTATTTTAATAATGTTATTAGATACAATTATTGACAATGTCTAGAAAATTATGTCTAAGGAGAGGTTTGGTCACCTAATTGCGCGCCAGTAAGGAAAAATTCTTATTAGAAAAGCTCCCTCTTTCCTTGGAACGGCTTGGTTGTCAGTATTGTGATGCTGTAATATTATTTGTGAATAATTAATTATTGATTTATATGATAAGAAAAATATTTATTTTATGTGGATATAAATGAAGGAATTTTTAGAAATGTGACAATTATTAAAAATTGATATTTTATTTTTTCTGATAAAATAATTCATTTAAATATATTATTATATTTTAATAATATGATAATGGTGATATTTTTACAATAAATGCGTGATATATGAATAAATGAGGAAGAAGAGTATTTTTATTACAAAGAATGTTTAACACATGTTTTATGTGTCGGTGGACCCTAACTTTGACTGAAATTTAATTATAGCCTGCAAAATCGTCCATATGTAGATTTCGGTCAATTTCTGTTTAGAATTTGGAAAAATTTTCTTCTGTAAAGTTGTAGATAATTAAATTTCCTATGGAATGGACATAAGATTTGAATTTTTCTGATAAAATGGCTATTTATTATGAATTATTGAAGTTCTGGAATATTGGGTCTGAATTGATTTTGTTGCATTAAATGATAAAAATATATTTTGTGTGTTGGTGGGCCCTACTGGTTGGTGAAAGATGCTGAAATCAGATTTCAAGTGTGCGTAGGAAAAAATTTGAAAATATTATTATTTGTAAGACCCCAACTTTTATAAATAAAGATGAATTTTTTATAAATATCATTTTTAAATATTATGGAGTGAAATTGATATAATGTTGTAGTTGTGTGTAATATTTATAAATTTTGCAAAGTACGCAAGTTGCTATATAATATTCGATTGGTCGTGGAATATTCGTTGTAACAGGAAATATTCGTACGACGACACAATCATTGGTGGACCCTACAATGGAATTATTGTCGAATTGAAAAAACGACAAAAATACTTTATGAAAATAACGGCGAAAGTTTTACTATTAATACTGTTGAACTACTCGGTAGTAAAAGTACAGTAATACGCATGGTTGCATAGTAGCACACGGTATTGATTATTGATGCTTACGTGATAAGTCACTCAGTTTTATTTTATTGGTATTATTAATGTAATAAAACAGAAAAACTTTTTATATAAAACAGAATACTTTTATAAAGTTATTCGTTTTATTAGGCTAATAGTAAAATCTTTTTATATAAAGCAGAATACTTTTATAAAGTTATCTGTTTTATTAGACAATAATTAGAATATATTATATTTTATTATGCATAGTATTTGTATAGTGCCTGCATAGTGTTTGCATAGTAAAATCTTTTATAAAGTTATTCGTTTTATTAGATTATAAATAGAATATATTATATTTTATTTAAAAGATTTTGCTTTAAATATGGACCGTCAGATTAAAATAAATCAATCTAGACCGTTCATGAGTTAGTTACTATGCAGTCCATTTTTGTATAAATAGAAGTTTATTCCTTCATTATTTTCTTACGAATTCACTAAAACTCTAGAGAGTGAAACTATAGAGAGAAAGAAAAAAAGTATTCTGCTACTTCACTACTCTGATATCAAGTTTCTTTTACGGTAAGGGATATTATTTGTTCTACTTGTAAAGGGTATTCTTTCTTTCTTATTCATGAAGAGAACTTCTGTTATTTCATTCTTTATTATTCTGTTGGAATAACCTGTATACGCGAGCTACCCTATACTTGGTAAAATTCTTCTGTTATTATATTATTTATTATTCTGTCAGAATATCCTGTCTGCGCTTTACGTCGGACCTGATTCCATTATTTATTATTCTGTCGGAATATCCTGTCTATGCGTTTTACGCCGTACCCATTATTCATTATTCTGTCGGAATATCCTGTCTATGCGTTTACGCCGGACCTGGTTCCATTATTTATTATTCTGTCGGAATATCATGTCGGTGCGTTTACGCATGACCTGGTTCCATTATTTATTTTCCTGTTAGAATAACCTATGTGTGCGGTCTATCGCATGCATGGTGATTTCTTTTGTTATTTCATTCTTTATTATATCCAGTTGGTTAAAGTTTCTACTTTTATACTACATGAAATTAGTGGAATATCCTTGATATTTGCGCTTCATCCAGTATCTTTTCATGAAAATATTCTTCCGAGCATTCTTAAATTTTACTCCACAAAGCAGTATCATGTTGACAATTTGGACGTTATTGGTTCCTGAATAAATTAATTCTTGAACTTGTTTTATTGAATTCTTATATCATTGTCATCATCCTCATGTTTATATTCAGTTGAAAGTCATCTGTGGCCTGTAGTGCATAGATGGACTTGGTATGATTATGACCAGGGATTATTCGGTATAATCATGACCGTAATGTTACAAATGATGTGGTAAAAGTCCTCATTGGCCCGTAGTGCATTAATGGACAGTGGTTGACATGATCATGACCATTAATGAATACACAAATATTCTTGACCCGTAGTGCATGGATAATTGTGGTCGTGATACTAAAGAATATCCTTGGCCGTAGTGCAGGGGTGATTCGATGATGTAGATTATTTTTTTAGCTGAGTTCCAACGATAAAAGTCATGAAAAACCTTTTAAATCATAGAAGATAGTAGATTTTATTCTCTACTTGACTCTTCTAATGGGTTGCATGTTCCGCTGCAGTTAAACTTGATGTTTGTTATATTGTATCAGTTTAACACTGTTTAAGGCTAATGATAATTTATTCCGCATTATCTTAGTCATAATATTTCTTACTGGGCTAGTTGAGCTCAACCTTTCTTTCATTGTTCTCTTCAAGAAATGAGAATATAGCTGGGACGAGTCGGGGAACGGAGTGATGGACCAGATGATAGTATTAGTAGTCCTCACTATTCTGTTAAATAGTGTGATAATAAATGTAACGAGGACTTATTCTGAGAGTGGATATTGTCTAGAAGACAGTATTTGTATTAAAACTTATAGCTCTCTTGTCATATATTAACGATTGTATTTGTATTCTGTACCATATATTTGGCGACTCAGAATAGGTGTTGGGGGCGTCACAGTTGGTATCAAAGCTTAGGGATATGATCCCTGGCTAAGATGTAAGACTAGAACTAGGATGGGAGAGACGGGAAATTCCTTCCCCAGTATGACCTACCTAAGTTTATTTGGTATTTAATTGGTCGGTCAGAGTATAGAGATAATATGTGATATGTTATTTAACCCTTGTTTTGTGGCAATATTTGAAAATGACATCCGAGAATGTTGAGAATAGCAATGGAGCATAGGCGACCGTTGATTCACCACATATCAATAATCAGGATAATGTGCATCAGGAAGGCGATAATCCTCATGCAAACAACAACACTGGCCAAATGATGAATAATAGAATGTTCAGAGGCTTTATGCAATTCATGCAACAGCAGGCGAGAGCGACTCCTGTCCAAAATATAGGTGGAAACACTGAAAACTCTCGGACGGTCACCGCTAAACAGTTCAAGGAGCTGGGACCACCAGAGTTTATTGGAGAACCAAAACCACTTAAGGCGGAAACGTGGATAAAGCATATCACCAAGATATTTGATGTCTTGGGATGCGCCGAGGAGCAAAAGGTTCCCTTTGCCACCTTTATGTTGCGAGGAGAGGCAGATTACTGGTGGGAATCGATAAAGCGTACTCAACCTGCTGCACTGAAGATGTCTTGGGAGAAGTTCCAAGAACTGTTCAATGACAAGTACTTTTCCGAAAGTATTCGTCACATGAAGGAGGTAGAGTTCATCAAGTTAGAGCAAAATAATATGACCGTGTCGCAGTACGAAGCTAAGTTTGCCGAGCTGTCCCGGTTTGCGTCCCACTTGGTGGATAATGAAGAGAGAATGATGTAAGACCCCAACTTTTATAAATAAAGATGAATTTTCTATAAATATCATTTTTGAATATTATGAAGTTAATTTGATATAATGTTATAGTTGTGGGTAATATTTATAAATTTTGCAAAGTAAGCAAGCTGTTATAAAATATTCGTTTGGTCGGGGAATATTCTTTTTGTCGGGGAATATTCGTACGACGGCACAATCATTGGTGGACCCCACAACGGAATTATTGTCGGATTAAGAAAACGACAAAATTATCTTTCTATAAAAATAACAGCTGAGGTATTACGTTAAAATCGTTAAAACTGTTGAACTACTTGGTAGTAAAAGTACAGTAATACGCGTGGTTGCATAGTAGCACACGGTATTGATTATTGATGCTTACGTGAGAAGTCACTCAGTTATACTCAATTATTGCTACAGTAATTGCTGCATCATATCTCTTAAATTATTGTCATAGTATCATCTGTATAATATGTTATATTATTGAGACGTTGTGGTAAGTTTGGTTATTTTATGGGGGGCCATATGTCATCATCTAAGAGTCTCTTCGTCAATAGTAATTACCGTCGTCAATAGTAATTACCGTCGTCAATAGTAATTACCTTCGTCAATAGTATTTACCTTGGTCAATAGTAATTACCTTCGTCAATAGTATTTACCTTGGTCAATAGTATTTACCTTGGTCAATAGTAATTACCTTCGTCAATAGTATTTACCTTGGTCAATAGTAATTACTTTCGTCAATAGTAGTTGTCCCTTCAATATTACCAAGAGTCATTTGACCCTTCGTTAAGACCAAGAGTCATTTGACCCTTCGTTAAGACCAAGAGCCACCCTCAGTTTTTATATAAATAGAGGCCTAGGGCTTCATTATTTTTCACGAATTCATTCAAGCTATAGAGAGAGAAAGTATAGAGAGAATAAGAGAGAGAGAATAAAAGTATTCTGCTACATCACTTTTTCAATATCCAGTTCTTTTAAGGTAAGGGATATTATTCTTTTGTATTCAAGAAGAGAACTTCTGTTATTCCATTTTGTTATTATTCTGTTGGAATAACCAGTATACGCGGTCTACCCTATACTTGGTGACATTCTTCTATTATTCTGTTGGAACATCCTGTCTGTGTGTTTTACACCGGACCTGGTTCCGTTTATTATTCTGTTGGAACATCCTGTCTGTGTGTTTTACACCGGACCTGGTTCCGTTTTATTATTATTCTGTTGGAATATCCTGTCTGTGTGCTTTACACCGGACCTGGTTCCATTATTTATTATTCTGTCGGAATATCCTGTCTGTGCGTTTACGCCGGACCTGGTTCCATTATTTATTATTCTATTGGAATAACCTGTCTGTGCGGTCTATCGCATGCATGGTGATTTCTTTTGTTATTCCATTCTTTATTGTACTCAGTTGGTTAAGTTTTGATTTCTATACTCCATGAAATTTGTGGAATATCCTTGATAGTTGCGTTTCATCCAGTATCTTTTCAAGAAAATATTCTTCTAAGCGTTCTTGAATTTTACTCCACAATGCAGTATCATGTTGACAATTTGGACGTTGTTAATTCTTGGATAAATTAATTCTTGAACTTGTTTTATTGAATTCTTATATCATTGTCATCATCCTCATGTTTATAAAATGTTAAAAGTCATCTGTGGCCTGTAGTGCATAGATGGACTTGGTATGATTATGACCAGGGATTATTCGGTATAATCATGACCGTAATGTTACAAATGATGTGGTAAAAGTCCTCATTGGCCCGTAGTGCATTGATGGACAGTTGTTGGCATGATCATGACCATTAATGAATACACGAATATCCTTGGCCGTAGTGCAGGGGTGATTCGATGATGTGGATTATTTTATTAAGCTGAGTCTCAGCGATCGCAGTGTTGAAAAACCTTTTAAATCATAAAAGATAGTAGAGTTTATTTTCTACTTGACTCTTTTAATGGATTGCTTGTTCCGCTACAGTTAAACTTGATGTCTATTATATTTTATCAGTTTAACATTGTTGAAGGCTAATGATAATTTATTCTGCATTATCTTAGTCATAATATTTCTTACTGGGCTAGTTGAGCTCACCCTTTCTTTCACTGTTCTCTTCAGGAAATGAGAACGTAGCTGGGACAAGTCGGGGTACGGAGTGATGGTCCGAATGATAGTATTAGTTAGTAGTCCTCACTATTCTATGTAATGGTGTGTTAATAAATGTAATGAGGACTCCTTTTGAGTATGAATACTCTCTAGAAGATAATATTTGTATTCAAACTCACAGTTTATGTTTTGTCGTATTGTACACGACAGATGTATTAATCAGTTGTATTTGTATTCTGTACTATGTATCTGACGACCCAAGATGGGTGATGTATACCTAATTTTGGGGGCGTCACAGTTGGTATCAGAGCTTAGGGATATGATCCCTGGCTAAGATGTGAGAATAGAACTAGGAGGGGAGAGACGGGGAATTCCTTCGCTAGTATGACCTACCTAAGTTATTTTGTATTTAATTGGTCGGTCAAAGTATATTGATAATATGTGACATGTTAATTAACCCTTGTTTTGTGGCAGTATTTGAAAATGGCAGCTGAAAATGTCAACATTGGAGTGAATGAGACCGTGGCACCTCTAATCACCAACCAGGATAATGTAATATCAGGCGAAGAAGAAATTAGAGATATCTATGTGGTAAGTGAAGAACTAATAGTTGCACCCGAGCTAGTGGCAGAGGTAGCAGCTGAGAGCGAGGAAGAAGAGGAAGAAGAGGACGAAGAAGAACCTGAGGAGAATTGGTTAGAAGAAATTTATGATCAAAACTTAGAATTACAAAATCGTGTTCATGAGTTAGAAGAGCATGCTGAAGAACGACAGGCGGTCGTGGAGCAAAGAGATGTAACGATTCAAAATTTTGTTACCCGATATGTGTTACTCGAACAAAATCACGCTTTGGCAGAGTGTAAGATATTAAAGTTGGAATCTGAGAATTCAAATATCAAGGATCAGCTGAAAGAAGAAACAACTGAACGAGTGAGAATGAAGGATGCATGGGTAAAAGCAGCACGACGTGCTGATATTGTAGAAAAAGATGTCCGATCCAAAAAGGCTAAAATAGATGATATACATTTCTCTTTTTGGACAGCAATTGGGAGAACCCAACATCGAGTTTTGAATTACCCTGTACAGAGCGGTCAATCTGAACTCGACATGGATCGAAGATTGATGATTCAGATTATGAAGCAGGAGTACGATGAAGCAGTTGAGGGTGGAATATGTCCGATATTAAAGTCAATTCCAACGATAGAGATGACATCAAATGCTACCCCAGACAAGTCAAAGCCGGGTAGTTCAAGGGAGAGCGGTTGTCATGACTTCCCAACAAGTGAGGAACCCAAATAAAGTTATCGCGGGTAAGCTAATCATAAACCCTTGCGAAGTTTGTACCTTATTCAATACTGGTTCTACCCACTCTT
The DNA here is from genome assembly GCA_016801055.1 of Panax notoginseng. Classification (NCBI taxonomy): domain Eukaryota; kingdom Viridiplantae; phylum Streptophyta; class Magnoliopsida; order Apiales; family Araliaceae; genus Panax; species Panax notoginseng. The sequence goes on along the minus strand of CM029012.1, from coordinate 291,561,350 downwards.
GTATTTCACCTAGTTGTGTTCAACGTTTAAACTTGGCCCTTTAAAAAAAAAATATTAGGCTTGACTTATTTGTTGAAACTCTGTTAGGAGAAACCTTCGTTAACTCTACTAATTATAAATCTTGTTTAATTCAAATCGACACTTTCACGTTACCTGTCGATATGTGATTTTTGGAAACGATTGGTTAACTACCCATTATGCTTTTCGTAAGGTTGTTAATTTTCATATTCCTAACCAACCTGTTATGCGAATTCAAGCAACCAAACCACAAAAGTCAATTATTATCATATCAAGCCATAAGTAAGGATTCCCATTCCTTTCATTGTTGACTTCCTGGTGGGGAATGCACCGAAACCAGACTTTCCGTAGGAGACGTTGTAAATGACGATGGCAAGCTGATAGGTATCAATGTGACGTGTTATCCAAGTCTGGGATGAGAGTCACAGTTTTGAACGATATTTCTATTGTTAATAAATTTCTTGACGTATTCTTGAAGACTTCTTAGCCTACCCCAGAGCGTAAAATTGAATTTTGTATTGACCCCAGTACAAAACCTATTTCTTAAACCCTCAAATATTTCTTCAACTAAAACGAACGTATTATGCGCCAAAGACGTTGGCTCGAGCTGTTGAAGATTACGATCGTATCATTCAATAACATCGTGGAAAAGTGAACGTGGTAGCTGACGCGTTGTGTAGAAGATCGTATACGGCTACAAGTGTGAATATTCGAACCCACGTGAAGATAACGAATATACGATTAAAATCGACTTTAATTGATAAAGTTAAAATTGCTCAAGCTACAGACCTAGAGCTGATGCGTATGAGGAAGAAGGTGCAAGAAGGTGCTATGCCGGAAGCAAGAATCGATATTTCAAGTCAACTCCAGACTTTGTGTTCCTAACGACCCTGATTTAAAGTATGAAATCATGATGGAGGCGTACAACACACCGTTTGCAATCCATCCTGGAAGTACCAAAATGTATCATGATCTTCGTCATACATTTTGGTGGAGCAATATGAAGAGAGAGATAGCGTTGTTTATCTCAAGGTGTCTAACTTGTCAACGAGTCAAAGCGGAGCATCAAGTACCAAAAGGTCCATTGCAACCACTTGAAATTCCAGAATGGAAGTGGGAGCACATTACCATGGATTTCGTTACCGGTCTTCCTAGGGTTTCTCAAGGTATTGATGCGATTTGGGTCATTATGGATAGATTGACCAAGTCTGCTCATTTCTTACCGATACGAGAAACTTATACACTTGAACGTCTTGCTCGTATGTACATAAACGAGATTGTAAGACTGCATGGTATGCCAGTATCCATAATTTCTGATCGAGACCCAAGATTCACTTCACGATTTTGGGTTAGTTTACAAAAAGCTATGGGCACGGAGTTACGATTTAGTTCAGCATATCATCCTCAGACGGACGGACAATCAGAGAGGACTATTCAAACTCTTGAAGATCTATTAAGACTCTGTGTCTTTGACTTCAAAGGAAGTTGGGACAAGTTCTTACCATTGGTGGAGTTTTCCTACAACAACAGTTATCAAGCAAGTATTGGCATGGCTCCATTCGAAGCATTGTATGGAAGAAAATGTCGTTCTCCAGTATGCTGGGATGAGGTGGGCGAAGCAACGTTGTTGGGACCGGAGTTGGTACGTATGACTACAGAAAAGATTCAAACGATCCGACAACGTATAAAAACCTCACAAGATCGACAAAAGAGTTATGCTGATCTTCATCGAAAGGACGTGGAATTTGATGTAGGAGATCATGTGTTCTTACGTGTTGCTCCATGGAAAGGAGTTACGAGATTTGGAAAGAGAGGAAAGCTAAATCCTCGATTCATCGGTCCATTTTTAATCCTCGATCGAGTAGGAACTGTTGCTTATAGACTCGCTTTACCGCCAAGTATGTCTCGTGTTCATAACGTTTTCCACATATCCATGTTACGCAAATATGTGGAAGACCCGAACCACATTATTGAGTTAGAACCGGACGAAATAGCGGAGGATTTGACGTATGAAGAAGTTCCTGTTCAAATCTTGGATAAGAAGGAACATATTCTACGCTCCAAGGTTATACCTCAAGTTAAAGTTTTGTGGAGAAACCACGATGTTGAGGAAATGACTTGGGAGTTAGAATCAGAAATGAAATCAAGGTATCCTTACCTCTTCGACATACCAGGTACGTACCCTAATTTCGAGGGCGAAATTTCATAAGAAGGGGAGGTTGTAAGACCCCAACTTTTATAAATAAAGATGAATTTTCTATAAATATCATTTTTGAATATTATGAAGTTAATTTGATATAATGTTATAGTTGTGGGTAATATTTATAAATTTTGCAAAGTAAGCAAGTTGTTATAAAATATTCGTTTGGTCGGGGAATATTCTTTTTGTCGGGGAATATTCGTACGACGGCACAATCATTGGTGGACCCCACAACGGAATTATTGTCGGATTAAGAAAACGACAAAATTATCTTTCTATAAAAATAACAGCTGAGGTATTACGTTAAAATCGTTAAAACTGTTGAACTACTTGGTAGTAAAAGTACAGTAATACGCGTGGTTGCATAGTAGCACACGGTATTGATTATTGATGCTTACGTGAGAAGTCACTCAGTTATACTCAATTATTGCTACAGTAATTGCTGCATCATATCTCTTAAATTATTGTCATAGTATCATCTGTATAATATGTTATATTATTGAGACGTTGTGGTAAGTTTGGTTATTTTATGGGGGGCCATATGTCATCATCTAAGAGTCTCTTCGTCAATAGTAATTACCGTCGTCAATAGTAATTACCGTCGTCAATAGTAATTACCTTCGTCAATAGTATTTACCTTGGTCAATAGTAATTACCTTCGTCAATAGTATTTACCTTGGTCAATAGTATTTACCTTGGTCAATAGTAATTACCTTCGTCAATAGTATTTACCTTGGTCAATAGTAATTACTTTCGTCAATAGTAGTTGTCCCTTCAATATTACCAAGAGTCATTTGACCCTTCGTTAAGACCAAGAGTCATTTGACCCTTCGTTAAGACCAAGAGTCATTTGACCCTTCGTTAAGACCAAGAGCCACCCTCAGTTTTTATATAAATAGAGGCCTAGGGCTTCATTATTTTTCACGAATTCATTCAAGCTATAGAGAGAGAAAGTATAGAGAGAATAAGAGAGAGAGAATAAAAGTATTCTGCTACATCACTTTTCAATATCCAGTTCTTTTAAGGTAGGGATATTATTCTTTTGTATTCATGAAGAGAACTTCTGTTATTCTATTTTGTTATTATTCTGTTGGAATAACCAGTATACGCGGTCTACCCTATACTTGGTGACATTCTTCTATTATTCTGTTGGAACATCCTGTCTGTGTGTTTTACACCGGACCTGGTTCCGTTTATTATTCTGTTGGAACATCCTGTCTGTGTGTTTTACACCGGACCTGGTTCCGTTTTATTATTATTCTGTTGGAATATCCTGTCTGTGTGTTTTACACCGGACCTGGTTCCATTATTTATTATTCTGTCGGAATATCCTGTCTGTGCGTTTACGCCGGACCTGGTTCCATTATTTATTATTCTATTGGAATAACCTGTCTGTGCGGTCTATCGCATGCATGGTGATTTCTTTTGTTATTCCATTCTTTATTGTACTCAGTTGGTTAAGTTTTGATTTCTATACTCCATGAAATTTGTGGAATATCCTTGATAGTTGCGTTTCATCCAGTATCTTTTCAAGAAAATATTCTTCTAAGCGTTCTTGAATTTTACTCCACAATGCAGTATCATGTTGACAATTTGGACGTTGTTAATTCTTGGATAAATTAATTCTTGAACTTGTTTTATTGAATTCTTATATCATTGTCATCATCCTCATGTTTATAAAATGTTAAAAGTCATCTGTGGCCTGTAGTGCATAGATGGACTTGGTATGATTATGACCAGGGATTATTCGGTATAATCATGACCGTAATGTTACAAATGATGTGGTAAAAGTCCTCATTGGCCCGTAGTGCATTGATGGACAGTTGTTGGCATGATCATGACCATTAATGAATACACGAATATCCTTGGCCGTAGTGCAGGGGTGATTCGATGATGTGGATTATTTTATTAAGCTGAGTCTCAGCGATCGCAGTGTTGAAAAACCTTTTAAATCATAAAAGATAGTAGAGTTTATTTTCTACTTGACTCTTTTAATGGATTGCTTGTTCCGCTACAGTTAAACTTGATGTCTATTATATTTTATCAGTTTAACATTGTTGAAGGCTAATGATAATTTATTCTGCATTATCTTAGTCATAATATTTCTTACTGGGCTAGTTGAGCTCACCCTTTCTTTCACTGTTCTCTTCAGGAAATGAGAACGTAGCTGGGACAAGTCGGGGTACGGAGTGATGGTCCGAATGATAGTATTAGTTAGTAGTCCTCACTATTCTATGTAATGGTGTGTTAATAAATGTAATGAGGACTCCTTTTGAGTATGAATACTCTCTAGAAGATAATATTTGTATTCAAACTCACAGTTTATGTTTTGTCGTATTGTACACGACAGATGTATTAATCAGTTGTATTTGTATTCTGTACTATGTATCTGACGACCCAAGATGGGTGATGTATACCTAATTTTGGGGGCGTCACAAATGACGCGGATGTTTTTAAGAGGTTTGAAGCCGGAGATACGTAAACATCTTATTTCTCATAAACTGTGTTTGTATTCAGATGTTGTAAATAGGGCTCAGTTAGTGGAGCGCGATAACGAGTCAACGCAATCAAAAGAGAGCAACAGGCAAAATGATAATACCAGTGAAAGCAGTCATCGAAGCGGTGACAACAAGCGTGGATGGAATCAGCAGGCCAGAAATGGTAACCACTTCGGTGGTAATCATGGCCAAAATAATAACAATGGACATTTCAAGAAGAGGAGATTCAACAATGATGGAAAGACGTCAGCACCAGCACCCGTGGTTAAGGAAGGAGAACGACCACCGATCATATGCTTTAAATGCGGAGGGAAGGGACACATCAGTCCAAACTGCGCGATGCCGTCCAAAGCATGTTATAATTGTGGAAGAGAAGGTCACCTAACCCGATTTTGTCGTTCACCGAAGACAAATTCAGCTAGGATGAAGGCACCAAAGGACGTCCCAGAAAAGTCAAAACCGATAGTGCAAGGGAGAGCGTTTGTTGTGACCTCCCAGAAAGCAAGGAACCCGAACGAGGTCATCACGGGTAAGCTTATCATAAACTCTAGCGAAGTCTATACCTTATTTGATACCGGTTCTACCCATTCTTTTATTTCTCCTATTTGCGCTCAACGATTAAATTTGACTCTGGAGAAATTAGACTTTGACTTATCTGTGGAAACTCCGTTGGGAGAAACCTTCATTACATCCGCTATTTTTAAGTCTTGTTTGGTTTAAATCGGTACCCTCACATTACCTGTCGATCTTATTTCATTAAAAATACTTACATTTGATGTAATTCTAGGGATTGATTGGTTAACTACTCATCATGCAAAAATTTATTATTTTCGTAAGGTTGTTAGCTTTCATATTCCTAATCAACCTATTATGCAAATTCAAACAACCAAACCATTAAAATTAATCACTGTCATCTCAAGCCATAAAGCTATTCGTTTATTAAAAAACGGATGTTAAGCTTTCTTAGCTCATGTCACGGATCTAAACAAAATTACTTCAATTTTGAATGATATTTCTATTGTTAATAAATTCCCTGACGTATTCCCTGAAGAACTTCCTGGCCTACCCCCAGAGCGTGAAATTGAATTTTGTATCGACCTTGAACCCGGTACAAAATCCATTTCTAAAGCCCCATATCGAATGGCTCCTATTGAATTTCAGGAGTTAAAGACCCAACTGCAGGAATTGTTAGACATTAGCTTTATTCGTTCTAGTACTTCTCCTTGGGGTGCTCCTGTTCTATTCGTGAAGAAGAAAGATGGGAGTATGCGACTTTGTATTGATTATCGGGAGTTGAATCATGTCACCATCAAAAATAGGTACCCATTGCCACGTATTGATGACCTGTTTGACCAGTTGCAAGGAGCACAATTCTTTTCAAAAATCGATCTTCGTTCTGGATAACATCAGCTGAAGGTTAGAACTGAGGATATTCCAAAGACTGCCTTCAGAACTCAGTACGAGCATTATGAATTCTTTGTCATGTCTTTTGGATTAACTAATTCTCCTGCTGCCTTCATGGATATGATGAACCGAGTATTCAAGGAATATTTGGATCACTTTGTGGTCGTCTTTATTAATGACATCCTTATTTATTCTAAAAGTCGTGAAGATCATGAGCAACACTTGAGGCTGACACTCCAAAAGCTTCGTGAATACAAGCTTTATGCCAAGTTGAAGAAATACGAGTTCTGCCTTGAGGAAGTAGCATTCCTTGGGCACGTAGTATCAAGTCATGGAATATCTGTTGACCCGGCAAAGATTGAAGTAATTCAAAACTGGGAGCAACCTAAATCAGTGACCGAAGTACGTAACTTTCTCGGTTTAGCTGGTTATTATCGGAGATTCGTGGAAGAATTTTCTCGAATAGCTACTCCATTAACTCAACTGACTCGAAAAGATACAAAGTTCGGTTGGAGCGAAGAATGTGAGAAGAGTTTTCAAGAACTCAAGAGGAGACTCATTTCAGCACCTGTTCTGACAATACCATCTGGCTCAGAGGGATTTGTCATCTACAGTGATGCTTTGGGCAAAGGGTTGGAATGTGTTCTCATGCAACATGGGAAAGTCATAGCCTATGCCTCAAGACAACTCAAAGAATATGAGAGGAATTATCCTACTCATGATCTAGAGTTGGCAGCTGTTGTCTTCGCACTTAAAATTTAGAGGTATTACTTGTATGGGGAGAAAGTGGAGATCTTTACGGATCATAAAAGCCTTAAATATTTCTTCACTCAAAAGGAACTCAACATGCGACAACGACGTTGGCTGGAACTGTTGAAAGATTATGATCATACCATCCAATACCATCCTGGAAAAGCGAACGTGGTAGCTGATGCATTGAGTAGAAGATCATATGCAAGTACGAGTGCGATATTGTCAACGCAAAGGCCCATTTTGTGTGACTTGTAAAGGATGGAGATAGAGTTAAAGACTCCAGGGACCCACGTGATGATGGCGAATATACGAGTATAACCGACTTTAATTGATAAAGTTAAAGCTGCTCAAGCTACAGACCTGGAGCTGATGCGTATGAGGAAGAAAGTGTAAGAAGGTGCTATGCCGGAAGCAAGAATCGATGAAGAAGGAATACTTCGAGTCAACTCAAGACTTTGTGTTCCTAACAACCCTGATTTAAAGTATGAAATCATGATGGAGGCGCACAACACACCGTTTGCAATCCATCCTGAAAGTACCAAAATGTATCATGATCTTCGTCATACATTTTGGTGGAGCAATATGAAGAGAGAGATAGCGCTGTTTATCTCAAGGTGTCTAACTTGTCAACGAGTCAAAGCGGAGAATCAAGTACCAAAAGGTCCATTGCAACCACTTGAAATTCCAGAATGGAAGTGGGAGCACATTACCATGGATTTCGTTACCGGTCTTCCTAAGGTTTCTCAAGGTATAGATGCGATTTGGGTCATTGTTGATAGATTGACCAAGTCTGCTCATTTCTTACCGATACGAGAAACTTATACACTTGAACGTCTTGCTCGTATGTACATAAACGAGATTGTAAGACTGCATGGTATGCCAGTATCCATAGTTTCTGATCGAGACCCAAGATTCACTTCACGATTTTGGGTTAGTTTACAAAAAGCTATGGGCACGAATTTACGATATAGTTCGGCATATCATCCTCAGACGGACGGACAATCAGAGAGGACTATTCAAACTCTAGAAGATTTATTAAGACTCTTTATCCTTGACTTCAAGGGAAGTTGGGACAAGTTCTTACCATTGGTGGAGTTTTTCTACAACAATAATTATCAAGCAAGTATTGGCATGGCTCCATTCGAAGCATTGTATGGTAGAAAATGTCGTTCTCCAGTATGCTGGGAGAGGTGGGTGAAGCAACGTTGTTGGGACCGGAGTTGGTACGTATGACTACAGAAAAGATTCAAACGATCCGACAACGTATAAAAACCTCACAAGATCGACAAAAGAGTTATGTTGATCTTCATCGAAAGCACGTGGAATTTGATATAGGAGATCATGTGTTCTTACGTGTTGCTCCATGGAAAGGAGTTACGAGATTTGGAAAGAGAGGAAAGCTCAATCCTCGATTCATCGGTCCATTTTTAATCCTCGATCGAGTAGGAACTATGGCTTATAGACTCACTTTACTGCCAAGTATGTCTCGTGTTCATAACGTTTTTCACATATCCATGTTACGTAAATATGTGGAAGACCCGAACCACATTATTGAGTTAGAACCGGACGAAATAGAAGAAGATTTGACGTATGAAGAAGTTCCTGTTCAAATCGTGGATAAGAAGTAACATATTCTACGCTCCAAGGTTATACCTCAAGTCAAAGTTTTGTAGAGAAACCACGATGTTGAGGAAATGACTTGGGAGTTAGAATCTGAAATGAAATCATGGTATCCTTACCTCTTTGACATACCAGGTACGTACCCTAATTTCGAGGGCGAAATTTTATAAGAATGGGAGGTTGTAAGACCCCAACTTTTATAAATAAAGATGAATTTTCTATAAATATCATTTTTGAATATTATGGAGTTAATTTGATATAATGTTATAGTTGTGGGTAATATTTATAAATTTTGTAAAGTACGCAAGTTGTTATATAATATTCGATTGGTCGGGGAATATTCGTTTTAACAGGGAATATTCGTACAACGGCACAATCATTGGTGGACCCCACAACGGAATTATTGTCGGATTGAGAAAATAATAAAAATATTTTATTAAAAATAACGGCGAAAGTTTTACCATTGATACTGTTGAACTACTCGGTAGTAAAAGTACAGTAATGCGTGTGGTTGCATAGTAGCACACGGTATTGATTATTAATGCTTATGTGAGAAGTCACTCAATTTGATTCAATTATTGTCAGTTAATAATATGAATTATTTAGCGATAATGAAGTTTTGTTTTATTCGTATTATTAACGTAATAAAACAGAAACATCTTTTTATATAAAACAGAATACTTTATTAAAATTATTTTATAAATAGAATATATTATATTTGGTAAGTCTAGGGGGACCGGCTATTTCCGACCGGGGTAGTGACCGGCCGGAATTTTTTTTTTTTTTTTTTTTTTACTTTTGATTACAAAATAATCACTGCATTTTATAAAAATTTCAGTTCTAATAAATCACATTAATTATTTTGTAATCAAAAGCAAAAAAAAAAAAAAAAAAAAAAATTCCGGCCGGTCACTACCCCGGTCGGAAAACGTCGGTCGGCGTAGAAGGACTCTATTATATTTTATTTAAAAGATTTTTTTTAAATATGGACCGTCAGATTAAAGTAATCAATCTGGACCGTTCATGGATTAGTTACTATGCATTCCATTTTTCTATAAATAGCAGCTCATTCTTTCATTATTTCTTACGAATTCACTGAACTCTAGAGAGAGAAACTATAGAGAGAGAGAGAAGAAAAGTATTCTGCTACTTAACTACTTCCTTATTTCAGTTATTCTTTAAAACGGTAAGGGGTGTTATTCTTTCTTATTCATGAAGAGAACTATTGTTATTCCATTTCTTATTATTCTGTTGGAATAACCTGTATAAGCGGTCTACCCTATACTTGGTGACATTCTTCTGTTATTCTGTTGGAACATCCTGTCTATGCGTTTACGCCGAACCTGGTTCCATTATTTATTATTCTGTCGGAATATCCTGTCTGTGCGTTTACGTCAGACCTGGTTCCATTATTTATTATTCTGTTAGAATAACATGTCTGTGCGATCTATCGCATGCCGGGTGATTTCTTTTGTTATTCTATTCTTTATTATACTCAGTTGGTTAAGTTTTAACTTCTATACTCCATGAAATCAGTGGAATATCCTTGATAATTGCGGTTCATCCAGTATCTTTTCATGAAAATATTCTTCTAAGCATTCTTGAATTTTACTCCACAAAGCAGTATCATGTTGACAATTTGGACGTTGTTAATTCTTGGATAAATTAATTCTTGAACTTGTTTTATTGAATTCTTATATCATTGTCATCATCCTCATGTTTATAAAATGTTGAAAGTCATCTATGGCATGTAATGCATAGATGGACTTGGTATGATTATAACCAGGGATTATTCGGTGTAATCATGACCGTAATGTTACAAATGAAGTGGTAAAAGTCCTCATTGGCCCGTAGTGCATTGATGGATAGTTGTTGACATGATCATGACCATTAATGAATACACGAATATCCTTGGCCGTAGTGCAGGGGTGATTCGATGATGTGGATTATTTTATTAAGCTGAGTCCCAGCGATAACAGTGTTGAAAAACCTTTTAAATCATAGAAGATAGTAGATTTTATTCTCCACTTGACTCTTTTAATGGATTGCTTGTCCCGCTGCAGTTAAACTTGATGTTCGTTATATTTTATCAGTTTAACACTGTTGAAGGCTAATGATAATTTATTCTGCATTATCTTAGTCGTAATATTTCTTACTGGGCTAGTTGAGCTCACTCTTTCTTTCACTGTTCTCTTCAGAAAGTGAGAATATAGTTGGGACGAGTCGGGGAACGGAGTGATGGACCAGATGATAGTATTAGTAGTCCTCACTATTCTATTAAATAGTGTGATAATAATTGTAATGAGGACTCCTTTTGAGTTTGTATAGTCTCTAGTAGACAATAATTGTATTCAAACTCACAGTTATGTTTTGTCGTATTGTACACGACAGTTGTATTAGTAAGTTGTATTTTTATTCTGTACCATGTATCTGACGACCCAAGATGAGTGATGTATACCTAATTTTGGGGGCGTCACAGTTACTATTCACGTATACGACACTATTCACGAATACGATACTATTCACCGAAAAAGAAAATGTTCTCTTTTTCGTCCCAGATGTCTATTATGGTTACTATCATTGATTGCATCCATGTTTTGATCTTCATTCTATATTAATTTTGTTAAAATTTTGGCTTCTATACTCCATAAAATTAGTAGAATATCCTTGATATTTGCGCTTCATCCAATATCTATTCATGAAAATATTATTCTGAGCATTCTTGATAAGTTTTAACTTTTTCATGCCGGAGTACTATTCACGAGATTACTATTCCCGAAGTTACTATTCACTGAGTACTATTCACTCAGTTACTATTCATCCAGGGTACTATTCATGAAAAAAAAATTGATTCGTTTTCGGTCCAAATTATTTTTGGTACAATATTATTCTTGAATTTTACTCCACAAAGTAGTATCATATTAACAATTTGGACGTTATTAATTTCTGGATAAATTAAATTTTAAATATTTAAAAATTTATCCTTGAATTTGTTTTATTGAATTCTTATATCATTGTCATTATCCTCATGTTTATATTCTGTTGAAAGTCATCTGTGGCCTGTAGTGCATAGATGGACTTGATATGATTATGACCAAAAATTATTCGGTATAATCATGACCGTAATTTTATAAATGATGTAGTAAAAGTCCTCATTGGCCGTAGTGCATTGATTGACAATTTTTGGTATGATTATGGCCATGGATTCTCTTCGACCAAGGGTGCAAAGATAAATTATTTTATGACATGATTATGACCATTGATGAAAACATGATTATCTTTGGCCCGTAGTGCATGGATAATTTATGGTCGTGATACTAAATAATATCCTTGGCCCGTAGTGCAGGGATGATTCGATGATGTGGATTATTTTTTTTGCTAAGTCTCAGCGATAAAAGTGATAAAAAACCTTTTAAATCATAGAAGATAGTAGGTTTTATGCTCTACTTGACTATTCTAATGGATTACTTATTCCGCTGCAGTTGTTGATCTAAAACTTGTTGTATATTATATTCTATCAGTTGTTATACTTTTGAAGGCTAAGGATAATTTATTCTGCATTAATCTTAGTCATAATATTTCTTACTGTGCTAGTTGAGCTCACCCTTTCTTTCATTGTTCTCTTTAGGAAATGAGAATATAGCTGAGACTAGTCGGAAAATGAATTGACGGTCCAGATGGTTGCATTAGTAGTCCTCACTATTCTGTGAAATAGTGTGATAATAATTGTAATGAGGACTTATTTTGAGTTTGAATACTGTCTAGAAGATAATATTTGTATTAAAACTCACAGCTCATGTTGTATATTTAACTTTGTATTTAAGTTCTGTACCATGTATTTGGTGACTCAGAATGGGTGATGTATACCTGTTTTGGGGGCGTCACATCCTTTTCTTAATAGAGAAGTGGGTGTTACACAGTCTAGGTTGACGATTTTTTAATCAAACATTTTAAAAGACTAAAAAACATTAAAAACTGTAATATGTTACAAAAGATGAAAGGATTACAAAAAAATAAACTTAAATAGTAATTTTTTAAAATAAAATAGCAGATAATAAAAAAAATGGTTAATGAGCACGGACAACGGAAGAAAGCCGCAATATCTTCAATAATTCATGCATCAGAAAAAAATTCACGAAAAAAATATCTTTCTGACAAAGAAATCAAAATATATGGAGAAAGCAAAGTCTACAAACAAATTATAACGAAATTTCCTCACAAAAGGGGAAAAAATTAGTTATCTTATGGGAAAAATAAGTCCCACAAAAAGAGAAAAAAAAAAAAAAAACTCCACAACAAGATAGAACAATTTATTAGATCAAAATAAGAGGGATCTAAGGGAGGGAATATGCAAAAGGAGAGTCCTCCTTATATGTATGGTGGAGGTTAGAGTTGTTGAGTCTTGACCATAGAGAAAAGAGAGAAAAAAAAAGAATTTAGAAAATTCAAAATTAGTCTTGGTTGACTCTAAATATTTTTGATTTAGACCGTTGATTCTAAAATTTTAAATTTAAAAGTCTAAAAAAACAGTTCCCTGTTTTTTTTACTAAATCTTAGTAATTTTTGGATAAAATTGTTAATTCAAAATTTATTCTTTGATAAATGTTGATAATCAAATTTACAACTTTTTCTAAAAAATAAATAGCTACTTACTACTTAGGACCTGGGAATGGGTCGGGATTTCCTTGCTATAGAAATGTTGGTTCATCCTTCTATGCCACTATATCCATTAATTCTTAAACAAAAATAATATTCATTCCGTTTTATATTATTTAATTATTATTAATTTTTTTAAAATCAATTTAAAAATTAAAATTAGCATGATTTTTTTTAAAAATTCAAACAATACAATGAGGAGTATTATAAATTATTTAAAAAATATTATTTATTATAAATTTTATTATTTTATAATTTTTAATGAGTAATTTAAATTTTGAGTTTGAAAAATTTTTAAATAAAGATGATTAACAAAATATGAGAGGAAGGAAGAGATCAACAAAAGTTAGCATGACGTCAATTGACCAACATGACTAACCGGATCACCGTACTTCCATTCCAAATGAGGCCTAACATTCCCAAAAGCCATCCCGCTAATTATCCTCTTCCTCTCTATATGAGTCCGTCCGCAGTCTGAGAGGATAGCCCTAAACGCATACCGACTGTCCCTAATACCGTGTTTGTAATTATTTTTTAGGGGAAGGGAAGGGAAGAGAAGGGGAGGGGGAATAATTAAAATCCCTCCAAAGTAACGATGTCTGTAGACCAAGCTGCCGCGGCGGTTTTGTCACAAATAGCCCTAGCAGCCGACGGCGCTGTCCTCGGTCTAGCCCTAGCCTACGTTGCCATTCGTAGCATCATCAAATTCACGGTCGGCTCTTCAGCCCTCCGTAAAATACACGATGCTCCTTCAGTCCGCGTGTCCGATCTTCGTTCCCTCCTATCTTCTTCTGACCAAAATTGCAACGAATCCGACAGTGGTAGGATCGTGATCGTTAGAGGCTCTGTCGAGGGGAAATCGGCCGTTGATGGCAATTGGACAAGTTTGAGACCTAATAATGCACTCGTATCTCACGAGTCCGGTGAAAGAGGAGTTATTTTGCTGCGAACGCAAACAGTACATTCTCTTCCTATTTTTTACTCTTTCAGTTTTGCTTGTAATTTCAGCACCTCACTCATAATAGCGATTTCTGTCTGTTTCATATTATTTATTTTATTTTATTTTAGTTCTTATATAATTACTCTTGAGCTGATTGACACCTGTACTGATCTTTGCATCAATTGTTAAATTATATCATCATTGTTAAGTTAAGTACACATTGAAGTACTTGTTTTCTTGGAGATCATATTTGATATTACAATAAGTAATGGCTCGCTAAGATTCTGCAGCCTTCTTAAATCATTGAATCATTACAAGAGATGATATTTCAATTTATGTTTGTTTATGGAGTATATGTTTAGATGCTATGCTAGTTTACTTCTTATCTGGTTTGTAATCTTGAAGTGTATATACAACGAATGGAGGGGATTTTTTGGATGGACTTCGGACTTGCGTTCTCTCCTTGCAAGATCTTGGAAGGAGCAAGAGTCTTCCTCATTAAGAACGGTATTTCTATTATGCTATTTCTTAATTCTTGTTTATATTGTTGATATTATTGTCATTTTCAATCATTGAAATAGGGAGATACAAATTTTATTTATTCCAGGTTGGCATGAATAAATCATTATTTGCTTTCTCTTTCATCTGTTTAGAACTTTCTGATGTTATGATAGAGATTGTTAATTTGTTAGTTATGTAATTTTTTTGGGATAGCTTTCTCTTCACTATGAAGTCATTGAAGAGAAATCTTTCTAACATTTGTCTCCTTTTTATTATGAAGTTTGTCTCTATAAATTATAGTAGTTACTGAGTTCTGGCTTGGAGTGGATGAAAAGAGTGTCATTCGTCCCTTTAAATTATAAACTTTGTTGGTTTATAGTTACTACTGTGAACTTAAAGTACCTAACGATTTGTAAGTCTTGTTCAAATCCTTCAAATCTTTCCAGTAAGGTATATTGTTTATTCATAGAACATGTTTTGTTTTTGAACCCAATTCTAATTTCTACTTAATTAAAGCAAATTTTCTTTAATCTCTAAGTATCAGAATTATGCGTCAAAATCCCTCCCCCACAGAAGTAAATTAAAAGTAAAAATATGTGCATGCATTCGTATCATTTAGTGCCATGTACATAAACGTGATATCATATGCTCAATTAAATCAGAAATTGCTCTCTCGCACACACACTTACAATCTTATCTCAATTTGTATTCTACTTCTTTTGCCTTTCTTTATTAGGCTCCATTTGATACAAGGAAAACATTTTTGGATTTTTTTCTCCATCACATCTATGGGGAGTTGGTAATTTGGTATGACAACCAAAATGTGGTCAAAAGGCTCGATGCAAATTTAAACTTGATTTAATGACAAATGGCTTACCGTTTTCAAGTTGGTAAGTCATTTGCAGGAGAACTCAAATCATTTCCCTGGTAATGTTTTTTGCAAGTAACTTTTTCCTTAAACAAACCTGCTCATTGCATCTGGTTCATGCTAAATTATTTTCCTCATAGCAATTTAAACAATTTGATGTATTTTTTCTTTCTAATATGATCTGTCAGTTTATTTTAATATCTTCTTTAGCAACCATTATGTCATTTCTTCATTTGAACTCCTCGGTTTTACTGAATACAAAATATGAATTTTCAGAGTCAATTACGGAATCTTTTGATGAGATCATCATATACATATAGTATTACAAGTAGCCACTAGGAAGTAGTTAGAAAGCATGCTACTTTTTAACATATGATTAATTTTTTAGTTAGTGACAACCTTGTTAATAGATTGTAGAATGATACTGAGTTTTGGGATTGGGATTGGGATTGGGATTGGGATTGGGGGTGGGGGTGGGGGTGGGGGTGGGGGAGGGGGAGGGGAAGTTCGTAGATTGATATCGAGTGTCAAGCATGTTGGTTCTTTTATGATGGGTTATTCTTCTGCGCAGGTTCCTTTTGTTCTTGTGGAAGGTGGAATATGGCCACATTCTGATTATGTTATTGTGAACATGGATGGGTCAAGACATCCACTACCTCTTGTAACTGTTTATCACCACTTGCAGCCGATTACTGCTTCTCCATATACCTTCCTTCAGGCACTTTTTGGTCATGACTACCCTGTAAGTAAAAGAAAAAAAGAAATATTTAGCCTTTTGATGCATTTTAACTTGGAGCTGAACAATCTCTTTCCTCCTACCTCTAGAGCTGCCTTCATTTCCTTTTCAAGCTGTTCATTCTATTAGAGATCGTTGAGCTGAGTTTGTGTTCTTCTTAAAGGTTGGACTGCTGGATGAAGAGAAAATTCTTCCTCTAGGAAAGGATATTACTGCGATTGGCATTTGCAGTTTGAGGAATGGACATCCTGAGATCAAGTCATGCAAGGATCTGCCTTATTTTATGTAAGGAAGTTTGTTATAAAAGTTTTCCCAGATAGCAATATTACTTCTTCTGATGCCACCAGAATTATCTTTTTTGCTATAATATGTTAGGAAATTTCTTTGTTTTCTATTAGGTTATTTAAGATTATTAGTTCAACTATTAGAACTATCCTGAAGTTATTAGGGGGTGACATAATGAAATATCTTCACAAATTATGCTTAATTATGGGTTGAAATAGTTCAAAATAATAAATTAATAAGAGAGGGTAACTGACCACTTTACAGACTTTACTCTTGGCAAAAACCAACTATTGACATGTACATACTTATCAAGAAAAAATGAAAGAAGAAAACCATTGACAGGTACATCTGCCTGATCTCATGTTCAATTTGTAGATGGTGGATATCATACATTCATTTTATGTTGTTCATTGCACCAAGTGGATAAGGGATACCATTATATAATAGGAAAAATTATATATTCTAACCTAACCTGGGTGAAGTTTTTTTTTCCCTTAGTTGGAAGGTAGCATTGGAAAGTTGAGTCCAGAGTCTCCTTTTGTTGTATGAAGTAATGACTCTTTATTGTATCTTTTTCTTTTTGCTGTACTTTTCCAGGTCTGACATGACTAAGGATCAGATGGTGGTAGATCTCGCCTTCCGAACCAAAGTTCTACTGTGGAGTGGAGTTGCTCTTGGTTCTCTAGCAATAGGTGTGCTAGGCTATGCTGCTGTAAGGTACTGTGGAGTGGATAAAAGTGTGTGCACTCTATCAAAATCAAGTTATTGATTGTTATGCATTATATGTATCTTCTTTGCATGTGTAGTTTTACTTATTACCAAAAAAAAAGAAAGAGTACCTTCTTTGTATGTGCAGTTTTAAATTATAACATCCTCCCAAGATACAAGGTATGAAGAACAGAATCACATGTGATAATTACAGTGTGAAACCATAATATTTTTCCTAATTGTTTCAGGAATTGGAATAGATGGAAAGAGTGGAGGCAGCTGAGGCGAATCCAACAAGAAAACACTGCTGTTAGTGCTGAGGCGGACACCCAGGTTGCAGCAGATGAGGAGGCTGGGGATGTTCAAGATGGAGAGCTTTGTGTGATCTGCCTGATGAGGAGGCGAAGGTCTGCATTCATTCCGTGTGGGCATCTGGTTTGTTGCCAACGCTGTGCACTGTCAGTAGAACGTGAGGTAGCACCCAAGTGTCCTGTTTGTAGGCAGTCAATCCGAACTTCGGTGAGGATCTATGATTCTTAAGAATCATCTCGAGTAGCAAAAAGTAGGAAAATTGCAGTCTGTTATAGAAATAGTAGATAATTTGTAGTAGGATAACATGGAAGCAACTGTGACGTGTAGCTACTAAGACCTTTTTTTGAGTTGGGGTAAAGGTTGAAAGGTGTGATAACAAGTTTCCTTGCTATGTTGAAGGAACAAGTTGAGTTTTATGCTAACAGGGAACTTTGGTGTATATTTGTGTAGTCTATTGACATATCCAGGAAAACTAAGGGAATTAATTGAAAATGGTCTCGTAGTAATGTAGCACATGAAGTTTTTAAGTCCATTTTTTTCCTATTCCTGCAACATGACGATCTGAAACAAAATAAAATTCATGACCCTTTATTTTTTGTTACTGAGTGGGTCCGGAGAAATGTGGAACAAACTTTTGGCATCGAGTATCCATAGTTCAAAGGTTGTCTTTACGGAGTGGTTCCCGATGTGCATTTTCGGAACATGCATATTCTCATATTTGTTCTTTATGTTTTGGCTGTACGGATGTTCAACCATTGTGGATAGTGCAACAAGTGTTGGTGTTGGTATATTGTTGCGTGCAAATTTATTTATTATAAGTAAACTACGGTGATTGTATGCCAGTCATGCAACCAAAGTATATGAACGTGCCACGAAAGCTATCCTCCATGTTGCTTAATGCTATTCGAAAGAAAATATAGAAAGGATCGGAGAGGAAAAGAAATAACATAACAATGAACTGATTATTAACAACCATCATTTGGTTTTCTATCCGTCGGTCTTCCATAATGAACAAAACGAAACAGGCTGCCCTTTCCACCACAACCCCACACACTCGTCCACTCTCATCTCCCAATTACTGTCATACTTCTTCAACAGTGCTCGAGCTCCATCAATGACTTCCTCTCCAAACACTTCCCCTACAAAGCCAACGCTTCTCATCCTCTCGCACCACTTGTCTTTCCTGTCATTCATCTCTCCCTCTCCGAGGTTTGTTAACGCCTTTGCGGCCTCTCCTTCCAGCATCCTTCTTTCTTCACTCTCTCGCCCTTTAAATGCTGCACTCGTAGAGTCCAAGAACCTCCACAAATACTCCACTCGCCGTGCAAATCCAGTTGCAAAGTTGCCGCAGTTGTTGCAGCTGCAATCCATGTTGTTCTCGCTTAAAATCACCCCTTTTGGCTCCAGACTCCTCAGCACTTTCATGAACTCTGTTCTGTTATCTGGATTGTTGTGATTCAGCTGGTGGATTCTGAATTGAGCACATACAATTAATGTCTCCTCAGGAGAGGAGCCAAGGACTTGGGCATTTAGACTTTGTAACGACTGGCTCTCGATCCGATTGATATGCAGATTAATGTTAATAGTCTTGGCGTACGCAACGAGTTGGGAGGCAAAATTGTATCCCGGCGGACCAACTGCAAATGGAGTGTCTGAAGTTTCAACGGCGGGAGCCACCACCGTGAGTCGAACCAATGGAGGCGGTCCACCTGTCCGACGAGTCAAGGCCTCGAGGAGCGTAGGCCATTGAACACCATGAGAGACTCCGATATCCACAATATGAAGGTTATGCGAGGAATGTTGTTGAGAGAGTATTTGGAGGATAGAGGAGTTTGCAATGTTGTTGGGGAAGGTGAACCAGGGATTAATATCGTTAAAATTGATTAGTGATTGTTGGAAGAATTTCGGTTTGGCAGAAGGAAAAGAGATGACTCCCCCTGAAACAGAATACGAGTGAGAAGCAGAGGATAGGTGGTGAGTCAGGGCTCGGAGGCCGTGCGCTGCGAGGCGGTGGTTGGCATCGCCGGTGGGGGAGGCCAGCTCGTGAAGAACATAGAGGAGGTGCTGAACACGCGTCAGATTTCCTGCTGTGATTGCTGAGGCACAAGGGTTGAGCAGCTGTTCTGCCCACCTTCCTTCTTTGTTATTACCGTTATTACAGTTATTTCCTGCTGATTTGCTTGCTCCCCTTTTGTTTCCACCCTTTTTAACTGGGACCCCTTGTTCCACCACTGCTTGATCTCCACCACCCGCCTCCTCGATTTGACGGCTTTGATTCTTTCTGTGGATTTGGGATGCCTTATTTGGTTCGTCGGTTGCTTTCCGTTTCTTGGACGTTTGGGAGGGCGACGGATGGGTGGATATGATGGGGTCAGTGAGGGGTGTGCTTGTGGCAGTGGTGGTGGTGGAGGCTGAGTTGTTGTTGGTAGAGGTAAAACTATTGTTAACCAGTTGTTGGTCTAGATCTTGAGATATAACCAACCAGGAATCATCATTAATATCACCGGAGTTGTAGGGATCACCGGAGCTGTATGGATCATCGAAGAAGGATGGAAGGTACGATAAGGAACCTTCTATCCAATCTAAGATGTGATCAGAGGTGGGGTTTGGCTCTGGCTCCTCAATGGTCATTGTGTTTGAGAAAGAAGATGGGAACAAGGCGTTGGTATTATTATTATTATCTTGTTTGATCATATCATTTCATTTGATATAAGAGGAAAGATAAGAGGGGAGGAATAAATATAGCACAAGGAGGGTGTGTTGAGTGTTATTTTAGAGGTTGGTGTCAAACTAAGTAAGTAAATATACATACATATATAATGATATTATTTTTGGAAGGGACGGTGAAGGGCATTTCGAAGACGTGGGCGTGCTGTAATTTGGAAGATGTGATGTTGTTATTAAGGTTTTTTTAAGGTTAAAACAGGGGAAAGGAAATGTCTTTCCTCTTGTTTGGGGGATTAACTTATTCCATTGTATGTCATGGTTGTTGAGATCCACAGAAAAGAAATAGGAGACAGCAGTATTTTTCAAACTCTGGATATATATATATATATATATATATATATATATATATATATATATATATATATATATATATGGGTTTGAATTTTCGAGAGACGGCAAACTCTCTTTCCATTTGATAAAAAATAGGTTAGGTTTTTGTCTAAGACATGCCATTGGGTAATGGGATTTTGGCCTTTTTCCCCAGAGCAAATTGACTAGCAAACAACCCAATGAATTGTCCCCTTTGATTACATGATCATCTAAATATTTAATATAAATATTATATCATTTTCTCATACGTTTTAGCCTGTCCAAAATTGACCAAAAACTTCTTGTGTGAAACATGTATAAATTCAACAACGGAAGAAGGAAAAACAAAGAAAAAGTCCTACTAGTTTTATATATATTTAAGCAGCAAATCTTGTCCTTGGCAAAGACAATATAAAGATTGTGGCTCTATCAGCTAATACATCACAAGGGAGGGAGGGAGGGACGGACAACTCCGCTAGCCAGCCAGCCAGCCAACGGTTATACGTTGACATGCAAAAAGCACCCAACTCCCAACCATATAATATGTCATGGATAATATAATATATATAAGCCCATCTCCATCAACATTAATTCACTCCTCCCTCCCAAATTATGTATTTTGTTTTTCCATTAATCACTACCTAAAAGAAACCAAATAGAGCAGTAGTAGTAGGTAGTGGTTACTAGCAGTAGCAGTATTTAATTGGGAGGCTAGCTTTAGCCAGTTCCACCAAGAACACTCTTAAGCTTCTTCACAAGGAATACTGAAGTTTACAAAAGCAATAGATGGCATTCCACGAGCATTTATTTGAAAATGCAATAACCCTCCAGGGAATACCATAATTCTTAAAGCTTCTTCACGTAAACATGTTAGCTGAATATATGAAACCAAACCAGCAAGGATTGAGCCCTGCGCAACAATTAGGACCTCGGATGCACCTGGGTGGGTGGGCATTGGATCCCTCCTCTAGAGCTGCAAATGGAGTCCGAAATATCCGATATTTGCTCTCACTTTGAAAATTTGCATTCGTATTCGTATCAAATCAAATATTATCCGTATCTTTATCAAAACCAATATTATCCGTATTCATATTGGTCCAAAGATGGCCATCATTAACAGGCATAGTAAATTAAACCAGTGACGTAGTTCTGTTCATGGATCCCTCATGCCACCACTGTGGTAGTATTAACTAAACTCCATTTATGTCACTACTACATGCTAACTATGATAGCTTTGCATGGTCAATATGATATCCATAACACTTTCATTAACCTACTTTCTTATTATTTTTTTGTTTTCACCTCTTCTTAGCAATGAGTAATGAGTATTTCATTAAAAAATAATCAATATAATTGAAAAGAAAAATAAAAAATAGTTTGAAAAATTGTCCCAAAATATAACCTTATTTACTTAAAGGCAAAAGAAAATCCAACATCATAAATGAAAATGAAATGCATTTTTAACAACTGCAACTAGCAATGCACACGTATGAAGTTGGGTCTGATTGAATGGCTCTTACTCCGACTTTCTTTGGATAAACTTGGGCTTTATTTATTAAACTGCATACCTTATCCCAAATTGGGCTCTGGTTTCTACTTTGGATTAATTACATATTATAGTACATTTGTAAAAGTAATTACAAAAATAAAACATCCACAAAATAATTACAAAAATAATATACTTTTTCATATTTATTTACAATATTAGTGCAATCAGGATTCCTTAATTTATGGGAATATTAGTGCAATTAAGATTCCTTAATTTCGGGTATTTTTTTTTTGAAACGCGTGAATCTCTGTTGTTAAACCTTCTTTTTCTCCCAACTCCCATAACTTTTGTACTGGTATTTCTCTCTCTAAAATATTCTTCTTCTTCTTCTTATTCTTCTTCTTCATCATAGTTATTAGACTAATTAACTAATTGGTAGCGTAAACTGGTTTGCATAGTCTAATAGTCCTTTATTTTTTTTTATTGTTTTTTAATTTATTATTGCACTTGTTGATTCACAGGTTGTTCAAGTTAGTGAGAAGAAAGTTTTGGATCATAAAGTATACATGTTGTTCTATTATCGAGATAATAGAAATTTTGCTTCAAACAAGCTTCTTGATGTTGCTCGGAAAGAGATCATGGCGACAAATGTCATGGGAAGAAATAAACATTATTTAAATTTCAATCAAAAATTAAAAGGATTGTGTTTCGTACTTTGGTTTTTGTTGGATATCCATAACTATTTTTTATGGTTACTGAGTTTGTAATGTTTATTGGAATTTATGTAAATGAGATTACATATTTTATTATATTACCAGTGATTTGACATTGTTTGTTGGTTCGTATTTGTTACTTTTAAATTGTGTCTGATACATTGTTTGAAAGGTGCAGTTGGTAACCAAACATGCATAGAAGGGTAACCATTTTATTTATTAGTAGTAACCAGATAGTTACAAGCTTGTATCAGGACATATATCAAGTGTTAAATGTACATGTGAGAGTATACAAGGGTTGCCTAAACTGAGTTAGACGTTGTTTCTGTTCTGGTTACCATTAAAACCTGTTCTGGTTACTTTCATAAAACTATTTGGTTACTTCTTTATTATGTTTTGGTTACTGTTATCTTATGGTTTGACTACTATTATTGTACCCTCAATGTGAATTTTTGGTTACTTTTATTTTTTATTCTGGTTAATATGTAATTATTTAGTATACATAGATTGTCTAAATTGGATTTCATTACATGATATTTCTGTTTTGGTTACCATTAAAACATGTTCTGGTTACTATCATATAAGTGTGTGGTTGCTATTTTATTATGTTACATTATGGTTAATGTTATTAGTAACCAGATAGTTACAAGTTTGTATCAGGACAAACATCAAGTGTTAAATGTACAGGTGAGAATGTCCTATTTATATAGCTGATGTATACTTATAAATTACATACTCATAAAAATTATCTAGAAATTGTACAATTGGTATTTAAATCTGCATATAGAGGTAACCATTTTATTTTTTGTGAGTAACCAAATTTACATAAAATTGGTTCAGAAAAGTATCCATCAGCTATTTCAGTTGAAATGTTAGGTTGGTATCCAAACCTACATATATGGTAACCATTTTTATTTTTATTAGTAACCAGATAATTATAAGTTTGTATCAGGACTGTTAATTATAAAGTGTTAAATGTATATGTTTTTTTTATTTATACCAGGTCATCATGATGGAATAAGAAACTGCAATTAAGAGTTCCTATTTATATATATGATGGTCATTTATTGATCTCATATTAAAATAAAAATAGTTCGAGAGGTGCAGTTGGTATCCAAACCTGCATATAAGGGTAATCATTTTAGTTTTTGTTAGTAACCAAATAATTAAAAACTTATATTAGAACAGTTATCAAGTGCTTAATGTACATGTGAGAGTTCTCATTTATCTAGCTCATGGATACTTTTAAATTATATAGTTATAAAATTTATTTAGAAATGGTCCAGTTGGTAACTAAATATGAATATAGAGGTAACCATTTTATTTTAGATGTGTAACCAAATTTACATAAAAATATTTCAAAACAGTTACCAATTGTTTAATGTATATGTTTACTTTATATTGACAACTCATGATGGAATCAAAAATTAAAATATTATTCAATAACAATTTTGGTTACTGTACACCATCAAAAATGTTACCAACCATGTGGTTAATGGTTACTAATAGTAAACAATTATATATTTACACACTTTTTATTTATGTTCCGTTGAAATAAAGCACAACTGGAATAATTTTCATTGTCAGACAACTGAATAAATATTGTAAAGTAACCAAATCAATATTAGACAGTAACCAAACTACATAATTTAAGTAACCAGAACATAAAATAAATTTTTACATACAATTTTGAATGTCTAAATGATAAAATTTGACCAAAAAATCATGCAGTTCACGAGCAAACTCGTGACTTTTGATCGTTGACCCGTTTTTAATGAAATTAGGCTCTGAAAATGCCAAAATTTGACACTCCAAACTTGACAGAAATTACCAAATTGTCACTGAATCAAATCTTTCCAAAAGCTGACACGCTTGCTCTTCAACCGGATCAGTTTGTTACCAACTATATAAAGGCTAACAGTTATATGAAGTTAACCAATGTAGTCAATTAGTAACCATCAATATAAAACAAACCAGTATAAAACACACTAATATTATACACTAACCATAATAACATTATACAGCAACCAAATTTAGATTAGACAGTAACCAACATATATCTATTTAGTAACCAAAACATAAACACATTTTTCATTGTATTTTACAGTAAAAAACAACCAGTATAATGTGTTTGTTACCAACTAAAGACTAACCGTTGTATGAAGGTAACCAATGTAGTTAATAAGTAACCATGAATATAAAAAATATGAGTGCAAGTGTACATTAATATTATTGAGCAACCAAATAAACATTATACAGTAACCAATTATATAGTATACAGCAGCCAATATATAATTAGATTAACAGTTGTATGAAGGTAACCAATGTAGTCAATAAGTAACCACCAATATAAAAGAAACAATTATAAAACACAATAATAATATACAGTAACCAAATAAACACCTTACAGTATCTAAATACATATTATACAGTAACCAAGATATATGTAATTAGTAACCAAGATTATAAAAAATATTTTTACATTCATTTTACAACCAAACAATCAGTAATAACTTTGTTACAAATTAAAGACCAACGGATGTATGAAGGTAACCAATCAGTAACCATCAATATAAAAAAATTAGTAAAAAACACAGTAATATAATGCATTAACCATGGTAATATTACACAGTAACCAAGTTAGCATTATATATTAACCAATCCAAATTAGACAGTAACCAACATATATTTACTTAGTATCCATAATATAAAACATATTTTTTCATGCATTTTACAGCAAAAACAAACAATATAAAAAACATCAATATGTACTTAAAGAGCCAACAGTTGCAGGAGGATAACCAATGTATTTAATAAGTGACCATCAATATAAAAAAAACATCAGTAAAATATACATTTAAAGTATACAGTAAATAAATAAGCATTATACAGTAACCAAATAAATAATAAACAGTAACCAACTTATATGTACTTAGTAACCAAAATATAAAACATATTTTTAGATACATTTTGCAATCAAAACAGTCAGTATACTGACTTTGTGACCAATTAAAGAGCGAAAAATTTAAGAAATGTAACCAATATACGAGTATATGGTAACCACGAGATAACTATATGCATATAAACTTTAAACTCAAATACTTTAGTATACAAATCTGTAACGAATCAATCAACAATCAACAATCCAAGTTGTTACAGAGGCTGATTATTGATCTTGAAGTTGATGTTGATCTTGAAGTTGCTGTTGATCTTCTCTTCTATTATCCGATCTCAGAGTTGCATCTCTTCTTCTCTGATATGTCGTTGCTGTTGATCTTCTCCTCTATGTCGTCTTCTCTGATCTCAAAGTTGCCTGTTTTCTTCATTAGCGTGAATTTAGGACCGGTTAGTTAGAAATATGAAAGTCGGTAACTAACGCGTAGGGAGTCAATGCTCCGTAATTTTAGCAACGTATTATTGTGTTGCGTTATTTTTGTAATTATTTTGTGGATGTTTTATTTTTGTAAATACTTTCTAATTATTGTATATTAGTGTTAAGGATCCTTCTACTTTCTATCCCACCCAATTAGAGAGAGAGAGATTTGAAGTCAGTGCCGGTTCACCTGTTCTGACTTCAAATTCTCCGTCAATTGCTCGTAGAATAGAAGGAACGGATTCAGTAAATCATTATTTCTTAACTTGGTGAGATTTCTCCGATCAGCAATTTGGCATCTCCTATAAGGACTATGTTTAAAACTGATGTTTGATAGAAAGTGATGTGACGATTTTGCCCTTTAATATATCTTAAATGTTTAATCAAAAAACTCATTTTTGTTACACCTCAACTCAGTTATGTCTCACCCAGACAACCATGTCAACAATTTCTGATGTAGCATATCCAATTGAATGAAATTAAAAAAAAAAATTTAATAAGTCAATTATTTAATTGACAAAATTGAAAGGTGAATCACCGAAATGAAATATGACCTATAGTTTAAGGTAGTAAATTATATTTAAGCCTAATAATAATAATAATAATTTATTTTATCACAGTGATAAAGAGTGTGTATGGCCTTCAAACAATTTACTTCCTAGAACCAAAAATTCTCGGTCTAAATAAATAAATAAATTGAATAAAAATATGTGGATCTAAATCATTGAGTGCTAATGAACACGCAGCCCTTTACAACAAACCTACTTCAAAAACCAAAACCGCCAACCTCTCTCTATCAGCCACATAAACACTCGTAAGTAATACCATGAACAAGCAAATGAAAGAAGATATTGCAGAACTACTAATCAGCAAGATTGCTAAATGCAAAATTTGAAAACAAATTCCAAAAGATAATTCATTAGTAAACTTAAACTTGGCTGATTTGACACAAAATTCGGACTCGGATGTCACAAATATTCAATACTCATGTAGCCGGACTTTGTCAAAATAGAAACCATTTTATACATAATCCAAAAGGGGAAAAACCAAAAAGAAAAAGAAAAAGAAGGAGAAATACTCATGTCTCTTTCATTTTCCTTCAAAAATCCTATTCATGCAAGTAGTGTCTGCTTCCATCATTGTATTGAGCGCTAGCCTAATAGAGGACGAGCACTTGGGAAGAAATAGTTTGGCAACTCGCATGTATTGTGATATGTTTACTACCTTTCTGTCAAGTTAAAAGCTACCAAAGCCATCAGCTACATATCCGGAGAAGCTAATCCATTGGCAATGAGGAAAGAATACTATATGTGAACATTACATATATATAGTCCCAGACTAGTTTGGGTCATGTGGAAAGACCTAAAGAGAGACAAGTCACAAGAGAATAAGAAAACTCACAATTGTACTCACCATATACACAATTCGACAGATATACAACTCAATAGTGGTGATGAGAGTTAGCCCCAAGCCATGGAACAAGCATAATTAACTACCAGTTTACCATCAAAACCAAAATTCTGCAATATTAAAGCAAAAGCAATAAATGAAAAATACCAACCCAAAAAAACAAAAAACAAAATAGATATGCAGGGGTTAAAGTGTACAATAAACTGCGAAGCTCCAAATAGGTTGACACAACATTTACTGAAAAATAGGATACAAATGAAATGCTATACATATATGCTTTACAGTATATTATTAACATTATTCAAATAAATGATGATTATCATCCACTTGCATGGATATTAATATCATGATAATGATAAATATGACGGGGGGAAAAGAAGTAATATATCTTAGCATTCAAGAGATTTTCTGATGAAAAAACACATTCCAGATTGTTGATCAATGATCACAGTTTAACTAGTGTTCAAGAAGTATGAGACAAGTGATTCGTTATTGAAAACTCTGTAAATCAAATAGGTTGGAGATGTATCAAACACATATCCACGAGTGTCCTTGAGGCATGGAGTGTCGTATCTAATACATAAACGACATTGTCTTAGAAGTCTTTGTTGTTTTTAGCTGCAAGATAATTCAGGAGAACGGAACCAGTGCCCAACCACCGACTCCTCTATCAGAGCTAAGCCAAGAATAGCAGTTAGTGGACACCCAATCATCAACCAACCAAGGCCCGCACCAGCTCTCATTAGCATCCCTCTTCAACCTAGCCAACACTTATTCTCATTACCACGCCTACACAAAACCCTCAGAACTAGACTTGCCAACGGGGCGGGTATGGTTGGGGGACCATTCCCCATACCCGCCCCGCCTATAAAATTCTCTCCCCCGTCCCCACCCCGATCACGTAAATCCCCTACCCGCCCCATCCTCGACCCGCGTGAAATACAGATACTTTTTCTATTCAGAAAAGTTGTGAAGTTCGAGATGGCCATTGTTGGAGAAATGAGTAGAAAAGCAAAGATAAAAATATTTCTTCACTTACCTGCTTGCTTCATCTAAATACTTTGTCTCTTCAATCTTTCTCTTTTCATTCTTTTTAGCAAAGATCCTAACAAGTAACTGCTGCAATTTGGGGGAGGAGAGGACGGATTATAGAGATTTGGAGATGATAGGACAGAGCACAAAGGTATTTGGTGGTGAGAAGAAGAAGAGCATACGATTTGGGAACATAATCGAGAAACACGTCATTTGAATTACCAAAGTTACTTAGTTGGGTCATGGGTGCCTGAGTGGACTAACTAAAGTATTGTATTTACAAAGTACTGAAGGTCTTATTCCATATGGTTAGTGTATTTCAACCCACAAGATAAGCCCAACTTTGATACTTGTTACTAGTTACACATGACTACAAGAACAAAGAAATAACCTAAATTAGTACATAATTATATATATACAAAATACTAATTTAAAAAAATATTATATATACCCATATCTAAACGGGGGTGAGAGGTATATCCCAAACCCAACCCTAACCTTTTAAAAAATTAGGTCCCATACTCCCATTAGAGTTGGTACCGTCCGGTTCGGGTGAAATTATCAAGCCTACTCAGAATCATGCACCTGCCAACATCGTAGATGTTGATGGAAAATACAAGTACATCCACGACCCGAAAACCCGGAGGCAGACGGACTAGCCGGTGTTGCGGAAGTCTTGTCTAAGTCATGTCTTGCCCTAAAGATGGAAAGGAGGTTGCAATTTCTGGCCCCTGGGCGATGGAGGTTGTAGGCTCCCTTCTGTATAAATGGTTCTTCTTTCTCATGGGAAAGGTTTCCATTTGTTCCGCTTCACAAGGGGTGTGAAATAATAAACTGAAGTAGTCCTTTTATGGCTACATATTGGTTAGCGCAACCTCAAAGACGACAAAAGCCTTTTCCTTGATTTAGGATCAAAAGAAGATGGATCCGTTTAAGAAAAAGCAAATGGCAAGATGGTGATGAATTGCAATTAGTCTAAACCTTCAACCAACAACTTATTGTGACTTGCCCAGAATGAGTCGAGTCCTTATGAATGGGCGGAGCCAGATGCTCTTATTTTACGACAATAGGGCCCATTACTGACCAAAAAGACACCAAATTCTCCTTTACATGCTTCAACTACAATAGAGGTGGAAGGAGCTGGTAGGGAAAAACATTTTAAAAAGTAGTTCGTGTTTGTTAATAAAAAAACACTTCAACTATAAAAAAGTAAAAAATGTTTGGGATTTAAGAAACATGATTGGTCGTGCTTCTAATTATTTCCATAAAAAATATCATACTTAGTTTTAAAAGCAAGTTAAACTTGACCAGGACTTGGATAAACTTGATTGGTCGTGCTTCTAATGTACTTGGTTAAACTTTGATTGGTCGTGCTTCTAATTGTATCTATAAAAAATGAACATAATTAGTTTCAAAATCATGTTACCAAACACTTTCTGGTTTTTAAAATTGAATATAAACGCATTTGACTGCCTATAAACTCAATGAAGACGACCATTCTTGAATTTCCCTTGGCCTTGAATTCACTCTGATTTACACTACCCGGTCCACTCAAAGCTTGGAGGATGAAGAGGATTTCTTCTCGACTGGCGTATTACACACTCGGGCCAATCTACTACACGCTAATAATGGTCTTTTGGGTTTCATCTCCACGATCCAAACCACCCTTTTATTCAAAATTCAGAACACAACTCCTTTTGACACTTAAAGACCAACACATTCATGGCAAAATTGTTATAAAGTTAGGCAGGTGGGACCTCATTTACATTTCTATTTACGTATTGGAAAAGAGAAATTAAAATAATAAGCCTGGAAGTCTCATGAATGTTTTTCAACCAAGATCATCTACTATTCTTAGTACTTCACTTTCCAAGTTGATCAAAAGTTTATTACATTAATAAATAAAAAAATATGTTTGAATACAAAGAGAGTAGTAACTAAGTTGCTCATACCCACAACAGATGACTTTTGGGTGAAAATTTATACCTTACCAGCAGTATGACACATGTCTTGACATTTTTCACCCTCTTTATCATACTCAAAATACATAAATTATACTCCCCTGGCTACATGTTTACCCCTAAAAATAAAATAAGTTATTCATTCAGTAGTGTAATGGCATGATAAACACCGAGTCATTTTATACCACCACCAATCAAAAGAGGACTGTTGTTTTGGAACCCAAAAAAACATAATATGCTGCCTCGGTTCCAAATATAACACTCCCTCAGTTCCAAATATAAGATTACTTGCCTTTGTATTTATTTGTAAAATACAAGTGATCTTATATTTGGTATGGAGGGAGTATAAATTATAACATGCGTACAAAAATATGTTGTGTTTGCAAATTGGCTCCTGGTCTTCCAAATAAGAACTAGAATGAGAAGTCCTAACAATTAACTTTTTTTAAAGTATTCAGCCGCCAAGTAAATATTTACAGATGGAAGCAACATAAGAGATAAGATGCTTACAGTTAATAATCATCCGAATAATTAGCAATGTAAGAATTTAAAAAATACTGCAATTAATATACGAGTAGCACTGTAGCAAAAATATGCAATTTGTCAAAGAAACTCACATTATATAGATCAATCACCAATTCATCTGGGTTTGGAGAGAAGGCACTATTGATATAAACAAACTGGAAGGGAAAAAAATGAAGAGATTAGTTGCTCCAGGTATAGTCATCAATAAAAGTTGAAAATGAGACTATTTTTAAACATCTACCAATGTCTCCCTGTGAAGTTGACGGCGAAGAAAATCAATAACTTTCGCGAACTTGTCAGTCCCAGCAATCTGCTCATTCAAGAGTTTGAAACATCAATAGTATTATTAATACTATTTGATACAGCATAGTAGCATAGTACATTATTCAGAAAAATTAGGGGTATAAAGTAAAGCCTGCAGCAGAAAAAATTAAACCCTCGAACTTGCAATAAAGATTCATGTCTAATTGAAACTTAAGTCATGTTTGTTTACAAGATTTATAATCTGATTATTAATCCTAAGATTAAATAATCCTAGTCACATGTTTATTTTTTATGGAATTATTCATGGGATAACTTAAAATAATCACATATTATGTTTGGTTTGTCCAGGATTATTTAAAGGATTGGATAAAAACTTACCGTTTAGACTATTATACCCTTACCACTAATAACAAATAAATCATATTCTCATTAGTTTGAGTATAGATGGATAAGATGGGATAGTCACTTTAAATAAAGTTAAAGGTTAATTTTGTCCCTAAATTTTTAGTCTCAAATGGTAAAAATTATAATACCTAGTTGGACATTGGATTAAATATTCCCCTTTTAAGTCATTTTATTAATCGTGACTAAAAGTCCGAGTCTATTTTAAAAACAAAAAAGAGATCATGACATATGGTCCATGTTATCTCCATCAATCATGATACGACTTCGAGATGATAAAAAAACCATTGGACTAGTGCTATTTTTGTTTTACGAGGGTGCACCAGTTTATCACTAAATTAAATTCAAGATAGTATAATATTAGGTTAGTAATTTCTAGGCATACATGTTAAACCCAGAATCAGTAAACCAATACCAAAAAATAAATGCAAAAATACAAGCCATAATTCAAATTTACTATCAAGGAGACTATAAAAAAAATCTATCGTAATTTAGTGCCCTAGATTTCGGGTATAAAATTCATCTCAGCAAAATTATGCTTGCGAGTAACAACCAAAATTAGTTAATGGAACTGATAAACCTTAAGCAAGTGAATTTAATTAAAAAGATACCTTGAACTTAGCTTGCTTCAGGATCGGGGCGTCACCAGTAGCTCTTAGGTGGACTACAACTGCAAATTAATCAAAATCTCAGAAACAGGATTCAACAGAGACAGAAGTACAGAACAAATCAAATAAATCAATCAGTATTGCTTTACGATAATTGAATGACCTTTTCGAGCAGCATTACTAGGAGACTCTGAAGCCATTGGATTGCTCCAACTTCTAACCAAAATAATATGTTTTCAAGTTACGACGAGTACGTGGTTTAAGCCGGTTGTGCTCCAACTGGGTTCCGGTTCACAAATATATTACTCCCGCGATCATATTAAATAGCCAAGTGCCCCGTCTTACTATCATTATTAGAATGATTACAAATTCTATTCTATATTTAATTAACTAAATAAATTGTATAAAAATAATAAGTTACACACACACACACATATATATATATATATATATAATATATTTCTTAATAGGGCAATATGAACATACACAATTATATATATTTTATTTTTGCACATTCTCTCGTTTTGGTGAATTATTGTTTTTAAAGAAAAACAATTTCTCTACTTCCAAATTAAAAATCAAAAACAAATCTGACAAAACGATGTAGTTTGTATAATGACTACAGATTTTGCTCAGATAAACAATTATCAAAAACTAGCAATTGAATGTTAGTAATATATATTTTTTTAATTTATTATTCAGCTTATATAGTTTTTAAATTTAATATTTAGTTTTTATTTTCAATCTTTCGAATTTATACATAGTTATTTAGAGTTCAAAAATTAAATGAATGACCTACCATAATTGTTTAATAAATTTTATAAGACATAAAATTATTGTAAATTAATAAACTACCATAATTGTTTTTTGTTTTTTGTTGATGTTAATGACTTTTAATTTTAAAAATTAACTAAAGTTTTAATCACAATATACAAAGTCATAATTATTTTTAACATTAATTAACTAAATGTCTCATATATTAATTATTATGTAATCATGACATTTTTCTTATATTTTTAATATTTAGTTATTTAGAATTTAAAGTTGAGTAAAGTAAAATTCTAAACATATTTTTTAAGTTAAAATTTATTGTATGACTAAATAATTAAAGAGCTATAGAATAAAATTATTATAGAATAATAAGTTAACATTAAAACTGGGTATAAGACAAGTATCAGATGGACTGATTTATTATTAAAAGTCTACAACTGAAAAAGAACCCACTCAATGGCTAATAGCTTTAATCTCGTCCCCGTGACCACCATTGTCAAACACTTTGTGCAACTACACAGTTTGTTTATTCGTCCATTAGTCCAAAACCCTGACACAGGAAGGAATATGGTTAATATTCAATCTGAACAACCAAATTACGTCTCCAACAATGAGTAACACTGGGCTGGGCTAATAACATTCCGAATGACCCAGCATAATGTCATGAAGAATCACTCAACATACAGTTTCACTTATTTGAAGGGCGTGAAAAAAGGATAGTACTTTTGCTAAATATAAGCCAAAAAAATCATTACAGTAATGTCAGGAAGCTTACCAACGAGGACGA
The DNA here is from genome assembly GCA_016801055.1 of Panax notoginseng. Taxonomy (NCBI): domain Eukaryota; kingdom Viridiplantae; phylum Streptophyta; class Magnoliopsida; order Apiales; family Araliaceae; genus Panax; species Panax notoginseng. Next base: position 291,527,480 of record CM029012.1, on the reverse strand, counting down.
GGGCCAAGAAGACAAACTTGTACCGATTAAAGCCTTTTTATTTGCTGCTGTGTTTGACAAGCAGAAGACTGGGAAGCCAACTGCTCAGAACTAGTAGAAGGCCTCATCAGGTTGTTGCTACAAACAGAAGTGCCAATCTCCTGTTCGATCACCTCCTTCGGATTGCTCATATTTGTATCAGAGTCCGAGGGTTCCATCAATGCACGTATCTGAATCAAAAGTAGTGTCAATAAGGAACTCCAAGCACCTAATGAGAGAATATGACGTATGGAAGGCAAGTACAAAGCGATTATGCTCACCATATCGAGACGCTTTTTGTGGAGATGGCTTGATGACTGGATGCACAATTAAACTTTATATCAATAAATATCTCATGAGTCTTTATTTTATTTTTATTTTTTTGTTACCTATATAAACAGCTACTGTATTTCGTATAATGTTCGCAATCAATGGCTTATTGTTCTGATATATCGACTTAATAAAGGAATAAAAAAATAAAATAAAAATAAAACAACCATATCAATATACAAAAGAGATGATAACTAGTTCAAAATATAAAAACCAACAAGCATAATACTAGAGTACCTTTTAAATGGTTCTCACTGGCAGATTTTTCAAATTACATAAAAATTGTCCATCAGAAGTTTGGATTTTTTTTAACGTGAACACAAATTCATTCTTCACAAAGGTAATTTGCACAGTTCAGTCTAAATTTTAATATAGCCTTTACATGCTGATAAACACATAGCTATAGACTAGTGCACATGTAACAAAATTCTCAAATAGGGAAAGTGAAATCTTACATCGTTCTCTTGGTGTTTGCTCTCTTCGCTTGAGAACCCTGGAATAGTCAAACCAAAGTTTTTCTCTGTGTATTCAGAAAACAAGAAGGATTGTATCAAAGACACTGAATGTGGTCCACATTATCAGAAGTTCTCACCAAGTATTACATGATACAAGTTAGTAAAACAAGCTTAAAATGAAAGGTGAAAATCAATTATGCTACCAATACAGGGGCTAAGACACCCTTTAGGGTGTGGGGTCAATTGATCCCACTGGAATAAAAAAATTATTTTATAATATATGATAAATTTAGAAAAAAATTAAGTGCAATGAATAAATTGACCCCACTGAAATTTTATAAATTTTTTAATATACGGGGTCAAATTGAATTTTTTATAACTTTCTCAATTCCATTTTCTTCTACTCTTTGATTTATGCATCTTCCTCTAATATTTTTAAAATAAATAATAATCTAATTTATATTATTTTTATAACATAATAAATTTAAATATTTATTAACAAATTTGTGATTAAAAAGAAGAATTATGGATCAATAAGGGGTGTGTGTATATATATATATATATATATATATATATATATAATGTTATTTCTTATGAAATCGGCCAAAAAACACAATTATCTAAAAAAATTGGCTCGGGGGCACTACTCCCAAACTCCCGCCAAATTATTTATAACATCATAATATTTTGACCCCACTTAATAAAATTCCTGGCTTCGCCATTGTACTTATATATGCACACTTGGACTGAAGCTACATGGCCCAGATAAGACCAATCTGAGTTGAAAATCAATTAATGCTACAGAAATATGAACTTGGACTGCGGCTCAACCTAATTAAACCGAGTACATGGAACAGCCTTTCGTACTGATTCTTTAATAAAGGACACGTACAATTTTATATTTTACCTAAACCATCTAGTACAAGTGACAATATAAATAATTGTTCCCAACTGAGAGCACATTGCATTTTCCTCGAATAACACAATGATAATATACTGATAGAATTATATCAGGATGCAGCGCATACCCAAGTGTAGCAATACATCTTTAGACTCCAGAATTGTAGAGTTACGATGCTTAGCCAAACTGCACGCAAATGTAGTAACCTACAAAAAGCCACAACAGAAATAGTTTATTAAGAGAGACCACATTGGTCATGCTAAAACATGTAAATCATCAAGTGCAAATGTGTATGAAACATAAGGTATCTCGTTATCTATGTAAGATACATCCCAAGCTACTAGCTGCAATACTAAAACCAATGGCGCAATTTTATAAATTCAATATGTCAACCACGAATTTCAAAAACCCAATTAAACTATATTAGGATGTTTCTGTAGACCCAATGGCCCTTATAATTTTTAGGCAGTAAAAGTGAGAATTTTCTTCAAAACCGCAACTGACCGGAAAACACTCGGTTTTCTCTCACTAAAACCATCAGCGTAATAAATCGAGTATTAAACCGACTGAAGTTAGCTGGTCTGGCTCATCTCGACCGGTTTTATCGGTTTATTGTACAATCCTACTAACTACAGCCCTTCATTCAAGCAGTACATCCGAGAGGTCTCTAACCCCCCACCCCACCCCACCCCACCCCACCCTCTCAGCCGTCTAAGGATCAAAGCAAAGTAAATGGCCAAAGCCAAACACACGCCAAACAACGCACAATGACAAAGCTATCTATGCTCTCCCCTCCTATAAGAACCAATACGTTAGTGGTTAACAAAAACTCCATCCATGAAACTTGCTCCAAAACCACCCATTACGGAACAATGCAAGAGCAGAAGATTACAGTCTCCTCGTGCCACTTTTAAAAGACACCAATCCTAAGAAATGGAATTTGGGGCAGAAAATGAAAATTCTTTCTCATTGCAAAAAATGAAAATTCTTTCTCATATGCAGCTCGGATAGACTAACTGGAATAAAGTTCTATTAATCTGAAAAACATTTCATTGACTTAATAAATATCTAGAATTTTTGTTACCAGAGCCTAATTAACCCAGTAGATAGGCTATTTCATCTGAATAACATGGAGCCTTTGCTTACAACCCCTATCCATAGAAAAAGTCTGAAAGCGTTCAACATAGGTCAAAGATCCAAATTCTACAAAACAAATATCTTATTATATAAGGTTACTATGTACATATCCTATGCTGGTTACTTTTTATGTGTACATTGATCTAAAATTAAACGACAGCCAAGTGTGAAAGTATTTTAAGAGACATTATTGCATATTCAATGACATATTTAAGAACAATCAGATTTTGAAAAAGAATAGTTGAAACTCAAATCTAAGATAAAAAAATTATCAATTAAGGAAACCCATATTGTATTAACTATTCTTTTTGTTTTGGAGTAAGTAATTACGGCAATCATTCGAACAATAAGTCTTCCTTTGTACTGAATACGGAACTTGATGAAGAACAAAAGAAGAAAAAGAAAAGGACACAAAACACAATAACAAGAAGAAAGAAAAGAATTTATCTTTTATTTAGCCCAAAAAAAAGAAGAAGAAGAAATGGGAAGAATGTGGAGTTTCATCTAATACTGCTCAGAAAACGTCCAAATGCAAAGCGTGTAATTCATGGAAATAAATTTTGTAACACCTTATTCTTTTTGAACCTCTCATCAATTCATAAAATTATATTCCCTTCTTGAACATGGGTGGGAATGGAACACAGGTTATGGATCAATCAAAACTTCAGACTGAAGCAGGGGTCAAGAGTGAGGAAAAATGTTTCATTGAACATGTAGATGACTTTTCAAAACCAGTATATCAGGAGACCTTCATTTTGTTAGTTTTTATCAGAGTTTAACGAACTGTAATATAGATTATACATAGTTGTCTCAGTTAGTTTCCTTAATTAATTAATTTATTTTGTCATAGTCTCGTGTGTTTTATTTACTAATTGATAAAAATGACATGTCATATGCATTTAATGTCTTCTTTTAAGTCTATCATACACTAGCTATTTGATTATAACCTGATGGTCGTGTAAAAAGTACCCACAATAGGTTATGGCACAAGGTAACCAGCAGCACATAACCCTGTATGTTGAATGTAACACTGATATAAAAATTAAAGTTATTAAACTATATTTGAGCATAAAGAAGATGTGTGAATTATCTAGACATCATAATGGTACGAGTAGACCACAAGAAAAAATGTGTTTAGATATAATTACAAAGTTATCGTGTTAGCAAGCCTCACCGAATCAATAAAGTTATCCGCAATCTCCAAAAGCAGATCTTCCACTTCGGGGTCCAGCTTTCCTTGCGGGTCCACCTGAACACCAGATAACAAATAACTTGATATCAGCTCATATACGATTTATGATACCAACATTAATTATAAAACTGGAGTTTTCCAATGTTAGAGAGAATGCTTGATATTGCTGAAGTTGATCTACTGCAATTCAAATCAAAGATCTCATTCTTTTTGACATTTGCAGAACATTGCTGAAATCTCAAATTGTTCTTACAGTTGGCCTAACATTGTAAAGAAACTTAGTAAAGTAACAAACCACCTGTGAAACCAAATCCTGTATCCTCCTTTTCCCTAGAAGTTGATTGCTTGCTTCTGTTCCTTGGCTTGAACTCCCCCCTGGTGTGGTTGTTCCAGATGCAGTAGCATCTGGCTGTGATCCAGTAAGACTTACAGATTTTTGACCTGTTGGTGCTGCCATCCTTGGAGGCTGCTGCTGCTGCTGTTGATGATGCAAAAGCTGTTGCTGAGTTGGTGGTGGTGGTTGCTGCTGTTGTTGTTCGTGCAGCTGCGGATTCCCCATTGATTGCTGCTGTACCATTTGGGATAACTGCTGGGTGGGGTTCAATGCCGTAGAACTTTGTTGCATCTGAGGAGATGAAGCTAATTGCTGCTGCAGAAGTGCTTGTTGCTGCCTCTGATGCTGAAGGCGGTATGAAGGTGAATTCGGTGCAGACATTGCTGGCATTTGCTTCAACCACTGTTGTTGTGACAGAGAGTTCTGGATCAGAGCCGGTTGTCCATTCTGAGTCAATCCAGATAACTGAGGGTTTATAAATGATGTCCTTTGTAGGTTTTGCGCTTGTAATTTCTGGAGATAAGAATAACATTAATTATAAACGACAAACTGCACTTGAAAAAGTCAAGGCACTACTTATTACACATTTTGAAATTTTTAAAACCACCAAAATGAGTAGATTACAAAAGTACTAATTTTATGTTTGGCATTGATCATAACCACCAAAATAAATGAAAAACATAAATATTTAAAACCCAAAGGAGAAGTCAGTAATTGCAACCTATGTAGCTGGAGAAGACTAATTTTGTGTGTACAATAGCCTTTGTGCATCTCTTCCTAATTCGTAACCACCAAAAGGAAAATTATTAAAAACAATCTACGTCTCTTTTCCATCCTATGTAACATTTGTACTTCTCTACCTAATTTGTAACCACCAAAATAAATAGTACATTAAATTTTGTAATTTTCCCAATCGGAAATTTCCGAGAAATCCAGCAATGGAGCACTTGCACATTACTATATTACTTGTAAGACGCCTGAGGTAATTCATCATAAAAGGGGAAGATGTGGTTCTAGGAGTTGCAACTTCATATACTGACATTTGTAATACAAATAGATCATTGCATAGCAAGGGAAATTAACAACGTACAAATATGCTTGTCATCCTATAAACAATGCAAGAAAACATTTTAAATAAAAACACTTTTCCTGTTATTATCTCTCCTATTTTCTACTATAATATTTGTCTCCTTCACACAACATTTTTAAAGAAACCAAATTAACTTTGTAGGACTCAGTTCGATACAAGTCACATTGAAGTGATGTCGAATACCAAGGCAATGAACATTAGGTAACCCTTGAACAGCAGGGAGATGCACATCTTTCAATCTCAAAATACATATTTAGCATCTTATTTATTTTAGGGTATTTTAACCTACAAAGTACAAACTGATCCTTTCACATAATTGTTTATCATATGTTTTATGGTTTGATAAACAAAAATCCAACAAAACATTAATTGAAGCTAATAGCTAACGAGAAAATATAACACAAAATCAAAGATATACAAATTTACATCACACCAACAACACTTAATTTTAAATTGACTACTGATAAGAACGATAGAACTACACTTAAACTTCTATTGTGTGTACTTCTAGTATTAGTTTGTTTACTGAAATGATTTACAGACTGGAATTACTCAAGCTCAGGGACAAAGCCAGGAATTTTCTTCCACGAGGTGGGGTGGGCTGGATTGGTTGGGCTGGGGAACTGGTACATAATGTGGCATGCTCAAATATAATACTCCATCCGTTCCACAAAAAGAATGTCATTTAAGTTATGATCCTAATTAATTTTCGAAATTCTAAATTCAAATGGTCATATGAATTTATTTTAATTTTCAAAATAAAAATTTTGTACTTAATAATACATTGTAAATAGTTTATAACATTAACTATTACATTATTCAAAATCAAATAAATTCACATCAATTTTGAATCGGGAAAAAAAAATCAAATGAGACTCTTCTTGTGAAATAGAGGGGGTATCATTTTATTACTAGAAATTAATATAATATAAAAAGTTCATTAATTAACAACACAAATTTCTTTTAGTTAGGACTTAACTGATAAAAAATAGTATTTGAAAGTACTTGAGCAAATTACATAAATCTTAGGAGGTCTGGAGTAAAATAACAAAATTTGAAGGGCTTAATTCCCCCCTCCCTTCCTTCTCAAAATCTGCAGGTACCTTGAACACCTCTCCCCACGCCCTAAAGGTGCTAAGTTTCTGCTTTGGGTACCAAAAAAACAACACTTATCTTGAAATATATATATTTTAAGTATACATCAATCAAAGCACTGAAATGGGTGTCAACCTGTTTACATACAGTGTATACAAACAAATAAGCATATGGTACAAAAAATACCTAGTCCTCACAATCATCTCTACCCACTTTCTATGCACTCTAACTCCTCTTTGCAAAATGCAGGTGTCAAAAGTAGATACAAATTATGTAACAATATACCCAAGAAAATCAACAACCAAAAGGAAGACCTTAACTGACCACGAATACATTCTCCTCCTGAAAACAAAAAACTAAAAAACATATACTCTGTTCGTCTCAAGTTAGACATCCCTCTTTTTTTGTGCATGTGGGACACATATTTTAAGAGGTGCCGAAGATGTGTCAATATAATAAATTTAATATTCTCAACTTATTTATGTATTTATCAAGGTTGAAGGAAGGAAAAGATGGAGGAATAGAGGTTTTGAGATCAAAAAAAAGAAAGAAAAAAACAAGAAGTATAATCTATAAATAAGTTTCCCAAACATGCTAAATTGTGCTGCACACACTATAGAAAACGCATCAACTAATGGGTCAGAAGGAGTAAGAGATTTATGGACCTCTTTTTTGTTCATAAAAGGGAGTAAGAGATTTATGGACCTCTTTTTTGTTCATAAAAATGAGTAAGAGATTTATGGACTTAAAGCAACCGTTGTTTCTAAACCCTCTATAAGGTCGCCCAAAAACAATATGGAGGCAAATCCTATACAGACTATGTACAATATGGAGGCAAATCCTATACAGACTATGTACTTGTGCACATCTCCATGTCCCAGTAAACTCCACAACTGTTCCAGCATCGCCATAAATCTTGAAATAAATTATTTTGTTTATGATAATCTTACCATTAAAGAAAATATATGTGATCAAAATTGCCTTGATATAATTTAATGCCCAGTCCATGAAATCTTCTATTAAGATTCATCTCGACACTTGAGACTGACGCTAAATCTAGTGGATAAAGGTGGAAAATGAGTTTCTGAAAGACTAGGTATAATTATATATAAAAGAATTAATTTAAACAAAGGGCGAAGTGCAGAAACTTAGGAACAAAAAACAGGCTTTCGGCAATCATAATGGCCATTACAGCCTTTCACAGGTCTCAACGGTCATTAGGAAATAGTAGCAAGCTATATACTTATTGCATGTGAAAGATAAATTCCAATGTTTTCAGAATCCCCGTCTAGGTCTGCTTAATACATGCCTAGGCGCTATGCGGTTCCTCTACCGCCTAGATTTGGCCATGCGCCTAGGCCCTCATCTAGGAAGAATCACACATCTATCACATCGGTTTAGTAAAGACTTTGAAGCTCTACAATACTTGAAATGAATATGTTATGCCTTAAAGGTAAAGGTTTTTTTTTTGTGGTAATTTTCATGTTATATACAATAGAAAAAGAAACTGATATGTAAAAATAATAATCCCACATAAGTTTCTTCCAACACCCTTTTGTAACTGATTATTCAGCCTTTACGGATATAGTAGAACAAAATTTTGGTTCTATATGTTGCATATACTGCAATTGCCTTATGCTGTTGGTATGACCTAAGCTTCTTACCGAAGGCTGTATTTTATAATTTATGAATGTTCCAAAAATACTAGGCGTCTTCAGGAGATAAAAAATCAAGGTGATTTGGTAACTTAGAGCAAATAGATTAGATTAAAAGCCAAAACGGCAAGAACTAAATCACAAATGCAAATACAGTGAAAAGCATTTCAATAAGTGAACAAATAATCAGATATTTGGCATTAAAAGAGTACAATACTGAAGCGTAAAAGCATCATTGTCCTGAATTTTTTTTTTGAAACTATAGTCCAAACTTTGCCCTCAAAACTTTAGGTAAACAAAAAAAATAGAGGGTGGGGGTGACTATTTTATTTTTTTTAAAAAAAAATTAACATCCTTAATTCGGGAGATATCTAGATTATTAAACCCAATCTCAAAATTCCTGCACAGGAAATTCACCATTGAGCTCGATATTACTCAGGTTAGGAATAGAATGAACACTGAGAAACTTTGCTTAAATGTTTGGACGCCCTCAGAAGTGACAAGCTACACTTTATAGTGTCTGGTTTTACCAAAAATGAGGCCTTGCTGCCTTGGATATTGAAAAGAGACAAATAAGCATCCCATTTTGGTCAAGAAAGTAATACATCTATTAATTACAGGTCAAGAAAGTTGATGAATTTAAACAAAGAATGAAGATCTAAACCAAAATGATACCTGTGCTGAGGTAAGTGGAGTTTGCTGGGACAGCTGCTGCCTCATTTGTCCTTGGTTCATACGCTGTTGTGCATACGTGAGTGACCCATTTCCTTTGATTTGTGAGCCTAAGTTAAAAGATCCCATCATTCCCATTGCTTGCATTCCCTGTAAAGACTGTGCAGGAGAATTCCCTGAATGGAATTGAGACCCTCCTTGTACTAACCCAGTTTTCTGCCTTGGCTGCACCGAAACTCCACTTGTCTCAAAAACAAAAACACAGAAAAAATCTCATAAAATTAACACATTCCTAAGTTTGTCAAAAAGAACTCCAAGAAACACTTAAAACACAAACGGTTTAGAGTTTATACCGAAGCTAAAAGTTAAACTTGTCTTAGACAACACTTTTCAAAAAATTGTCTCAAGATCATAAAATATTATAACAAATATAAGTTCATTGAAACCAATTCAATAAATATCCAGATACAAACATTTAATTACGAAGTTAAAACTGCTAATTAAGCTGAAACTGCTGTCTCAACTCTCAAATCTATTACCCACACAACGTTCTTGATAAAACCAGTACATTAAGTAAAAGGAACTTTATCATATGACATATTTGGACCAGTTCCTCTCCAGCAAAGAAAAAAATGAATGAAAGCCCCAAAAAATAGTGATTATAAAGAGCTAAAAATTTAAGTTTATCCAACATAATATTTACATTTTAAATTATAACTATAAAAGAAAGCCACTAGTAAAGAGCAAATTAAGCTATGAGTATTACTTCCTCAAAGACAAATACCAACACTACATTCTTTACATAAACATCACCAATGTAACACGTGAAAAAAAAAACTCCAAATTTGAGGAATTAATATCACGTTAGTGAAGCACTGCAAATTTTAAGTTTCATCACGAAACCCGAATGGCAAACAGTTTATACCGAAGCTAAAAGCTGGGACTGCAAATTGAGCTGGGCTGCTGCTGCTGCTTGGGTGGGCACCATAGGCAAGTGCCCGGTTTGCCCCATCAATGCTGACCGGGTTAAATTGGTATTACCAATTTGACCCATTTGTTGTTGCTGTTGCTGCTGAGCATTTCCACCGAAACTCATCTGACCATAAATTCCGGCCGCCGCTTGTTGCCGCATACCGGCGGCCAAACTATATTGTTGTTGTTGCTGGAATTGATTTAACCTAGACATTGATGGCGATCTCTGCATTTGAAAATTTGATGTAGTCATCAAATTATTCTGTTGCTGTTGTTGTAAAATAAACTGTTGTTGTTGGGTGGAAGATGTAATGTGAATTTGAGGGATCTCAATTGAATTAGAAGGAGCGGCCAACGCAGTAGCACCTAGGTTAATGTTTGAGGATGACGATGGGTTCTGCTGCTGCTGAGTTATTATTGTTGTTGGTTCCATTGAATTTGTTGATTGAATTGGTTTTGGAGATGATGACGATGAATTCTGCGCCATTTTCTTCTTCTTCTCTTCTTCTTCTTCTTCTTCTTCTTATTATTATTATTATTCTGTACGGATATTCGGAGAATTGAGAGAAGGGGTATGGCTACGGGGCTAAATCATGAGAATTCATTGTTGAACTTTAGAGTTCTGAGTGAGGGAAGAGATAGAGAGAGCTTTGACGGTGACCGAATAGTGGCTTACCCGTAATAAACAACAATGGTCGGTGATATGTACTGTGGCTTATATATATACTGGCTGAAGGCAAATTTATCCCAAACTTGACAAAGCTTTCATTATTCCAAACTTTGGAAGTCCTTGAGGGGTGAATGGAAAATTTAAAATTAGTTTTTATTTTATTATATATATATATATATATATGTAAGATCTCAATTTTTATAAATAAAGATGAATTTTTTATAAATATCATTTTTAAATATTATGGAGTTAATTTGATATAATGTTATAGTTGTGGGTAATATTTATAAATTTTGCAAAGTACGCAAGTTATTATATAATATTCGATTGGTCGGGGAATATTCGTTTTAACAGAAAATATTCGTACAACGACACAATCATTGGTGGACTCCACAACGGAATTATTGTCGGATTGAGAAAACGATAAAAATATTTTATTAAAAATAACGGCGGAAATTTTACCATTGTTACTGTTGAACTACTCGGTAGTAAAAGTACAGTAATACGTGTGGTTGCATAGTAGCACACGGTATTGATTATTAATGCTTATGTGAGAAGTCACTCAGTTTGATTCAATTATTGTCAGTTAATAATATGAATTATTTAGCGATAATGACGTTTTGTTTTATTCGTATTATTAACGTAATAAAACAGAAACATCTTTTTATATAAAACAGAATACTCTATTAAAGTTATTCTATAAATAGAATATATTATATTTTATTTAAAAGATTTTTCTTTAAATATGGACCGTCAGATTAAAGTAATCAATCTGGACCGTTCATGGATTAGTTACTATGCATTCTATTTTTCTATAAATAGCAGCTCATTCCTTCATTATTTCTTACGAATTCACTGAACTCTAGAGAGAGAAACTATAGAGAGAAATTATAGAGAGAGAGAAGAAGAGTATTTTGCTACTTAACTACTTCCTTATTTCAGCTCTTCTTTAAAACGGTAAGGGGTGTTATTATTTCTTATTCATGAAGAGAACTGTTGTTATTCCATTTCTTATTATTCTGTTGGAATAACATGTATACGCGGTCTACCCTATACTTGGTGACATTCTTCTATTATTCTGTTGGAACATCCTGTCTGTGTGTTTTACACCGGACCTGGTTCCGTTTTTATTATTATTCTGTTAGAACATCCTGTCTGTGTGTTTTACACCGGACCTGGTTCCGTTTTTATTATTATTCTGTTGGAACATCCTGTCTGTGTGTTTTACACCGGACCTGGTTCCGTCTTGTTATTATTCTGTCGGAATATCCTGTCTGTGCGTTTACGCCGGACCTGGTTCCATTATTTATTATTCTGTTGGAATAACCTGTCTGTGCGGTCAATCGCATGCATGGTAATTTCTTTTGTTATTCTATTCTTTATTATACTCAGTTGGTTAAGTTTTGACTTCTATACTCCATGAAATTTGTGGAATATCCTTGACATTTGCGCTTCATCTAGTATCTATTCATGAAAATATTCTCCTGATCATTCTTGAATTTTACTCCACAAAGTAGTATCATGTTGACAATTTGGACGTTGTTAATTCTTGGATAAATTAATTCTTGAACTTGTTTTATTGAATTCTTATATCATTGTCATCATCCTCATGTTTATATTCTGTTGAAAGTCATCTGTGGCCTGTAGTGCATAGATGGACTTGGTATGATTATGACCAGGGATTATTCGGTGTAATCATGACCGTAATGTTACGAATGATGTGGTAAAAGTCCTCATTGGCCCGTAGTGCATTGATGGACAGTTGTTGGCATGATCATGACCATTAATGAATATACGAATATCCTTGACCGTAGTGCAGGGGTGATTCGATGATGTGAATTATTTTATTAAGCTGAGTCTCAGCGATCACAGTGTTGGAAAATCTTTTAAATCATAAAAGATAGTAGAGTTTATTTTCTACTTGACTCTCTTAATAGATTGCTTGTTCCGCTACAGTTGTGACGCCCCCAAAATTAGGTATACATCACCCATCTTGGGTCGTCAGATACATAGTACAGAATACAAATACAACTTAATAATACAACTGTCGGGTACAATACGACAAAACATAAACTGTGAGTTTGAATACAAATATTATCTTCTAGAGAGTATTCATACTCAAAAAGAGTCCTCATTACATTTATTAACACACCATTACATAGAATAGTGAGGACTACTAACTAATACTATCATTCGGACCATCACTCCGTACCCCGACTTGTCCCAGCTACGTTCTCATTTCCTGAAGAGAACAGTGAAAGAAAGGGTGAGCTCAACTAGCCCAGTAAGAAATATTATGACTAAGATAATGCAGAATAAATTATCATTAGCCTTCAACAATGTTAAACTGATAAAATATAATAGACATCAAGTTTAACTGTAGCGGAATAAGCAATCCATTAAAAGAGTCAAGTAGAAAATAAACTCTACTATCTTTTATGATTTAAAAGATTTTCCAACACTTTGATCGCTGAGACTCAGCTTCATAAAATAATCCACATCATCGAATCACCCCTGCACTACGGCCAAGGATATTCGTATATTCATTAATGGTCATGATCATGCCAACAACTGTCCATCAATGCACTACGGGCCAATGAGGACTTTTACCACATCATTCGTAACATTACGGTCATGATTACACCGAATAATCCCTGGTCATAATCATACCAAGTCCATCTATGCACTACAGGCCACAGATGACTTTCAACAGAATATAAACATGAGGATGATGACAATGATATAAGAATTCAATAAAACAAGTTCAAGAATTAATTTATCCAAGAATTAACAACGTCCAAATTGTCAACATGATACTACTTTGTGGAGTAAAATTCAAGAATGATCAGGAGAATATTTTCATGAATAGATACTGGATGAAACGCAATTATCAAGGATATTTCACAAATTTCGTGGAGTATAGAAGTCAAAACTTAACCAACTGAGTACAATAAAGAATGGAATAACAAAAAAAAATCACCATGCATGCGATAGACCGCACAAACAGGTTATTCCAACAGAATAATAAATAATGGAACCAGGTCCGGCATAAACGCACAGACAGGATATTCCGACAGAATAATAAATAATGGAACCAGGTCCGGCGTAAACGCACAGACAGGATATTCCGACAGAATAATAAAGAACAGTATAATAAATAATGGAACCAGGTCCGGTGTAAAACACACAGACAGGATATTCCGACAGAATAATAATAAAGACGGAACCAGGTCCGGTGTAAAACACACAGACAGGATGTTCCAACAGAATAATAATAAAAACGGAACCAGGTCCGGTGTAAAACACACAGACAGGATGTTCCAACAGAATAATAGAAGAATGTCACCAAGTATAGGGTAGACCGCGTATACAGGTTATTCCAACAGAATAATAAGAAATGGAATAACAACAGTTCTCTTCATGAATAAGAAAGAATAACACCCCTTACCGTTTTAAAGAAGAGCTGAAGTAAGGAAGTAGTTAAGTAGCAGAATACTCTTCTTCTCTCTCTCTATAGTTTCTCTCTATAGTTTCTCTCTCTAGAGTTCAGTGAATTCGTAAGAAATAATGAAGGAATGAGCTGCTATTTATAGAAAAATAGAATGCATAGTAACTAATCCATGAACGGTCCAGATTGATTACTTTAATCTGACGGTCCATATTTAAAGAAAAATCTTTTAAATAAAATAAAATATATTCTATTTATAGAATAACTTTAATAAAGTATTTTGTTTTATATAAAAAGATGTTTCTGTTTTATTACGTTAATAATACGAATAAAACAAAACGTCATTATCGCTAAATAATTCATATTATTAACTGACAATAATAGAATCAAACTGAGTGACTTCTCACATAAGCATTAATAATCAATACCGTGTGCTACTATGCAACCACACGTATTACTGTACTTTTACTACCGAGTAGTTCAACAGTAACAATGGTAAAATTTCCGCCGTTATTTTTATAGAAAGATAATTCTGTCGTTTTCTCCATCCGACAATAATTCCGTTGTGGGGTCCACCAATGATTGTGCCGTCGTACGAATATTCCCCGACAAAAAGAATATTCTCCGACCAAACGAATATTTTATAACAACTTGCTTACTTTGCAAAATTTATAAATATTACCCACAACTATAACATTATATCAAATTAACTCCATAATATTCAAAAATGATATTTATAGAAAATTCATCTTTATTTATAAAAGTTGGGGTCTTACAACAGTTAAACTTGATGTCTATTATATTTTATCAGTTTAACATTGTTGAAGGCTAATGATAATTTATTCTGCATTATCTTAGTCATAATATTTCTTACTGGGCTAGTTGAGCTCACCCTTTCTTTCACTGTTCTCTTCAGGAAATGAGAACGTAGCTGGGGCAAGTCGGGAAACGGAGTGATGGTTCGAATGATAGTATTAGTTAGTAGTCTTCACTATTCTATGTAATAGCGTGTTAATAAATATAAGGAGGACTCCTTTTGAGTATAAATACTTTCTAGAAGATAATATTTGTATTCAAACTCACAGTTTATGTTTTGTCGTATTGTACACGATAGTTGTATTAGTAAGTTGTATTTATATTTTGTACTATATATCTGACGACCCAAGATGGGTGATGTATACCTAATTTTGGGGGCGTCACAATATATATATATATATATATATATATATATAAATTATTATATAGTATATAGAGTTTGAGTGATAGATGCGGATTATTTTTAGCGACGGATAAAGTTAAGTTGTCGTTAAATTGTCTTTATAGGGTCTGAACCGGACTATAACGACGCTATCATAACGATTCACCCTATGACGATGAGTTAGCGACGATTTTATCCGTTGCTAAATGTGGTCCGCATGCAAAAAAAAACTAATATACACACACACAAAACTATTTTATCAGCTTATTTAATCACCAATGTATCCCCTTTCTTTATTATTTTCTTCATATATTTCTATGAGTATTTTGAATTATATTGGATTATTTAGGGAGTTTGATAATCTTAACAATTATGTTGTAAGAGTAATAATTATTGTTGAAATAAAAAATGTTATTAAAAGTAAGTGTAAAAGTGTGTTAAATGAATATTTGTTCAAAATTAGATATATATTTATGATTTTTTTAAAAGGTATTAACTTTTTAAATTTGGAATTAAAATATTTCAAATACAAAATTAATAAAATTTTACTTAATTTTAAACCATACGATACAACTTACAAAAAAATATTGTTTTCAAAAATTAATTAAACGACATTAGCTTTAAATTGAAAAAATATTTCATATTGAATTTAAAATTTCAAACTTCATTTTAAATTTTAGTAATGGCGGAAATATTAGCTTAAAATGTAATAGTGATGACATGATAATATTTAGTCTATCAAGAATAAAAGTATTAACATTTTAGGAATTTAATAGTATTACTTTATAGTTTAAAAGTATAAATGTATTTTTAAATTTAGAATGTGCAAATTTTTGAACAAAAGGAGTATTTTATAAAATAATTTTAATTTATTAAAAAATAATTGTCTGACTTAACTTGAATGAATCAATTCACAAAACCTTAGAATTAAAATTTAGTGAGAATTTAATTAAATTTTAAAAAAGTACCAAGTGTATAATTAGTAATGCTTTTTAAGAGTTTACAATATTCATTCACAATTGCATTTACTATATGAAATAAATTTATATAAATATTGGATTAAAAAAAGTAACAAATCGACTTTTTGTTAAATATTGTATTATTATTAGTTATAATAATAATATTTATAAATAAATAAAAACAACAATATGTATGATTCCTTTTTTTTCCGATCGATGAAGTATTACAATCATATAAAGCAAGCTAAGCAGCTGCCTATCTTTAGGACTTGTTAACCATCTTTCTATTAATTTTGTTTTGGTAAATCCCGATTAAAACGCATGGTAACAAAACAAAAAAAATCAGCCCACGCCATCTAAATTATAATCAACATTTCCAAGTGTTTAGTAAGAAAGAGAGACGTTTTCTTACTTTCATACAACAAATTTTAAGAGGATTATAACAGTAGTTAAAATTGTGCCTTGAAGCAGCAGTTAAAAGAGTTCAACTGAAAAGAAACTGCAAAGCTGTGCTCCAACTGAAGGCATTACATTACCATCACAAATAAGAATTCAGGAGTAGGTGTTTACAACAAGGCAGCGGCACTCACTGGATTTGAAAAGAAATGCTCCCGGAAAATCAACTTTGACTTCTTGAAGCTGCTCCCGAGAAGGCCACCCAGTATGGCGGGGGGCTCCCGAGATGTGGCCTGATGCATTTTCCGCACAACGATGATGTTATCCAGAATCATCAACTCCAACAATTTTCTGCAGCTCTACAAGATATTTAAACCCATTCGTTAGAATCAGAGTTCCTTCATACGAGAAAACAGCAAGAACCTAGAATATTACAAAAAACTTATGAATATAATGAAATGCATTAAAATTAGCAACTTAAAATAATCATACATCTCATAACCAAAAGTTGCAACTACTAATAATCGTCACCTAACTTAATACACAATTAAAATCGAAAATTTTACATTTTCCAAACATATCCCTAACATTTGCTAAAAGGTAGTAGTAGTAGTAGCACGCTAGTATTCAATCTGCCTATTTTAAAAATAATGACATTTTAAAAACTTCATGCGAATTTGTAGTTTATTAGTTAGTAAATAGAAATGTATCTCTAATTTTGGAATACAGGGAATATTAACATAAATAATCGCCGGACCAAACAAAATAATAATAATTATAATAAAAAATAACAAAGTTGAAGAAAAAGGAGAAGACAGCGACGAAAGAGCCCAGATGTAGAAATAAAATCTACAAGTTTCAGGCACAAAAGATTTCAATAACTCAGTTCATCTTCACTTAAAGAGATATTTGATAGCATACCTGAGGATTCAGAACACTCATCTGACTTAGGACTTCAACCTGCAACAATTAAGGAAAAGAATATCAAAGAGTCTGGAGATAAATACTGAACGGAATAAAAAATGCTCAAGATCATGCTCTATATTTCTATCAAGCTTCACCTATTTCTATCAAGTTTCACCTATTTCCATGAATGGTATTCTGAGGTTTTCAGATCTTTTGAAAGCTGAAATGCAATAATGAAAAGGATAGTACTGTTATTTAGCTTGGTCCAACTTTCAAAGACAGCATCTTGTTATGAAAATAAGAACCTATATTAAAGAAAAGCCTGATCCATACTCCCTCCTAGACATAAGAGGATCAAAATGAATTAATGAGCATATCTAGACAGGTGAAGAACCACAATCACAAATGTTCGATGTCGTCACTAAAAGTAATATCCCACCACATAATTAACTAAAATGAAAAGCAACAAGAAAAATAAATTTATCTCTGCAATTATCAAATCAGTAGCAGAATTATAATTGCACGTATCAGTCAATAATAGAAAGATATCACCAAAACAAGGCAGATTATTCTTGAGTTTAAAGTGATTTGCATGTTTACAGATTGTGAAATTGAAAATTTATAAAGACCACTAAATTGAATGTATATAGCTACGAATTACAGTAGATCCAGGTATACCTTCTTTGCAATATAATTATACAAGCTTTACTCTCCTGCTTGTAATACGACGTGCTCTAAGGTTGGACGGTAAGATGTACGGCATACAAATCATATGGCATCTCATAATAGTTAATTGATACACAAAAAGCTACATGGGAAAACAATTACCTCTAATATTCCTGGATTCTGCATCAGAATACCAAGAACACGGCGTACAAGTCCCTTGTAGACAACCTCATTGATGGTACCATCTCCATTTATCCAAGGCAATATTGGCCTACATAAATTAGAATCGCCAAGATGGAGTTCAAATGTGTCACCCTCCTGATGCCTTCGTGGAGAGACTCTGGCTTGCTGACAGCCCTCAATCTCATCAACATTTTGTGTATTACTAGAGGATTGAACGTCTTCAGGAAGGTTTAGAATTGTAACTCTGTGCACATCTTCAGCATTCATGCTTATGTACTTCTGTACATTTTCCCCACCATCTTCATGATCATTTGGATGAAGGGTCAACCGGTCCTCATCAGTTATGCGTTTAGAGTTAGTTGACTGATCCTCCTTAATATCTTGACGAAGTCCAGCCAATGAGGTCAAACAATACTTGGACCGATATAGTGAGTCAACAACATGGACAGAGTCATATGCATTGACCTGTACTAAAATAACCAATAGGTCAGTATCAACCTGAACTGTTTTGCATCAATCAATAGATGAATATACATTTAGTTACAAACAGGGGCCCAACCCTCCGATAGTTGCATCTTTCTATGGATGCAAGTGGTTAACATTCAAAATTATATGGTACCTTAGACCTTGCTTCATCAACTCAATTAAGCATGCCAGTTCACATAAATTTGAACCAATACAAGATCTCAGGTCAAGGACATGAGAATGAAGTTATCTTTAATCAAACTGTTGACCTAAGAAACGAAGTTATGAACCACCAAGAAAATTGGCAGTGCCAATTTCTTTGGCCTGGCCAACCAGCATGATATGTGTTTAAAGGAAGTCTGGTTCATTAATGAAATTCCATGAAGCATTGACCAAAATACTTCTATATTGCTAGATAATCAGTAAAACAAACCTTTAAAGCTCTCCCAAATGCTTCGAGCACCTCAACAATAATTTCTGGCACCTTGTTCCCTAAAAAAGGACCAGTGTAAAACATCACTATATTGGAACTAGTAAATATTTTTAACATTAATAGGCACACAGAAAAAACACGCGCATAGAGCACAAAAGATTAGTATACTGCATACCTTGCATGTTGATAACCATGGAGATTTCTTCCATGCTTAAACCTTGGTCACCAGCCTTCTGGATGGCTGAATACACAGTCGTAAATTGCTCAGGCGAAAAAGATCTCCTTCGTTCTTGTTTAGAACCTAAATAGACAAGATTTTCAGCATAGCATGTCATAGCTTCCCACGGTGAATCACTGGCAGAAACTGTTACAGGGATATCTGTGCCAAAATTAAGGACTTCCTTCGTATGGTCAGATGAACAGAAGCCAACATGAAGAGACGAATTTTGTTTACTTCCACTAAAGAGAAAAGTGGCAGAACGTGCATCCCTCTCTTTAAATAAGTCCACAGCATCGACTCTTGAAATTGTTGCACGACTTAAAGACAACCTAATACCAGGAAAACCTTTCTCGCGGCGGGAGATAATCTCACCTTCTCCAGCCAATAAAGGCTTGGGTTTCTTAGCCTTGTCATTACAGCCAAACTCATTGTTATCACATTTTCGCTTTGACGTTCTCGTGTCCTCAGCCTCTCCAACACCTTGATCCGGCAAGTATGGTGATATTACCAGTTCTCTTGAAGAAAGTAAAGCAGACAGATAAATAACATCCCCACACTGCAGATTTGCAGGAAGATCAATCCCCTCTTCCATCAAATTATTTTCTTTTTCATGGAGCCAGCTAGCAAACTTGGCTGCTCTTTTTCCTGTATTAGTAGGATATGGTGAAGAAGAAATTCTTTGGATGAATTGTTGCGAAAGTACAAAAGGACTAGTGCCACTACCACCAACCTGCCCAAGGGAGAAGAAATTACAAACTCAGATACCAAAACACACATCATAGGCACCTACTGAATGAATAAAATCACAGGAATATAAATAACTAATCTAAATCAGAGATTGGGAAGATTGGGCCCTTCTCAAGAGTCAGATCCTCATCACTTGGCAACTCCTACTTAATTGATTTCTGGTTACTTATTTTTTCAGATATATAAACTGAGGAACAACAAACGATGTTGCAATAATACGAGTATTTACCATAATTTTCGCCTCTCTTAGGTAGTTGAATGCAGCAAAAAGATCATGCTCAGAATAACGCCGGAGTGTTTCAGCAAGCAAATTTGGCACCTCTGGAGCTGTTGAGGTACTCAGAAAGACAAGCTTAAAAAGCTCTACAGCATTGGAAACTGCCAAAGATTTATAAGCTCGTCTACTTACATCAACCCCTTCATTCAAAAAATTGATATACTTTCGTTGAAGGCGATGATAGCTTGATTGCCGACCAGATATGTTACTTCTTACCCTGCATTTCCGCATTTCCTTTCTCGGAATGGCAGAAGAAACTAATTTAGTTCCACTGGGATCCTGCAAACAAGGAAATATATAAGAAACACTTTCTCTGTAAGTACTCTTTTGGTTATGTTCTCTCAAAATACTAAAAAAGCACAAAAACTGAGTGAAGATGAAGCATGCACCAACACGTACATTTACAACAAGATTTCATACTGAAAAAAATCGATATGGAAGTTTTGGGCCCAAGTATGGCGACTCAAACCAGTCATACGGAAAAATATTATATAATGAAAATTTTAAAAGTTCCTACAAAGATTATGGATAGGAATGAAAAAGAAATTTCAGGTCTTATCGACTCAGAGAGAGAAGAAGAATTCTGAAAAAATACCAACCCCCCAACCATCAGTCCAAACATCAAGCTTTCTATGCGAGTCAATCAAGTATCACGTAGGGTGATGACTCAAACATATTATCAGACTTAATCATGTGAAAAATAATGAATCATTGCTGAAATTTAAAATGACCGGTAAAGAATTTTGCTGCATACATGTCGTTCAGCATCCAGATTTGGATCGGAACAGTCATCAGATACAAAATAGACTTCTCTGGGCGCCCCCAGCTTGGCCATGCGTTTGTGTCGGAGAACCTCGTCAAGGGCAACAACTATCTTTTCATTGTTAAAATCATCCCAGCGCTCTTCAGAATGTAAATCTTGACTTTGTTCATGACCATCAGAGACATTTTCGTTATAATTTTCAGCAGACGAACTATTCCTAACAATCACTCTGCACTCTTCATCACATAAAGATTTGTTCTGGAATTTATTAAGGTGCTTGGCATATCGTTCAGTAAGAATGTTACAGAGCCTCATTACAGCTTTTCTAAACTGTATATTACTGTTCAGTACAGCCATTCTTCTTCTGCAAGAATCAGGAGATGCAGGTATATTCGGAAGTGCAATCCAATCTGTCCGGTGGAAGTTTGCTCCAAGAGCAGCACGGTGTCTTGCATACTCTATCACCAATTGCCTGAAAGATAAGTTTGTTTATGTGTAGCCCAAAGAGAACAAAAATATTTCAGGAAGAAAAATCCATGAAAGAAGAACATGATAGTATATCATAAAGTAGATTTCACCAAAATCAAAAACTGCAGTAGTGTTACAAGGCATTCATGCATAGCGTGGAAGACCTTATTCATCTCATTAGGCATTAAAACACATTGATTAATTTATATTAGCTATTCTTTATTCTTAGTTTCCCAGGTTTCTCCACTCTCCCTTTCACCGCTGCAAACTAACAGATACACTCCGCCTCTCAGATTACAAGCCTCTCTTTCGCTCTCATCTCCAAAACAAAAGAGTACCAAAAGTCAAAGAAATTTTTCAAGGCAAGATAAAATTTTATTATTTGACAAGTGACTGGGGGGAAATAATTAGATCAGTAAATAGAAGACGGGGAGATTAACAATGGTAAAATTATATCTACTGGGATGCACCAGAGTTGTTATTCGTGGAGCCAGATTCTTTTTCCAACATATCTCTCATCACATCACCATTTAATCTCTCAGATATCCCACCACTCTTACTGCCTGCCTCTTACATATCAACAAAACGTTTGACTGATAAAGTGATGCGGTACGGTTGAAGAAATTCAATAAGTTTATTATTAATTTTGTATTGTTATTTAGAGATAAATGTGTTATTAATGAAATTATTTAGTAGGATATTATAGTAATAGCTTTTCATTAGGAGAGTTTTAATTGTAGTAGTAGATTTCAATTAGGAGAGTTTATTATAGTAGTAAATTTTAGTTAGGAGATTGTTTCCTTTCTAAATTAGGGTTTTTACTTAGTCTCTAAGTATTGAGTTTTGTATTTAAGCATTATAATACTTCATTATATTTTGGAGATTATAGAATACATTGATTTGAGATTAAGGGGGGTATATTAAATTAAGATTTTTAAAGACTTTTAAAAATTTTAAAAGTTTGGTTGTATTCAATAAGATATTTAAAGAGTTTATAAAAATTTAGTGGTATTCAATTATAACTTTTTTAATGTCTTTAAAAGTTAGGTGGTATTGAATTAAGATTTTTATAAAGTCTATAAAAGTATTTTGGTATTCAAAAAATCATAGATTTTAAAGATTTCTATCAAATGGTAGAGTTTGACAAACTTTAGAAGAAGAATTATAACTATCAACCCATATCCAAAGTCTTACCTCAACTCTAAAGATTTC
This sequence comes from Panax notoginseng, assembly GCA_016801055.1. Lineage (NCBI taxonomy): Eukaryota > Viridiplantae > Streptophyta > Magnoliopsida > Apiales > Araliaceae > Panax > Panax notoginseng. The sequence continues at coordinate 291,504,618 of CM029012.1, read as the reverse complement.
TAAAGACTTTTCAAATAAACACAAAGGTAGATAAAACTAGTTATTAATTGGACTTTGTCTTTTATTGGGTCAAATTAGTTATTTATTTTATATGGACTAATAAATATTAATATGTGATGGATAAATAATTTGATAAAATTTGGGCCATAAAAATAATTGGATTTATTATAATTTTATTATAAGAGAATTAACAAGATATATTAATAAGTAAACAAATAACTAGACCTAATCAGAATTGGTGAGGGAAAAAACAACCGTTCGAAAGCTTCCAATAGAAAGAGAAAAGTGATTTGTTCAACAAAGGTGAGATAAAATCATAAAACTCTCATAACAATTGTAAAGATTATGTATTATAATATATGAAAATAGAAAATATATGATGTATATGTGTATGTTTTTTTTATAGTTTTTTGACATTTTAAACGAAAGAAATCAGTGTTAATTTTTGAGACATCCTCCATATTCGTCTTCAAGTGTCTTTGGTGTATCATAGTGAAATAATGTAACATGTGGTTGTATTCCTGCATGACAAATTGACAGAATCGTTATCTTTCCCTTATAAAAAAGGGAAAAACGCACTTCTTTGATATATGTTAGGCGCATAAAAAAGGTCTATACAATCAAACAAAATTAGCAGCAGTTAAGATAGAAAATTGGGTTGACAAAATCACACAATCAACATATATATATATATATATATATATTAGTAAAGCAATCAATTATTAGTAAAAAGCGTATGCATGTGCATAAAGTATATATAGCCAATGAAAAGTGAGCTTAATTTTTGTATTGCGTCTGTAGTTTCTAAAGTTTTATTGGTATCCGAGTATCCAAATGTATTATGAAATGAGTAGAATAATGTGAACGCTTTCAACATAAATAAAATCTCATGCCACAATAATATAATGAGATTTACTCTAGTTTATGAAAAAAGAGGGAGAGGTTGTACACATGGGCTAATTAACAATTAATATAAGTTGCAAGATATATTAGAAGTATACAAAAGTCTATCACAGTCTTAATAAAAAGTTTATAAAAGTTTGTTACTTATTTCATGGAGTCTATAAAAGTCATTTTAAAAAAGTCTTTAAAGTCTGTGAAAGTCATTAAAATTCCATAAATTCTACAAAAGTCTGTCACTTAAAAAAAATCTTTAAAAATCTTAATTGAATACACTCCCCTAAAGTTGTGTGTTTTTGTGTGTGTTTCTTTACTGATTCTCTGCAGAGATAGGTACTTTTTATTTTTTCTTCCTACCCCGTCCTACATCATAATAGTATCAAAGTCAAAATTCCTTGTATCGTTTAATTTCACCCAATTCCTTCCTACCCTATTTTTCTGACCTCCATCAAATTGTTGAAGTTCACTAAAAAATCGAAAATAATTTTCCGAGACGAAAGCACGATTTGTAGCAGGAATCGTCGTCGCCGTAGTCTCAATCTATTCAAAAAAAAAAGTTATGCGTTACTGTGTATCACTACAGTGCGTGACACTGTTCATCAAATTTTTGATGTTCTGCCAAATTACAGATTGATACCCCCAAGTTTCAAAAATTTTCAATTCAGCCCCTTAAGTTTCTAAAATTTTCAATTCAACCCCTAAAGTTTTTGAAATATTCAATTTAACCCTCAAAGTTTTTAAAATTTTCAATTCAACCCCTCTACATATATAATGTCTTCCATGTCTAACAATCCAAACTTTCTTTGGGCTGACTAAGATAAAGCAACTTGAGCATTAAAATTTGGTCATATGCGAGCAACTTAAATGGTCTTGTGTCCCGTATAGTGCCTAATATTGGAAATTATGTGATGAGCTTGCACTTTCTAAAACAAGTCTTGCAAATTTAAAGACACATTATGAGTACATAACCATATGCTTTGTTCGTCCATATTTTGTTCAAGCACAAAAAAATATTCATCCTAATTGTGTTTGTTCAACTAAAGCGACGCGTTCACAAGAGAAGACTTGCAAAGTAAATTTTTATAAGACAATTGATGATTGTCTCACAATGCTTAAACATCTCAATAATCAATATGAAATTGGTGAGGATAAAGAAGAGCAAGTACTCTCACATATTGATGCTTGTGAGAAACATAAAGCGGAAGTTAAATGTGTTGAACAACTTTTAGAAATGGTTTGCAGTGAGAAAATTAAAGTTAAGTTTGACCCCAAATGCGAAAATATCAAGAAAGGTAAAGTTGAGGTCAACCATGTTGATTTTCTCTTTCCGGATGATACATTCAAGTCCTAAGCTACTTCAAATTTATATTGTCATTGTTATTCCCGAAAATTGTGCTAATGACATTAAAACATCGGATGGTAATGTTTTGTTGCCTTGTTGGAAAACATCTCTCGGAACGTGGTTTATTATTCTACAATATTTCAAAACTCGAGGAGGAAGGCGAGGAAAATACTGCGATACGGAAGAAGAAATTTAATAAGTTTATTATTAATTTTGTATTGTTATTTAGAGATAAATGTGTTATTAATGAAATTATTTAATAGGATATTATAGTAATAGCTTTTCGAGAGTTTTAATTGTAGTAGTAGATTTCAATTAAGCGAGTTTATTATAGTAGTGAATTTTAGTTAGAAGATTATTTCCTTTTTAAATTAGGATTTTTAGTTAGTCCCCAAGTATTGAGTTTTGTATTTAAGCATTGTAATACTTCATTATTTTGGAGATTATTGAATATATTGATTTGAGATTAAAGTTGTGTGTTTTTGAGTGTGTTTCTTTACTGATTCTCTGCGGAGATAGGTACTCTTATTCCTTCTTCCTACGCCGTCCTACATCATAAAGTTAAACAATAACCGGTCTAAAGTCTAAACCAAAAACTTTTTGAAACCGGCGGACCGGCAGCTAAACCAATTAAACTGAAATCTCTCATAGCCCACCGAATAGGCCAGCTTTGGTCTGTCCCCAATGTAAATCTAAAGCCTCAGTTTCGGCTATTTTCCCACTATAAACTCGGCCAAAACTAAAAGCGTACAGCCCTAATTGGATTTCCATGCAGGACAATTTAACAATCAAGATGACCAAACAAGGTCATGAACATTGTGGTTTTAATTCCCCATCTTTTAATCATTTTTGGTAAATTATCCTTGTAATTAGTTCATGATATTCTGTGCTTCTGCTACTCTTACCTATCTGCGCTTTCTGTCCATGAAAACTTTCTTTGACGTGTTGGTTGCCTTGATAATGCACACTTGGGAATAAAAGAATGGTCCTCATCATCTGCTTCGTATAATCTGAACCCTTCCATACCCTCCATATTCTCATCAACTTGATCTTTCAACAAATGATGTTCCCGCTCTCTTGAAGAAGTTTGTTCTTCTAAGAATTGGTCATCAGAAGATATATTACACAAGCCGGAGTCTCCAGCTACAGAGTCAACTTTTACATGCTTTGATGTCCTTTTTGAAGATCGTTTCCTTTTCCGTGAAGATGAAGCATGTCTGCTATTAAGTGGCTTGCTTTCCTCTTCTGGATTTAAAAATCCTTGTAATCTAGCAAGACGCTTTTGTCGCTTATCATAATAGACACGAAGCACCTGCAAGAGCAATTATTAAGAACTTCTCCAATAAAATAAGAAAGGTGAAAATGTTTTCACGTGGCTGGGAGTGTTTGATAAGAACAATGCACTTTAAGCACAATGTATTTTCTCTTAGAAAACATGAGAAGTAGTTTGGCAAACCATGATAAGTAAAGTGGGTCACTATGACGTGACAATAAATCCAAGTATTGTACAAGTAATTATTATTATGAAGCTCCATAAACAACCTAAACAACCTGAACAACTGAACCTAACTAAGTCATCGTCAAACTACTTTGGGTGTCATGAGAAAAACCCAAAATAGAAAGGAGGAAACTAGAAGAGGTAAAAACTGCAGCCTGTGACTCTACATGTCAACTAGCTATTAATTTGAACTAGCACTTCAACTGAAGAAAACAAAAGAGAGAAGAAAAAACATTGATATAGCAAAAACTAGTATCATAAATTATTTGGATCCTTCATTTTCAAAAAGATGAGAGATGCATATTGCTCAGTAATACTATTAGCAGAAAGATATCCACTCTCATGAAGGAAAAAGTAACTACATTAATAAACTAGATTGGTCATCACATCGGGGAAAGAAAATGTTAATACAAAGAGTTCTGTTCTAAGCAACTTTTATGACAACATTCTTCCTTTTTAATTTAATAATCTTATATTACATCCATAAAAGATTATATGAAGCTTGGGTCTGACCGAAGCGAATTTTATATAACGTGCTTTCTAGGCACAGATAACTTGCTCTCCACTGCCAAGGCCAAGGGATTTGACAAGGACAAGCCACAAACTGCAAATTATTAGTAAGTGACAATATGGTGACCTTTTAGCATTTAGGGTCTAATCAAAAGTCAGAGAAGGTAACAATATGGTGGGTTTTCATAAGATGAGTTCTAGTTATCAGTCAAAGCATGAAAGGCTGATACCTAGCATAAAAAACTCTATAATTTACAAACAGAAGGTCGAACATAAAAATCTCTTTGCATAGTGATCCCTAAATCTAGCCAGCAATCTAATAATCAAATAAAAAGGTTACAAATTTGTAACATAACTTAGATTCCAATAATCAAATATAAATATTGCAAATTTGTATAATATCTTGGATCAATTACATGTCGTGTAAAAGGTATAACCTAGAACACCCTCAGTAAACCTTTATGGGATTGACTTTCCCAGGCCCAAAACTGGATTTTCTCATCCAGGTCCAGTCCATGGTTGCTTACTAATCAAGTTGATTAGAGCTGCATCCATATAGTTAGTTGTCCTTATTGGACTTTTACTGACCAAATGTGAATTCTCAAGTACGAAAAAACAATCGAAAAGTATTTTACTGAGCAATCAAAAGAAGCTGAATATAGTATCATTGATAGGATGAAACATTGATGATACTTGTACACATTGCCAGCGATCACTAACAAGTGATAATCAAACCCAAGGCGTAATTCTTTTTTTACAGGTGAATAGAAAGATGAAGAAAATCTAGTCACTTGCTCAAAGAGAATCTTTTGGGAATCATCCTTGCAGGAAATAGGTAGGAGGAATGATGCATGTCGGTGGGTTTTTTGATCTTAATGCATATGAAAAAAATTAAGAGAATGAGAGAGAGAGAAGCAGGTAGCCACCCACCCAACCTGTAATACTCAAGTCCCACATCGAAAGATATGAGAAAAATTTGTCTATGTATAAGGAATTAAATTACTAATAATAGTACCTTCAGTCATGATCTTTTAGGTGAGCCTGTGGTGAGGTAAGATGACCCAAGAAGATACTGTTGGATCAATGGTTTAAGGCCTTATTTGGATGGATTTGATTCGATTCGGACTTGGATTTGACCTCGGTTGTTTCATATGGTGTCAAAATCGACACTCAAAAACTCGGGTCGGGTCATCCGATCGAGTTGCCGGATGTGGGGACACGAAGGCTGGTGGTATTATCTCACAATGGACAGAGGGAGGTCCAGAGGTGGGGACATGAAGCCAGCCGGTATTATCCACAATGGCTAGAGAGACAAAGATCTATGGACCGTGTGTAATAGGTTCTGATGGGACGTCAAAAATTTAAGTATGGAAGTTTGTAAAACCTCAGTCTATATCGATAGATATGGAAAAAAATTTGTCTATGTATAAAGGAATTAAATTACTAACAATATTACCTTCAGTTATGACCTTTTGGGTGAACCTGTGGTAGTCTAAGATGACCCAAGAAGATACTATTGGGCCAGTGGTTTAAGGACTTATTTGGATGGATTCGATTCGATTCGGACTTGAAATTTAACTCGAAATTTATTCCGGACTCGGGATTTGACCCGGGTTGTTTCACAACCCCAAAAACAATTGTGAAAATTTTGTAGCTACAAAACTCTGACTACAGTATGGCATCAAAACCGCTAGCTCAAAAATATGATAGACTCTAGCAAAGGCCATCACAAAACACACAATACATGTATAATATAAATACGTTTATATAAAATACAAAAAAGATAACATATATATATATATATATATATATATATATATATGAACGTCGACCTGAGCACGAAAAAGGCAATTTTATGATTGAAAGAACAAACTTCATGATAGAATCAGAGAGAGAAGATGATTTTCTGGGTTGTGAAAATCACCATATCACAATTTGATAGTCTGTAAAAAACATTTTCTTAATAGATGTACGTTTCCACAATATAAAGCACAATCTGACATGGTCAACATCGAATCATTTGTTGAATTGGTGGATCATTTTACTTCTATTGGACAATAAAATAAATATTTAAGAGGCCGATAAAAAACTAAAGAAACATGCAACCAAAACCAAAAGCAAACAAACCTGCTCTAGAGTCAGATTGAGTTCCTTCGCAATCTTCTCACACTCGTTGAATGAGAGCTTTTTATTCGGGTCGTTATTTACTATACGCTTAAGGAGCTCGGTACGCTGATCAGCAGTCATAACCCGCGCTGATGCCCACGATCGGAAAAGAAATACCTGGATAAAAGTTTTACATTTCACACTTTGACACAAGGAACTTATGATGGAAAATATAGTGCCATAGAGGGATGAGAAAGAAAGAATACATTCCAAAAGAAAACATTTTGGGGTGGGGTGGGGTGGGGTGGGGTGTAAAGAACAGAACTAAGTGAGGCCTTGATTAGCAGATAAAGATAAATAATAATGACAAAACACCTTCATCGTCTGGAGATCATAGATTTTGTTTTTCCTAAACCAATTAAGAGGAAATATACAGCTCCCAAATGGAAAGCCGCTACAAGGGGAAAAAAATTGCCACCTTCTCATGACAATGCAAGAATATGATTAGCCATGCCATGGCTTGCCACTGTGAAATCAAGTGAAGTACATACGTGCAGAAGCAGTTTTATTTCTTTCTTTGTTAATTGCAGTGGTTGAAAGATAAAACTCTTGTTTCAAGCAACGTAATGAGTACAGAAAAGAAAAAGTAAATGGGATCCAAACTTATACCGACATGGCTGAGGGCGAATTACAAATTTATACTATCATTTTTTAGAAAGTTACAAACTTATACTTAGAGATCTCTGGTTTAGATCCTCGAAATACACAACAATAAGATATGAAAATGGAAACGATGGTGTGACAAAAAACAAACCCCTCTACTTCTTTTAAAGTAAAAGGTGAATTCTCATGCTACCCGCTCAGATGTATTCTTCACAAAAATAAGGTAATCCAAAGGGTCGGAAACATGTAAACCACATTTTTCTTTATTGTTTCCATAGATCTGATCAGGTATTTTAAGAGATGGTGCATATGATGAGGGATCCAATCATACATGACGAAACTTCATAGGCAACTATACCACCATAATTAACCTATAGCATAGCTAACTAGAAGTGCATGTACACTACACTTGCCAACCAACAAGCATTTTTGAAATTGTTTATTAAAAGAAAAATAATAATATTCAATTCACCTCATGAACTGTAGATCCAGGGAATGCATGTAAAGCAGCTTTTGAATCAGCAGCAGCATAGCAATACTCCAAAGTATTCCAGTATTCATCAACAGCTTTTCTGCTAGTAAGAATAAAATCATGTCTGATTTGTGGGCGAATATCAAGTGAAACAAAAGCTGAAGGTGATGGAACCACTGAGACAGGTTCCTCGATGTACGGTTTGAGTTCTAGGGCATGTGTAAGAGTGGTATGCGGGACCTCAGCTGCATCTTCTGAATACTCACGACTTACCATTCGTATCAACTGCCATAGAATCCAATTAATCGGGGGTTAGAACATTCAACTTATTCGCAGAAAAAGAAAGACAACATTTTCTTCACAAAGGATTCTTATTTTTACTAAGAGGTAGGTAACATAAGCATTAACTTGTGTAAATGACATGTAGTTTAATTTTTAAAGAGGAAAGGGGGACAGGAGAAAGCTGAAAGGGGTAACAAGGAGCCCTTCTAGGCATTAACAAATATTATATACAAAATATATAATTGGCATGCAAATGTTTATCTACTTCTGTTATATATATATATATATATATATATATATATATATATAAGTATCTGGAAAATATTGAATACATAAAAGATGGAATAAAACTATTTATTTGAGCTAGGAACATGAGACAGACGAAGTTCAACCAATCTCAGAATAATCTGATTATATGAAAGAACAGAAAGTGCTGCTTCTTTTACTTTTAGCATCCACCAAGTTCTCCACTAAACTTCAGGTAAAGCATACAGATTAAATATCTTGAATATCAAGAAATGTAGCTTAGATGCAAAAATTATCAGGGAGAAAAGTTATAATATGACTTGATCAATTATGATACCTTCAAACGTCGTAAAATGTCAATGATATACGATAGCCGTCCAGTTGCCTGAGTACCCATGAGATGCTTGTACTCATCCACAGGAAGATCAGAAAGGCGCAAACCATTCCTACATTTCTCAATCATTTCCTCAAAATTTTGAGTAGACCCTGCAACCTGTAAGAACAGCTCAAGTGGCATGGCCTTAATGGCTGCCTGTAGCTCAAACATTTTGCAAGTGCTGTGAGGATTATTTTGGTCATACCCATGCTTACCTGATGATAAAGCATCATTCCAACAAGGTAAACTTTTGAGGTAACCCCATAGAAAGATGTGCATGAGCTTTGTTCGAACCATCTTTGCTAGCACATATCCATTAGCACGCATGGCTTCTGATCTCTCAGATTGAACATCTAATTTACCATTGTTTAGAATTCTCTGGACACCATTCAGTACAGGAACTTCTCGACTCTTCTTCAATTTAGAAGAACCTTGGCCCCGAATTTGAATGTCAAACGACCTCACTCTCTCATAAATTTGACCCAATAGTTCAGGAGAGACATTATTAACAGAAGGATGAAGAACCACGTCCATTGTACGGCTACGGCCACAGTTTGTGACAACAGGGACACCGACACGAATGCACTTACAATGTCCTTCCTGTTGAAGCTTATTCAGACTACGTTCTAGGGTCTTCCTGTCCATCATTGTGTGCTTGTCCTTCTCAAGGCTCTCCAGCTGCCTATGTAGATCAGCTTTTATCATGAACTTCTCTTCCTGCTTAATGAAAAAAAGAACATTTGAAACGGTACTAGATAAAATGTAGTGGTGGAGATAAGAAATGAGAATCACTAGATGATGAAAAGACCTGTAAAAGTTCTAGTATCCGCTTCTCCCTTAGTGTGCTAAGTGCATTCAGAGTAAGACATGGATACTTCTGGTATGATCTCCGTTTTCGGGAAGTGGACAAATCATGGGGAGAATCTAAAGAAATGATGTCTGATACAGGTGTCATACTCACTATCTGAAGTTCTGTATCAGGAACTATGCGACTTAGCTCAGAAGCTACATTCTGTGAACTGCTTGGATAAAGTAGCATATCATTACACTCACCAACAGCTGGCAAACCCTGAGAAAGTTCTGGTTCCGCTGCAACATTTTCAATTTTTTCAGTGGCTGTAGCATCAGAGTTAGAAGTCGAATGATCTTCCCATTGAACCATTTCAGTTGAGTTATCTTGAAAATTTGGATTCCGAACATGTTGGATAGAAACTCCGTCATCATCAACATTATCTGGTTTACTTGGAAGAGTATTAGATGCTTCGGGATTGAAATTTCCAGATGTCCAAACTCGATATGCCACACCTCTGTTATGGCTTTCTGCCTGCAGAAGCATTCCCAACCTAGAGAACATATTGAGAAGCCGAGTGTAGTACCGTTTATTGTTTAGCCCAAGCCTTTTGCATAACTGTCATAACAGTCAAAATATGCAAAGAAATCCATAGTCATATTCTGTCTGTACACAAATTACAGCAAAACCCTAATATCATTAGAAATAAATTGTATGTGCAGAAATAATGATTCAAAGAATTAATCATACCAGTATTAAGTAAAGAAACGAAACATGATGAAGCTAGCCTTATGGGGTAATTCAGGCACATAGAGAACTATCAACATTCAGGGATCTGAACAATTAATTTTTAGCTGAGTGTAAAGGTGCCAGGCAGAACTTGAACCCATGTACACATGTTTTCCACAGATTAACTAACTCAATTTAGCCTCATACATTTCAGTAAGCAATAAGCCTGGAGGAGAACTACCTACCAGAAAAAGGATACGTTCTCAAGCAGAAGATTTATGCATGGAACTTAAGTGCCAGAACATGATTCACAATATTCAAAGATGATAGACCAAGGTAAACTGTGGGGCTGCACTTGTTATGTTAAGAGTGTACAAGCGAGCTAAGAGAGTCGTAGGATTTCTGAATGTAGACTAAACATTAACAGTTCAAATATGGACAAAATCACAACCAATAAAGAAATGGACACACCTCGGTAATTGTCAAACCTTTAGATCCTTCAGCATCAATCATATCATAAACTTGATGTTCAATAGGAAGCTCTACAATCTGGTCATTTATCTGACCTCTCTTTCCCAATTTTACTGGTTCTTCTGTATCAGGATCGTCTGATCCACATCTAAGAGTTTTTGGCTCTAAATTTTTGGGAGAGAACTTCTTTAGAAGACGTAAACAGCTGACCTCCTGCAACATGTGCAAAGAAAAACAAGCAAAAACCTTTTTAACAAGTACTTCAAGCATAATTCTGAGGCGCAACTTATGTGTTCATTTGAAAGCATAAGATGTGTGTAGTAAAGCATGAGCTTGTCTGTATGTGTTGTATAACATCATGACTATTGTACCAAGATATTGACCCCCATGGAAGGTAATATCAAACAAGTATGAAACAAGTAATTGACTGAAAATCATCATTACAAACTGCATTATATAGTCATGGGCAGCAAACTAATATTAATGATCAGAGGCATACAATATAATTTATGACCTATGCTACCGTACCGGTGGAAATTTACATCACAAACTTGATAAGTAGCTACAAATAAGCTACCAATATTTATTCTGCCACAAATTCAATTGTATTGAAAAAAGATCTTTTTTCTTATATGTAAATAATATTTTGGAAGGAAATTTCAGTTATAAGTATCTGCAACTAAAAGGATGCACAATAATCTGGAAACATACAACAGGCTAGGAAAAGTAATGACCCCCAGATGAAAGTTTCATGTTGATACAGTTTTACTGGAAATAAACATCATGGAGTGTCCAGGCGTTCAGTTTTATTAGCATGATATACATTGTTGGGCCCTCTATCTAACAAATTAAGCCTTTAGATAAGTTGATTACTTAACATGGTATCAGAGCTCTGGGTGTGCAAGGTCTTGAGAACAAATCTTTTTGGCCGCACAATTGTCTTTATATTAATTTAATAGTGCAAATGCACTTTAATTTCTCCCTTCTCTATAAAAAGTTGCATTTGAAGAGTAGTATTATCATGATATATATTGTTAATCCCTCCATCTAACAGCTTAAGCTTTTAGATGAGTTGGTTACTTAACAAGTTTCATTTTTATATAGGTATTGCTTACAGATCATGAAGATAACCACATATGAATAAATAGTTCTCAAAGTTTATAGGTGTCAATCCAAGTGTGACAATCTACTCAAGTTAATTAGGGTAAATATATAAGAAACTTAAGTGAACAAGTGATGAAAGATTCACCTACAACTGGTGTAAGATGGCCATTCTAAAACCTTTTAATAGTAATTGATCCAACTATAGAGCTAGATACTTTTCCGTTCATGTCACATCTTTATGAAATAATAATACAAAATTTACTTTAACCAGATGTTTGCCGGGTTTATAATTAGTCATCTTTCTCAGTTCAAGTTTCATTATGTGGATGTTGTTGGTTTTTTAGTGCCGTAATTTGTGATTTCTATACTGGGGAATCTCTTCTTCTCCTTTCTTTTGGCTTTAAAATCCTGCCATTGTGCTAGTTTGCTTGTGGTTTACTGTATGGGGTATGTTCCTTTTTTGACTTGTAAGCTTCTTCTTTCTGTTGCATTTTGTTTTTATACTTTTGACCACCTCTTTGTGAATGATATAGTCCTTTTTCATTTTCTTAGGAGTCTTTAAGTATTTTGTTTCTTTGTAGGTTAATAAAATTATATTAACCAATAGAAAGAAGAAATGTTGACAAGTATCAATGAATCCCCAAGTAATTTGATTATAGAGTTGGAGGAGGAACATCACACTATTCATCAGATGTATTATCAATAGATTATAACACAACATGTATTGGGAGGTACAAGTAAAACCAATCCTATCTTACACCAGCTGCTAAATATGACGTGATTGTTATTTTTTAAAAGAAAATTTAAAATTATGGCATCTAATCAGCATATTAAATGAAAAACATGGTATAAAAGTAAGAATGATACCAAAGCAAGCTCTAAGTTATATTGAGCAGAATCTCACCTCATAAACAAATATATATGACTTACCTTGGTATTAACTTTAGCAAGAAAGTCCTCCACCACATGAGCATCTTTCAACCTGTTAAAGATCTAACAGCCCATATTGAGGGTAAATAATAGTGTTTAATCAATTATAAAGATCTAAAGAGAGAATCAAATCTAAAAGTCACTTAGAGAAAGTTTACATTTCTCCAAGCTCTATGCCCAGAAGTTCCACGATAACCAAGGTCTCGTTTAATATCCGACACAATAAGAACCTTCAAGTGGAAAAGAGGGAATACATAAGCTTAGCATAATGGTAAATGGAAAAACAAATAGACTTGCATAAGATTTAAATATGAATGACCTTGCCATCAGCTTCCTCAAGTTTATCACATATAGCTTTTAATGCTGGGAGATAATCTTTTATATGCACATCCTCTTTGACACGCTCTTCAACAATGCCATAACCAGATGCTGCACTTTCTTCATTATCATTGCCAGTCAAGGAGTTATCCTCTTTAGTAATTTCAAGTCTTTGTTGACAACCCAAATGCTTGGCATAGCGATACAAGTGGAGCATATTAGTGGTTACAATCGAACTATTTTTTGGTTCCCTGTCACTGGAAGCTTCAGTCCTCCTTAAAATTGCTGATTGCCTCACAATCAACCCTCTGCATTCAAGATTTCTTAATATGTAGAAAATGTTGTTGCCTTTCATGCCAAATTCCTTAGCAAGTTCACTTTGAGTGATTCCATTTGCTCTACAAATGCAGAAAATGTTCAGAGACAACTGAGATCAAGGTTTAAAAGTATATTATATGTTAGATGACCTCACTATAGCCAAATGCAGTCTACATAGCCTGAACAACTAAGGTTACGTTTGTTTGCAAAAGTAATGATGGGTGAGATAGGACTATTTGTACTAATTTATTACTACTACAGATTATTTTATCCCATAATAAGTTTGTTATTTAAAATAGTCTGTAGTTGTAATAAATTAACAAATAGTCATATCTCATTCATCTTTTTTTTTCAAACAAATATGCCTAAAAGAAAAAAAAAACAAGCCACTATCAATTATACATAATTCTACTTCATTGATGAAATCCAGATTATAAATAATTAAAACAAAGTAGGTAACAAAATAAAATAATGTTCATACAAGCCAATGAAACTAAAACTCGTGATAGCACACTTAATGCGTATAACTTGTCAACAAGTCTCTCACAAACTATTCACCACATTAAATTTAATATTGATTGCAATTTAATAACATCCACCAAATTTCAAGCATTTACAACAAAGTGAAACATCCAAACTCCGTTAGTTCCATTTGCAAGAATATAGCTCCCAGCAAGTCTCGAAGTCCATTACAATCAACAAATATATCATCAAAAAAAATTTAAATGCATACACAGAGAGAATGATATGAGAGTTAATTTAAACGACTAATGGAAGTGAGAAAAAGTAAGAAGTACCAAAATCACTTACTCCATCCATACCAAATTAGTTGTTCCCCTCTCTTCTTGAAGTCCTAAGACCTTATGTAATGCCCCAATCCCACAAAAGAACATGTGGGATAATTTGAAATATATATATATAAGGCCTTAACCAACGAATAATACATAACCCATGACCTTTTGGGTGAGCCTGTGGAGGGTAAAGATGACCCAAAAAATACTATTATAACAGTGGAGCTCAACTAACCCTTGAAAGAGATCTACTTACAATTCTTTTTGTTCTTTAACTTCAAAACAATTTCCCTATCTGTCACTTTCTTTTGACATCATACAATGAACGTGATGTGATGTCCACTGACCATTGGACCAGAAAGATACAAGTTAATAAGGTGGATATATATATATAATTTCCCATGACCGAGAGTGAGAACTGTGGGTGCGAGCATATCTCTACATGAAGATAATCTTGAGAGAAGTAATAAAAAAGTTGAATCTAAAGACACGAATGAGAGAGCTAGAGAGTTTAGGTCTCATTGATTCTGAGCATAACCCACATCTTTCCTTGTGTGAAGGGGATGTTGGAAATGATCTGGAAATGGGTATTACAGGAGATAGGGAAGAAGAGATGGCAGATTGCCTTCCCAAAGTGTCGTTTAAAGAGAAACTGTTAGGTAAGGACAGCAATAAAGGGGAATCACCTGATCATCACATTTGGTTTAAACCAACGATCTTTTGAAAATTGATATTCAGCGGCCAGAACCGTCAAGGCCATATCCAAAAAATTCTTTAAACTCTGAGTTTAAAGAGAGGCTAAAATGTAAATAGAGATCATCATTAATTCTCAAAGGGCAATGCTTTGTTTCACAAAATCCAGTAACTTTGGAAACCTGAGGGTGACTTAGAACTCATTGACTTGGGCTCTGACTAAAATCTTACTAAGCTTGATAGTATGTGAGATAATGAAAATGCTCTAACGGGTGGACCTTGGTTATTATGAATCATTATCTCACTGTGCAAAGATGGATCCCTGGGTTCAAACCTTCATCAACAAAAGCCTCTACGGCCATTGCTTGGGTGCGAATTCCTGAGCTATGCATAGCTCTTTATAATGAGGAAATTTTGTACTCCATTGCTTTGAGTATTGGAAACCCAATTAAGTTGGGTAGAAATACTTATTGGGCAGCTCGTGGGAGGTTTGCTAGGTTTTGTGTAGAGCTTGATTTATTAAAACCTTTGCAGAGTATGTATAGTGGAGATAGAAGGGAAATTATATTACATCGAGTATGAGAACTTCTCAACAATCTGATATATGTGTGGTAGAGTTGGTCATACGAAAGAAGAATGCAATAGCGAAATTGCGCGAGAAGAACAACGTCAAACTAAAGGTGGTGAAGAAAGAGCAATTTATGAGGAAGTAGAAATGACCAGCATTAATGGGGTCGAGCGGCCGTGGATGCTAGCTCCTAAAAGAAATTTCAGAAGGCCTCCAAGATCTAAAGAAAATGTTAACTTAGGTAACAATTCCTCATTCCAGAGAGGTGGGAAGGCCTAGTCCAGGGGCAATATGAATGAGTCTTTGGGTGCCATAAATGGAGACCTTGATCATGAGCTTGAGGAAGACCAGTGTGAACAGAGTTCGGGCCATGTGAATGATATAAGCCCAAAAGGTAAGTCTGTGGAGAAAGTTTCTAATTTAGTTGGAAGTGATACCTCTTTTGGCAAAAAAGAAAACCGTAATGGTCCAAGTCAAACGAGAAGAGTTAATGGGGGATCCAATGGTCAAAACAAATATCAAGGACAAAGGTATGAGCATGTGAAGCCAACTTATAAGGCTGGGAAAGGAAACATTAGACATGACAGTGTGCAGGTTTGCAAGGAAGACATGGGTGTATCAGCTGGTTTGGAGGCTTGCCCAGAACCTATTGTTCTGATAGAAACAGAGGCAGGCATGGTGAAAGATGTAAAGATGTAGTTCTAAGTAGTGATAAAGATACTTTTCTTCCGGTGCCCGTGTCCTCCCCCAAAAGTCACCTCTCCATTAGCAATATCCCTCCCCTGGGGGACCTTCTAACCCTCCTGACCCTTTTTGTGAAACTGATAGTGTGGTTGAAAATGGAAAGAAAATCAGATCGACTTACAGTGGGAGTGCAGAACCTTGAAGTGAAGCAACATGTAATGACGAAAAGATGCATGAAACTCCACTTTGTTCTAGCGACAGAGATAGCCCACGTGATAGAAGTTGATCCTCTCAATCAAGCGATAGGAGTGTCTGTGGAATACTTCACTCAACAAGAAATGTCGGTGTTGGGTGTGATAGAGTTGGATATGATGAAATACAATTCGAGAAAAGGAATTCAGAGTTGTTCAATGGAAATGGGAAACATAATGGGGCGTTTGAGCCTCAACAACTCTAATACTATCATTATGAAGATCTTTACTTGGAACTGCCGAGGTGTTGGAACGAGTGGATTTCGCAGGAATCTTAGAGAATTGAGAAACAACCATAACGCGGATGTGATTATTCTTCTTGAAACGAAGGTGAATGAAAGGAGTGCTAAAAGAATTAGCTCTGTCATGAGGTTTGATGGAAATTTCAGAGTCTCAGTGATTGAACAAGTTGGAGGATTTGGATTCTTTGGAACACAACTCAGGTGAAGATTGAAATGTTGGCTAACTCGAACCAAGTTGTCCACTTCTACATAGAAGAGGGCAGTAATCCTACATGGGTGTGCTTTGCCATCTATGCGAGTTGCGGGTACTAACCCTCGTATGAGATAAATTTTATAGGATGAGTTATTTAACATTAATCCTTGTTTAACTATGCCTCAGCTTGTTACAAGTGATTGCAATGATGTGATGCATGCTATGGAGAAAATTGGAGGAGCCCCGATAAATAATAATAATAGAAATAAGTTCATTGAAGCAATTAATGCGTGTAATCTGATGGATCTTGGATATAAAGGACCTTTTTTCACTTGGTCTAATATTAGAAAAGGTTTTACTAATATAAAAGATCGTCTAGATAGAGCTTTGGCAAGCCCCTCTTGGTGTCATCTTTTTCTATAAGATATCGTTTATCATTTGGGAATAACCCTATTGGTGTCACATTCTGACCATAACCCTCTCCTAATCAACTGTTCAGGTATCCTTCCTCTTCCCTCTAAAAAATCTTTTCGCTCCTGGTCCACTCATGAGGACTTTGAAGAAGTCGTGAAAACTGCTTGGAATTCTTTTGATATCCCTCTTGAGCATAGGGTGACTAACCTCACTCAATGCCATAAGGATTGGAATGTTAATCACTTTGGTAATGTTTTTCGTAATAAAAGAAGACTTCTTGAAAGAATTTTGGGATTCAAAAAAGTTTATGCCATAATCAGTCTTAGTCTTTTTTCTTGTCCAATCTGGAGGAGTCTTGTGAGTGAGTACAATCAAATTCTTGAACATAAGGAGTTGTTATTGTTCCAAAAGAGCAGAGTGGAGTGGCTGGCCCTTGGAGAAAGGAACACTAAATTTTATCATCTTTCCACTATCATGAGAAGGAAACCAAATAAAATAAGTACCCTTAAGCTTGAGGGATATGATTGGACTGTGAATAGTAAGGAAATATGCAATCATGTCCTGACCTATTTTAATAGTAAGGAAATATGCAATCTTGTCCTGACCTATTTTAGACAACTTTTCACTAGTAAGGAAATAGGGACCTCAGTGAACTTCACTCCTTTTCCTGTCCAAAAATTGAAGAGATTGATTGTAGTGAGTTGTGTAAGACCATCGAGTTTGAATGCCACCCTTATAGCTCTCATTTCAAAAGTTGAAAATCCAGAGAGTGTTACTCAGTTTAGGCCTATTTCTTTTATGTAATGTGGTGTACAAAATCCTTGCGAAGGTTCTTGTTAGAAGGATGAGACACCTTTTTACTACTATCATTAGTCCTCTTCAAAGTAGCTCCGTTCCGGTGAGACACACGAGTGATAATATTCCCAGGAAATTTTGTATAATATTAGAAAATCTAAAGCTAAAGATAAGAGCATGGTTATGAAATTAGATTTAGAAAAAGTCTATGATAAAGTCAATTGAGATTTTCTTGAAGCGAGTCTGCATCATTTTGGCTTCCCGGAAAAATTTATCACCATCTTCATGAGAACGACATCCCTCTCTATTCTTTGGAATGGGGAAACTACTGCTACTTTTAAACCTTCTCAGGGTCTCAGACAAGGGGACCCCTTGTCCCCATATATGTTTGTCATCTACATTGAATTCTTATCCCATATGATACACCAGGCTGTCGAACGAAAGTTGTGGAGTCCTTTTCAAATTGGAAAGAATGGCATTAAATTTTCCCGCCTGTTTTGTGCGGATGACCTTATCCTCTTCTCTAAAGCTTCCCCTTTCCAAGCCAAAAATATGATGAAGATCCTCCAAAAATTTCAAGATTTGTCGGGTCAAGTGAGAAGCCTTAACAAATCAAAAGTTTTCCTTTCTCCTAACACTCATCCGGAGGATATTGTGAGAGACATTAGAGAAATTTGTGGTATCCATATCACTAATGATCTAGGAAGATAGGGGTCCGTCTTATTCATAGTAGAATCTCTAGGAATACTTACAATCACATAATTGATAAAGTGCATAAACGTCTAACTGGTTGGAGGAGTTGTTGCCTAAGTATAGCCGGTAGAGCTACCCTCATTCAATCCGTCAATGTTGCTCTTCTTGTTTACACCATGCAAACTGCATGGCTTCCCTTTAATATTTGTGATTCTCTTGACAAAATAAATAGAAAATTCGTGTGGTCCAAAAAGAGTGGAGGGAGAGAAGTTCACCTTGTTATTTGGGAGGAAGTTACTAAGGCCAAATATGAGGGAGGGTTCGTAAGGCTAGGGATACTAACATTGCAATGCTAGCCAAGAATGGATGGAAAGTGATTGGAGGAAACCAAGGTCTTTGGGCTGAAGCTTGGCGAGTTAAATATACTCGCAACAAGGATATCTTGGACTGCCCCGTTAATAAGGATGCATCCTCTACTTGGAAAGGGGTGGTTAAAAGTCTCAAAGAAGTGAAAAAAAGGTTTAAACGGAAGATAGGAGATGGGGTGAAGGTGTCCCATGGTTTGATGTGTGGGCTAGTCCCATACCTCTAAATGAGATGATCGATGAGGAGATTGTGGAGGAGAACTTACTGTTACAGGTGAGTGATGTAATTGGGGAAGATAAGAATTGGGAGTAAAGTAGAGTTAAAACTCACTTAAATGAGGAAGTGAGGCAGGCTATATTGGGAGTTCCCATTCCTAGACTTTCTGCTGAGGTGGATAAACTGATTTGGGGTCCTGCCTTGGATGGGATTCTTATGGCCAAGGCTGCGTATAATCATGTTCAAGAGTCTCGTGGGAATTTTAATGGTAATAAAAACTGGAAATGATTATGACAAAATAAAATTCCCCAAAAACAGTCTTTTTATGGTTAACAATGAAGGGGAAAAAATTTAACTAATGAGACTAGATTTAAAAGGCAAATGAGTGAGGATGCCAATTGTGCTCGATGTGGTGTTGCTATTGAAATTACTATCCATGCTCTTCGGGATTGCTCCAAAGCCAAAGTGGTGTGGGAAAAAGTTTATCTCAATTCGAAACAGTAACATTTTCTTCTCCTTGCCTCTTCAAGAATGAGTCTATTGAGTCTATCTGTACTACTCTTTTTGAATTGCAATGTTCCATTTTCACCCTTCTTTCTAGCCTCAAACAAGCATTTCCTCTTGCTACTGCTATTAAAAATGTGTCCTTGACCCCTTGTTATATGGAAAAGTCCATCAGTGGGGTGGCTAAAGCTCAATACAGATGCGAGTTTAAAGCATAAACCTTCTTCTGTTGCTATTGGTGGTTTAATTCGAAATGAATGGAGCAATGGATTTTATGGAAGAACCTGCAATATTTTGTCAGCTGAATTATGGGCCCTTCGTGAAGGACTTACTCTAGCATGGGATATGAGAATACCCAACATTGAAGTTGAAAACAGATTCAGAAGTTGCTGTCAAGATTATTAATGAAGGATACATTAGGAATCATCCTGATCGGAGCCTCATTGCTGATTGCCGCCAATTCTTAAGGAAGCCTTGGAATGCTAAACTTTTATTCAATAAAAGGGATGGAAATAGATGCTCAGACAAACTTGCGGAGATGGGGCATGGTTCTAATTATGTTATTTGTAGTACTGGGGAGCCTCCAGTTGAAATCCTAGAGCACTGTTAGAAGTTGTTTGTAATGACTCTATTTCTTATTATGTTTAGGCCTTAATAGCCTCCTTTGTGCCAGAAAAAAAGGATATACACAGTATACGATCGTATAGTTATACAACTGTGCAATTTCAATTATACACAGTTTACGATAGTAGACTTAAATCACCTAGTAGAGTAGTCACCTTATGAACCCTAAGACCGTAAAGTGACTACATTTGGAGTCTGCACATCTATATATATATATATATATATATATATGGAGGAGAGGGAGAGAGAAAGGGCGAAACCTAGCAATGGCAAGGCGCTCAAGAGCGCGACGCTGGGGAAGAGAAATTCCGGCATCGGAGGCCTTTATATCGTAGATGCCAACGTAACTGTTGCGGAGATGATCGACTGCAACAATCTTCAAATCCATCTTCTCGCTATCTTGGAAGGACTGAATTGGAGAGTCCTGAGAATCGTAAGAAACGCCTCCAGATTCGAACTGGAGGCCAGGGATGTTAAGGATGTTGGTCCATAAGGCTTTCTTCACGTTGGCGCAGGAGTGAAGGCCGTGGGAGGAGAGAGAAGATTGGAGCTTCGGCCACAGCTTCGGGAGTGTGAGCCCGTTAGCGCCTTGAGAGCAGATCTCTTCCACAGCAGAGTGGACCACGGCGTCCATTGAATAGAGTGAACACCATAGAAATACCCAACCGTTGGGAAATTGGCGGGGGAGAAGAGATTGTGAATGATTCTGCTTTTTGATCGGTGGATTTGAAGAGGGAACTTTTGGAGGTAGGTATAGGGTTCGAATCGTGCTTGGAGAAGGTGATGCAAATTTTTAATTAATATACAGTAAGACGTTATTTTCAGAGTGGCCCAAATTTTTCAGGGTGGCCCAACTACCCAAGTATCCAGCAAATTACTCGACATATTGTACCGTTGGAAGATCCAACTTGTTTGAATATGTCATACATAAACACTACTACTTTACTCAAATTTAAACTTCACCTAAAAAAACAATATATGGCTTGTTAATATATAACTTAGGGGTCTATAGCGATAATTTTATTATAAAAATAATATTTTTTTTTGTAAATTTAACAATTTTCTATAATTTACTATTTATTAAACAGGGTTTTACATGTCCATGTTAAATATAAGGGACATGTAAATATATACTATATAAAATATTAAAAAAATTACTTACACATCATTTGTTTATTTTATTGCTTACAATTTTTTACAATCCGCATTTAATATTAAATTAGTCATTGTATAAATCATTTTTTATAATCAAATATGTTCACATGTATAATATATTTTTTCCAACCATATTACCTAGATAGTACTCCCTCCATTATCTAATAACTGACGTTTTAAGATAGTTCTTTTATTCCTAAATATATGATGTTCTATGATTTATTGGAGAATTGATTATATTATTTTCTTAATTACCTCTAAACACTTAATACTCTCTTTAATTATCTCCTATTTTTTCAAAGTTACTTTTTTTTATCTCTTTTAATATCTTACCCGTATACTATCTCTAATTCCTATATTTTCTCTATTCTCTAACAATACGTCTCTCTTATCTTTATCACCTACATTTTAACTTTTCATTTATTTATGCAAGGGTGTTTTTGATAATACATTGTAATTTTAATGGAGTAATTTTAGGAGTTGTAACTTCCTTGATTCATGTGCAGAAATCTTAAACGTCACATATTTAGGATTGGAGGGAGTATAGACATTTTAAAATAATGCTAGAGACACAAAATATTTTATAAATATTTTACAAACTACTGATGTGGCATACTCCACCTCAACATATTGTGTGGAACCGAATACTACATTGAAATAATTTGTTGATCAATACGCTGAGGTGGAGTATGCCACATCAGCAGTTTGTAAAATGTTTGTAAAATAATTTGTGTCTGTAGTACTACTCAACATTTTATGATTTCACAACCAATAATTTCTGTATTAGATTGTGATTTCCATTACATTTACATTAAAAACTATGTAATTAGATGAATTCATACTTATATAGTTGTATTTGATTATACTTTTGGCACTAGATTTCCTATTTTGTTACTGGACATAAATTTATTGTAATTTTTGTTTAAATAAGTAAAGTTCCTCTTAACTATTTGATATTTTTAAAATATTATAGTGGTTGGGAATTGTTATTTCTAAAGGTAATTTTGATGTTCTATAAAGTCTCACTCACATTAATGTAGATCTCATTTAATCTTGTAATTAATCTTGTGAAAATCTATATCATGTGGATCTTATTAAGGCTGTAAAATGAGCAAACAGTTCGGGCTCGATTCAGTACCGGCCCTGGGTTAAAGCCTAAGGTACCTGGTCTTTAGGCCCACTAAAATTTATAAATTTTTAGGGCCCCCAGTAAATATTTGTGTTATGTATATATATACCAAAAATAAAAGAGCCCAGTTCACATTAGTTTAAATTTAAAGGCCTACAAAAAATTTACCCAATGAAATAGGCCAAAATCTCAATGGCAGACTTGTATTCTTTCGTATTGATTCTCTTTTATTCAAGGTTAGTTTTTTTTTGCCTATCTTAATAGCAATTCATAAAAGGTCCATTTTTTTGCTATCGATTTAGACCCTTAAAAACTCAGGGTCGCCCCTGGCTTGATTCGTACTCATTTGACTAAAAATTCGATTTGAGCTCAACTCGAAATATAAATGAGTCAAATATGAACAAATTTTAAAGTTCGATAAATTACTCGAACCTTCTCAAATTATAATTTTCTATTGATACTCGGATCATATTCGTTCTAAAAGTTTAAAATGCTCGGGCTCGATTCGGAATCGTGCTCGACTCGGTAGCTAAATGAACCTCAATCAAACCTTATTTTATGCTCGATAAATTTTGTGAACTAAATCTGAACAACTCAATACTCGAATCGACTCGGTTTATTTATACCATTAGATCTTACATAGAATTATGATGAAAATTGAGTTTGTATCAAAGTTTAAGGTTTGTTTACTTGATAAGTGATGAGTAGTTACTTTTTTATGTTTTATAGAAAATAAAAATAAAATAAAATTCACATTATAGTTTGTAATTATTTTGGTTTTAGAGTATTATAATAAATAAAAAATTTGTTTAAATTATTTGATTTCCCTTTTAAATTCCGCTAATTTATGATGATTTTATTGGTAAAAAAATAGTGAAAATCATTTTAATCAAAATTTGAATTTAAATTTATACTAGTAATTGCCCGATCAACGAACGTTTCAATAATTATACTTTCATTTGTTATCTATCTTCCTTCCTCTCCCACCACCATTTATTGTCAAAATTAATTAAAATAAATCTGAACCGTAATTATATTTTTAATAATAAATAATACTCCATGAATCAAAAAAAAAAATTTATTTTCTACCCGACTTTCGACAATATATTAATTAAAATCAAAATTAACTGCATAACTTTCGACAATATATTAATTAAAATCAAAATTAACTGCATGCTAACCACACCTGCGTAATTCCATGCTCTATATTATTGATAATGACATTACATGTAGCATTTTCCTTGTATGAACAGAGTGAGAATCCCGCAGGCCGCAGGTGAAGTAGACGAGGTGAGATAGAAATATCCACACAAACACACAATCAGTCACAGGGTCCTCTCCTCTCTTCTTCCGTGTGATCTGTCAAATCTCACACATATATATAATATTTATTTATTCGTTTTTCTCCTCCTCCTATATGTTTACGATTCGATTCAGGTCTTCTGTTCAATCTCTGTTTCACCCAATTAGATTCCTCAGCCGCCACTCCGGATAAAATGTTCGCTCCAAAATTTCAAGGTAAGCCGAAACAAAATGTTGGGAAATTTACATACCTTAATTCCTTTGCATGTTCTGTGAAATCTTTCTTTTTAAAAGGATTACTTGCTTGTCTGTCTGTATATATTTATGTAATTGACTTTTCTTTTTCTTTTTTGTTTTTCCTTTTCCAATTTTGAGAATTAGATCTCTCCTCTTGTTTTTGTACGAATTTAATCAGAGGAGCTTTGTGTTTGATTTTTGGAGCCACAACCACAGCCACAGCCACAGAAAAAGATTACTGTTTTTTTTGTAACACTGGATGTAGAACATTACATGAATGCTTTAATTTATCCTCCTCCTACATTGTATCTCAAAACCCAATTTCTTTTTAAATAATTTGGCAGCATCCAAAGAGAAGATATGGTTTAGTAGTAAAGCTTTGATTTTTGTCTCTCGTAGATGCGTACTTTGGGTCTAATAAATTTTTTGTTTTGTTTGGGATGCAGAATGCTTTGATTGAATAGTAGTTGTCATCAAGATTGAAGATGGAAGACCATATATTTTCAAGCTTCGGTAATGGAATACAAGTAGACGGCAAAGTTTTAGAGTCATTTCAGAAGAGTTTTGGGCAAGTCCAGAATATTTTGGACCAGAACAGGTTGCTAATCAATGAGATTAATCAGAACCAAGAGTCTAAGATCCCTGATAACTTGACCCGAAACGTGGGTCTAATTAGAGAGCTCAACAACAACATTCGAAGGGTAGTTGATTTATACGCTCATCTTTCGAGCTCCTGTGCGAAATCAATTGATGTTTTATCTGAAGGGGAATCTGCCGGAACAGCAAAATCCGATTCAAAAGGTGGTCAAAAGAGAATTAGGTCTGCTTGAATTCCTTGTCCCTTTGCTGCAGAAACTGATGCATAATACTATTGTAACTCTTCATTTCCAATCGTTTGCCTTTCACTTTTACTCTCACCATTTTTGTTTAGAAATAAACAGAGTTCACTGAAAATCAAGTATGCATATTTTTCATTTTAAATTTTAAATGTGTGATATCCTTCACTCTTTTTTTTTCTTTCATTTTTTCAGAATTCAATATTAAAAAAATCTTCATGTTCTTATCATGATATGTCCTTTCAGTTTTTGCATCATCACTCTCTCATGAATTTTACCTTCTCTGCTTTTGATGGGAACATCCTTTAATCTTTGTGTCGGCACCTGTTAAGGAATGGGTGGTATATACCACTCCCTTTTTTTCAAAAACTTTCCCAGAACACCCAGACAGCAACTTGTTTGTACTGCACTGCACTGCCCTGCCCTGCCTATTAGTCTCTCAGTTTTGTGTTTTGGGAAAGTTAGAACATGTACGTCTGCGATGTCTTTGCATAGTGAAGATATTTCTGCCCAGTAGTCCTCGGATAATCCTCACCGCAGGACTAGAATCTAATTTGTGGATTATTAAGCCTTTTGACCATTGTTTTGTCACTACTGATGGTGCTATTTTAATTAGTAATGAACTAGTAGTTTGATGGTTTAATCTTTATTACGGAAATTTAAGCCACAAAAATGATTGTTAGTAGATTTGAGTACTCCTATCAGAACACCTAGAAGTAATTGCAGTTCAGGATTTTTTTTTTTTGGGGGGGGTGCAGAAGACAAACTTCTCCGTAACGTCTACCAATCCAAAAGATACATGAGGATCAACAAAGTAAAATTCTCGGGGTATGATAACTAATGTCCTTATTTCTAATAGATAGAAAATAAAAACCCAAAAAAAAACCTACAACAAAACTAGCATTTACATTGCTACAAGTACCCTGATCTCGTTTCATGAACACTTCTACCATGGCCAGCAAACTTGCCTACGCTGAGGTTTGGTGGAACCTGGCTTTGCATTTCAGCAAGCTCTCTCACTCGAACAAAAATTGTAGCAGGGATCGGAATTGAAGCAGGTTTTCGGGAATTATCCATCTACATATTTCCAATGAAGTCAGTGTCAAATGTGCACAAATATATGCAATTTACTGAAAACTTAAGCATGGCATAAGGTATTAATGGGCTCCGTTTTCCAAAAGTCGTCTTATCATATTATGGTCAATGTGATTGGTAATGGAAACAAGAAGAAAAGAACAAAATATGTACAACTCCAATACTGAAAGAAGACCTTCACTCTATAACAAGTGTATAAGCACAACCAAGAGAAGGAGTGCTACATTAATCTTTTGTTTCAAATGATTATGCATTTTTTCAATACCTTTGCTGCATATGTAGAAGCAGTCCTCTTTAAATCAAAACATAATCACACAACTAAAACTGGACGCACACATTCTGGAAAAATTGCTCCCCACTTTATCTGCAGGCAATTGTGCAAAACTAGCTCTCAGCAAATTCCTCCACTTGTCGTGCAAAATGATAACTTGTTCTCAGCTTGATGCACAAGCAAAAAACCCGGGGCTGTACTAACTGCCAAACCATCTCTAGGCACATATATTTAGTTCCATTTGAACAATTAATCAATTACAATAAGACGTAAAATATATACCTTGAGATCAACTGAGGTTCGGTATGAATATGATGCAAAAGAAACCCTTTTTATCTCAGACCACCTACCCGCGCCATACCTAGCTACACCCTCAATTAGCTTAACCACCTCACTCAAGGTCCAAGGGCGATGATGTTTCCTTCTCATACCACCATTTGCTGTAGGAACTGTTACTATTTTATCATCTGAAGTATCACTAGATGAATCCATGTGCTGAAACGACACATCATGTTTGTCCAAGTCAGTTGTTTTTCTTTCCAAATACTCTTCAGTAATCTCTCGTTTAGTAATAAGCTATTCAGACAGAAATTTTCAAATTCATTAGTTTCTAACCCAGAAATAACAAAAAACCAATAGGATTTAAAATGAAAAACTATAAATCCAGGCACCACACACCAAGAGGAGAAAAGATATGGAGCCGATAAAAAATTCAACAAAGACCCAAGCAACTAAACCGTGGAAAAAAATGTAACTGAGTTTCAATCAATTCCCTACGATACTGATCTACCTTGGTCTGAAAGTTCTTTCATAATATTACTTATAATGTTCTGGATAGATAATGTCAAAAAGATTATAATCACCAAGATGTACTTGGTAATAGGCTTAACCAAATAAAAAAGAAAAAGAAAAAGAAAAAATGCTTAACATGGGAGGGACTACATCGGTGACTCGACATATGCAAGAAAGTAATTGCATCATATTTTACTTCTAAACAAACAAACAACCTTGTTTTTGTTCTCCCTAAATCAAACTGACCTCCTGAGCTGTAGATTGTTTCTTAAGAAGCAATAATTAATTACCTTCGGAAGTTAACAAAATATTTTAAAAGAAAACTTTTGAGTAGAGGGAAAATACTGATATGCTGCCAAGTGTCCTAGTGATCTTGCACGGTTTAATTTTCTCTTTCTGACTTGCACATCAAATTGATAGAGGATTAGGGGAACATCATACGAAAGCACAGTAAGGACATATCTACTAAAAGCTTATTATGGCAAGTCAGTTATTAGTCCGTCTGTATTAATACTAATTTTCTTAGTCAGACTAATGTATTCTGATATTTCTGAAAGATGACTCCCGGTCCGATTAGGGTTATGAGTAAATTAAATCCAATAGATAGCTAAGTAACATTTTAAAAGATATACAGCAAGTCCAGACATAACTTCAACATTTATGGCACACAAGTAATTATATCTTATGATCCCCTTTCTTCTACTCTTGTTTTTAGCAATTTTTTACCTTCCGCCATTAGCCGTATGAAGAAAAATAAACTACCAAAGTAGATATTCAGAGTCTTAAGTCTTTTTTGGAATTTCCACCTCAAAATCAATGTTACATGGATACGGGATCCTTCTCGGGTGTGGGGAAGTGTCCGAAACTGGACCCTCCTACTCTTTAGACTATTTTTCACTATGTGGAGTATTCAGCTGCCACAGCCACACCCGTGTCGACACGGGTATTTCACCCTCAACAGAAGAGTCCATGTAACATAGCATACAATACAATCCTAGACCCACCCTCTTTATAACTTAACCTAATCGCACTTAAAACATATACGCAACAGACGATTTGCGTCAATGTTTATGCAAGAATGTTCCTTTGCAACTTTTTTAAATCTATGAAAGTATTAGTTTCAATTCCATGACAAAATCCTACAGCATAAAAAATTTCCATTGCTAAAACTCCTTTGGATACATACAAGTCAGTAGGCAGTCTGGCGACTCTGGCCCTTAATCTTTTTCCTTAACCATAGAATTTTATATTCCATTTGGTTGATATTTAATTTCTTTTCTGAGAGTTGATGCAGATATTAGAGGGTATGCGTAAATCAAGGCTTACATGAACACACTCCCCAAGAGCTATGCAACTGGAAGCTTGGAATGCATCTTGAAGAGTGGTACCCTAAAGTTGATAATATTTAATCATGTGACCTCCCCCTTTAAAGACGGAGAATGGAGAGCATTAGGTTTCTCTTCTCCCCTTTTTCCCATTACATTTATTTGTAAGTAGAAGAGCTTAACATCTCAGTAAAGTATCAAATCTCATTGACTGACTGACACCCAACACTAGTCCATCAAACAACACAAGGTGTGCATCGATTCATGTAACAAATGCATTGTATTTTCACAAATTAATAAAATGTTTGACAACATTAAAATGAGATACCAATCAAATTGATGTTATGAGGAAGTTAATACTTACAGGCTGTTGCACCCATCCAGGGGCCGGTCCAGTTTTGACGACTTTGTTCCCTCTTCCGGTAGCTGGCTGAGAATCACATACGTTAAATGCCTTTTTTACCAGCTTGGCAGCCATGCCCATTCCTTTGGGTTGAAGTTTCTACAAATTGAAATTTTTATCACATTAAAACTGCATAAGAGAAATAGTTCCCAGTAGCATACAATTTTACTATAAAAAAACATCAAGCTAAAAACAAGTGATAACAGCCAGATGAGTATGTAGAAATAAGAGGACACTATTAGCTAAATATTCCCTCGGTCTCATTTTAGAACTCATTTCCCTTTTTTGGATATTCTAAAACAATTTCAGCATTGAATTTTCATTTCAAATTACCGTTTTGCCATGAACTTTATGGGGTTCATGAAGAAACCATCAAGTCAGCCACAAACATATATATATTGCAACATATTTAATTAAGGAAGTGGGGTTCATTATAGATAATATCTAACTTTGTACAGTTTTTGTACTATTCTCATTTTCACATGCGTGAACTTTCAACAGCGACACTAAGAGGAATGGACGGAGTGGTAGATATGACTTAAGAACACTTCTAACTAATCACAGGCATGTATAATTACAATTCTAAAGGCATATTAACAAAGCATTACAGCGCATACCATAGAAATGAGGTGCGTGAACCAAAGACGCACTAGTCATTAGAGGAAGGGGGAGACAGGGCACTAGCAAGCAGTAGACAATCATATCTTATTTCTTACTAGAAACATATCTCCGCGGTTCAAATTATTCTAAGCAAAAGCAAAACATAGATACTAATACTTAGCATGTCTATTTCACTTAACTTTTTCTATTTACAAATTACAATGTGCAACCCTGATCCCTTATGATCTCTCTCCTCTCTCCTCTCTCATCTCTCCTCTCTTGGTGTGTCTGATGTCTCTCTTCACTACTATAAATACAGATCTACCGACTCTAATAGATCTATTACATTTTGTAAATCTTAGATTTAGTCATTTAGGAATCAGGAGGTTAAGAAGTAGAAGCCTAAAGGAGTCTCTTGCGAAGTAAAATAATGTTTGCAAAAATGGCAGGTGTGAGAGAACAATCAAATAAGTAGGGAAAATGTGTAGTTACAGAGAAACTAGGGTAACAACCATTAAAGCTCCACAATGGCTTTGACGCAAACTTACGACTCCATAATGACGTGCCGTGAAATTCAATTTTGGCGAGAAAGGGGCCTATTAACAGATGCAGCACCCAGAAAATCCATGATGTTGCAACTTGCAACCGTTTCTGAAACTATGATATCAACCGTCACAATATTAAAAACCCTAAGTATATAATATAGTCATAACATCCCCAACATGTACTCTCATCCAATAAAAATTCAAAACAAAAAAATAAGAAAACTAAGAAAAAAAGAGAAGCCAAAATTATAATGTCGGGGTAATTGGATGAGCAACTACAGCGAACCACACTAAAGTGAAAACACATAATGTGATTTACCAAATTGAACAAAGTAAAGAGTGCCCTTCTCATGTAAAAATTGTAACAATCAACCATAAATAGGTAAAAACTAAAAAGGGAATAGTCCAGATTAAAAATCCATGTGGCATATAACTCTATCAGGATTTTTAAAATATTACCACGAGAGTCATAAAGTTTTCTCTTGGACGCCCACTTCGAACCCGAGAAACATATGGAATCTGAATGCCAGAACCTCCAAGAGAATCCTGCCTGGTGACAAGTGGCCTTCCCATCTGACCTAACATTTTGAATAGGCCTGACACAAGTTGTTTTTCTGTTACTTTCCCTGGATTCTCCTTCTGAAACTTCTTCAATGAATCTCCTTGTGGGCTTCCGAACCCTTTTGACTGATCTTCGTTCCATGCAAGGATTTTCGCTATGATGATTATATTCCAAACTAGGATTTTGCAATTTCTTGCTGGAATCATTAAAATATTTCTCCATTTGCTTTCTCTGGCCAGAACCTCCACATTTCTCATCCATTGCTCCAATAGCAGGATCCTTTGCATGTTTACTATCCGCAATCTTACTTCTTCCTTCTTTCTCTTTCTTAACCACATTATCTTCTATTACAAAAGTTGTAGTTGAAACATCACAAGAATTAGTCAGTCCCATAGCAATCCTTCTTTTAAGCCACTGCTTGTCCTTGACAGAAGTTTCCCGTCCAAATGTCGCTCTGAAAGTTTCATGAAGTTCTCGAACCGAAAGGTTGTTTAGGCATATTTCCCCTTCCAACTTAAAAAAATCAGGCTTCCAGCTACTACAGACGAGAGAAGTTAACAATCCACTTTCAGTTTCCCCACCTTGAGGACTTGAGCATTGCCCACACCCAGATTGACAAATACTGCTGCATTTTGTACTTGTAGCGGCTGAGGGAACAGATTCCTATAAGCAAGAACACTAGCCATTGAGTATTGATATCCATTAAAGTAGAAAAAATGCTTTTAAAGAAAGAAGAAAAACCTATAAAACCTCTTAATGCTCAACTTTTTGTTGATCTCCATAAATTTCAAAAATATCTAAAGGCTGAAAATTATTAAGAAAAACGAAAACCTACAAGGTTGTACTGGTTAATACTACCTCCATTCCAAAAACTATAGAAATTAAACCTTTAATGAAGCTTAAGTTTCTAGATGTCCTCTCAAAATTGGGACAGAGAGAATAACGGGCAAACACTAGACTACTCGTAAGGGAACTTGTTAAGGAATAGTTAGAACCTTTGTTAAAAAGTACTGGAAAGTGTTGTATGGGGCCTTGTTATAGTGAAATTAGTTTAGTTAATCTTAGAAAGTGTTGTTAGGGAGAGTTGCTAAATTGCATGCAATGCTGTATACCTACTTTTATTAATGACAGTTCCTGTACAAAACCTCGTGACAGTGATGCCTTAACAAGTGCCCTTACGGAAAGCGGTATCAAGTACCAATAAATAATAACAAATTAGAAGGAAAAGCATGGTTAAAAAAGACTAGAAATAGGCAACCCAGATAAATTGGAATAATATTTATTTTCAATAATTCGAAGATAACTAGAATGTCAAATACGAGCAAGCAGCGGCCAGAACAAGATTAGTAAGTACACACTTTTCAATCCATACTAAATTTTAACCAATTCCAAAGGAATTCAAAACAGAAAAGTAATACATATTACATAAAATCAAGCATTACCTCCGTTTCAGCCAAATTTACTCCCGAATCAAGCACTGCATTTGACTTTTCTGAGTCAAATTCTAGATTCTCAGATTGGAAAAGACCTGGAATATATTTCTCATTCAGATTAAACATAAAAACTGGACCAAGGACTAGAGAAAATTAAATAAAAACATCTACCAAACCCAATGACAGCGTGTTCATAGAATCATAGGAAAGTCACATACTGATTGGTACCTTCAACAAGTTGAAAACATCATAGCAAGATTATATTTAATTACATAACACAGAAAGAGTGAATCATTTCGTTGGATTTCTAGAACATTCAATGCACCATACCAAGACTATAAGAACACATTAAAAGTGAATTGATCAATTCGATATTCATACGACCAAATTGAAAGGACCTTTAGAAAAAAAACATATTTACAATCAGCACATACATGCACACAAAAAACTATAATAGTAACCCCATTAACTAAAGATAATCAATCTAAAATATTTCTGTTTATATTGTCGCTACTGTTAGTTCTGTTTATATTGTCGCTACTGGATAATATAAACAGATAACAAATCAAAATTGAGAAACCCCATTAACTAAAGATAATCAATCTAAAATGATCTTTAAGATAACCCATGGTTCGGTGGAGACTTTCAAAGCTTGGCAATACTTCCTTCAGGCATTAAAACACCGTAGAACCCTAAAGAACAAGAAAAAACACGACTCAGATCTTTGGCACTCCTCAAGCACTTGGAGGCTAATGTATATGGGTTATAAGAGCACTAGATATGTGAGAGCAAGGTCCAAGACCATCATGTATTCATAATTTCATATACTTATCACCTAACAAGTTTCACACAGAAGGAACACCCTTGAGAGAACCTTTATATGTTTCTTTATTCCCATAAGCTACAACTTAGCTAAGGTGCACTACATTCAGAGGACTAAGCGGGTCAACAAAAGATCAAAGGCAAAAAGGGGTATCACCCCACTGTGGTTGTCAAAAGTATTTGACCATTAAACTTAAAAAAATATATAATCAACCTACTGAACTAATTAAAATTTTAAAATGAGACATTCTGTCCAATTAATTGAACGGCGGTCTAATTATTATCCATGTGTCTATGCAAATAAAATAAAAAATTAAAATATTGCTTATGGGGAAAAAAGAGTTCAAAAATGCACAAAGAAATAAATAAAAAAATTAAAACAAAAATATTACAAAGAAGGTTGAATAAATAAAAAATAAAAAGAAAATGAACAAATTTACTAATCATAGTTATTAAGGCGCTAAGTCGAGGCGAGGCGACAGCCGGGAGCTTAAGCGCTTAGGCGACAAGGCGCCCAACTAGTCGTCCACAAGTCGATAAGTCGTTAACAATGTAAATTTTATACATATAAAATTATATATATTTTACATTTATATGAATATTTATATATTTATATTTAAATAAACAATTTGGCAATTTGTTTTTTATTGTTTGGTCCGTTCTCTTATTATTATTATTTTTTTTGGTTCTACCATTGTCTTTTCCTACATTAAATCAACTTTTATTATTATATAAGAAAATATTCAAAATAAGATCATTTTACCTAATTATTTATCAATTCAAATACAATGTGTGTTTATATATGTAGCCAAATACTTATCAAAATCTGAAAACAGGGAAAAATATCTCTGGTGATTTCCAAAAATTAATGTGTTCAGAAATTGTTTTGAAAAAAATTTCAACAGTACTGCAGTAGCCAACAAAGCAAAATAAACATTAAATAAAGAAAGAAAAAAAATTGGGCAGCATGTCATTAAAAAATTGGGCAGCATGTGGCCATTTAAAAAATTGGGCAGCATGTGGCCATTTAAAAAAAAATGGGCAGAACGAAGAGTAGAAGAAAGATAACAGAACGGAAAAAAATAAGAGTCGGAGACTCAGAGGCTCAGAGCAGAAGAAGAGAAGAGAGAAGAAAAGAAGAGTAGAAGTCTAGAAGAAGAAGAAGAAGAGTAGAAGAAGAAGAAGAGTGTACCTGTAGATCGCGAGTTGCCGCTGTCGGAGTAGATGATGTAGATTTGCTGCGGTGCTGCCACGCCGGTAAGTCAGCTCCCCTTTTCTCTTTCTCTGTGGTCTGTTGTTGTGATGTCTGTTGTTCTGAGATTAGGTTTTAGCAGCTGTTTTTTTTTTTTACCCAAGTCGATCGCTTTGAACTCCAGTCGTCCAAGTCGCACCGAAGGCGTCCAAGGCGTCGCCTTTGTTAGCTGAGCGCTCGCCTTTCACACATCCAACCAAGTTGTCCAAACGCCTTAAGAACTTCCACCGCTTTGACGCCTAAGCGTCGCCTAGGCGACGACTTGATAAGCATGTTACTAATCTGATTCCTTTTCCTTGTACATATCTTATTCTTCATCTAGTTTCTTCTTTTTTCTTCAACAAATCATCCAACAGCTTTCATGCTCAAAAATCAGCCAAACAAGTCCCAAATTGATTGTCTCAAATAGGCGGTGCTGCAATAAAAGGTTTTTCATTTGGGTTTCTTCTTCGTCTTAAGTTTCATCTTCATCATGGGTTTCTTCTTTTTCTCCCATTTGTGCTCTTCTTCTCCTTCTCATCTTTCTCCGTATATGTAGAAACAATATAGATGTTGATGGGTTTTCGACGGAAAGCTCTGGATCTACAACTCGGTTCGAGTAAAAGCCTTAATTTTACCTCTGATAAAAAAATCAAACAGTGGCATGCAGAATTGAGGATTGAGAACAATTTTAGGGTTTTCAATTTCATATCTACAATTATTACAAATTTCGCACATGTTTGCATCATTTAAGCATAGTTGTTATGGCGTCGCCTAGGCGACGACTAGACGTCTTGGCATTGGAGAAGGGCAAGGCAACGCCTTGGACACCGAGTCGCCAAGGCTCACGTATTGTTAGCGGACCCAAGTTAAGTGATTAAGTCATTTTTTACCAATACCCATCATAACCCATGTACTTTTCCAATTACCCAAGTAACTCAGCCCATGACCATAACCTAATCCATGACCCTATTCTTTTGAATGAGAGTAATGCTCGTGAGGGAGACAGAAATGACTTCGTAGTTGATGACTTTGCTTGAGCTATGACTAGAAACAGAGTAGAGAGTGTGGAGACTTTTTCATAGCGTTAGTTATTATGTTTTGGATTTATATGTATATAAAATTTTATTATTCAATGTACTTTTGAAATAAAATAATTGAAATAAAATAAATAATGTATTGCACATTGTTAACGAATTGTCGCCATACGAACACCTTATCGCCTAGGTGTCCTAGCGGTCAACTACCGCCGCGTCTTCCCTTGGCACCGTGACAACTATGCATTTAAGGGTGCTGGTTCTGCAACAAAAGCGGTCAAGAGTGGCTCCTCGATCGGATTGGTCGTGGTGGCTAGCAAAGATAAATTCCCTTAGTGGATTTCTACAAAAGTTTCTGACAGATAATCTAGGGATTAGTTGATGAGGATGATGCTTTTTTGGAATTTATGTTTTCTGGAATTAGTATCCAATTAGGATCCACATGGGATTTGCCACATCATTTTGTTTTTGTTTTGCTGCCAACTATAAAAGAAATTATAAATGCCAATTTGACGGCCATCCAATTTTTTTAAATGAATGGTTGAATTTTAAAATTTTAGTTAGTTCAGTGGGTTGATTGCATATTTTTATAATTAATGGTCAAATGCTGAAAAGGTGGCAACCACAGTAGCGTAATACCCCTCTTTGCCAAAGATCAAATTAGGTAGAATAACAAGGTGATCTACTACCAACACATATAACAGGGTATGACAAGAAGCACACCAGTTATCACTTTGTAAAAACAATCTCCTATAAAATCCTAAAGCTAAGTTGTTTCATCCACAAATGGAGAGAATCCTATATCATACTGACTATAACACTACACTATTACTTAAAGTAAACAGAGTAGTTCAAGTATTGAATGCATTGGCATTATTTCACTCTACATAGTTGTTAGATAAAAGCCCTTTAATCCTTATTTTTACAAAAAAAAAAACAATACTCCCTCCGTTCCTTAATATAGGTCGTTTTAGAGAAATATTTTTATTCTTTAATATAAGTCGTTTGAGAATTTTAAGTAAGCATTAATTGCTTAGTTTCCAATATTACCCCAAGTATTAAATGTAACTTTGGTTCTCTCATTATTTTCTGTCCAATAAATAACAATCTCTTCTTCCAATACAAGGGTAATATAGACAATTGATATTATAATTAATGCTATATAATCATTTTTTTAATATTTGTGCACAACTCTAAAACGTATATTAAGGAACGGAGGGAGTAATAACTTTTCTAAAAAAACTAGATAAGCTCTTAATCTTTTATACAAAGAATATCCATTGTTATTTTTTTGTCAACATTGGCGTTACTTTCCAAGGTATAAATTATATATAGGTACATATACATTTAAGATTGCAAGAATACCCGAACAAGCTGGTAAACAACAGGATCAGTAATCAGCTTCAGCGAGTTTGGTGCAGAGCTAGTTTTTGCAACAGCTTTATCCTCGAACTTAGCTTCAACCAATGTTTCCATGGAATGGAACTCAATACACAAACTGTGAAGGGCAGAAAATAAAATCCAACAACGTTAAGCATATCATTGTTTGCATAACATATACCAGCTCACATGCATTATATTGACCCAAATGAACTCTACGGGTAATCCCAAATAACATTAACTTTACATGCACAAAAAAATACTGGCAATTCACAGATACACTTTACTTTCTTCAAATCAGAGTGCCATTATATATGTGCAGGCTTATTTGTGTATATAGACGTAAATATAAATATAAAATAGACTGAACATCTCAAGAGCCAAACCGTAAGATTTAACCCACCATATAATTGTAACTCGTCGGAATCTGCAGCTGAATGAAATTGCTCCCGTTGATTCGCGAGGGAAAAAAGGAGGTAAAATTAATAGTAATCGAGACGCGAAAGCAAATTAGTCGATTGATAGCGCGTTTTACCGAAAGGATTGATATGGAGAATCAAACACTAAAAATTGGAACGATTAACGTCATATTTTAAAAGTTTCGCTTTTCTAGTAGCGGAGGGGTTGTGTTTTACTCAACGAGGTAGCAAGTACAATTCGTTATCAAACAGTACCGGAATCCAAATTTAAAATGAAGAGGCTTAAGGACAGGTCTGGATTCTGGATTTTGTTAAGGCCCTCTAGGACCAAACGCTTGTATTGGGCTATTAGCACCATCGAATAGTCCCCCTGCCTTAGATATTACTAATATTCAATTTTATTTTTTTGTTAATATTTTTACATAAAAAATTAATATTTCCACATCAGTTGAATGGCAAGTATAAGAAAAATAATTAATCTTTTAATTTTTGCATCCCGCAATTGAAACAGATGGTGCATTGTATTGTTTGCTTTTTTAAAGTTTGTTTATGTTACTGGGTACTTATTTTTTTCTCCAACTTCCCCTTAGTTTCATTCACTACTTTCAAAATAGAAATCACAATCACGCCGTAACCAAATCCAAAACTTTCCCTCTATTACGACTGGGCCACAAAACGTAGTAAGGCCCAGATAATAAAAATTGGGACGGCGAGGTACGATGATCTGTAGTAATAATAAGGCCCAGATAGGGTTGGCCGGTAGAGAGAAAATCACGAAGGGGAAAAGAAATAAGAACAGATGAAGAAAAGCAAAACAAACTAATACTGAGAAAGTGAGAGTCTTCTTCTTCATCTTCCCCTTCCTTTTCATCTCAGGTGGAAAAGAGCTTAGTTGAGAACTCATATCCTCCTCCCAGTTTACCCTTACGGTTCTATCTGTCTTCTGGGGCATAAACGTGCGGCCTGAGCTTTTAGACAGCAATTTGCCGACGTGTACTGTCTTCATCTCTCTGTCAGTTGTTAATATTAACACAACATATTTCGTTCATATTCTATAATTTTACTGCTTATCCTCTTAATTGCATTTATTTTAGCTTGCCTATAATGGATTTTACAGATCAGTTTTGTAACGAATTTTGTATACCCCACTTAAAAATATAGCTCTATTTCACATAAATTGATCAAATGTAATTTGCTGTAGAAAATTCCTATCAAATTAATTTTTATTTCTCATTATTTAGTAAATTGTAAGAATTTTATGCAAAGTCGTGACTTTCTTTGTGTTTGGTTTGAATTATAGACCTTTTTGCAATATATTAGAGTCATAGACTGTCCCTTGGGCTCAACGAATAGTTACCCCTTCTGTTCTCAGTTTCCCTTGCTTTCATGCATCTGAATGCTTCTGTTGCACAATAAATTACCTTGCTTTGCCAGCTAAGTGTTTTTGAATCATAATGATTTCGACTCCAGTTGCTCTAGAATTTGAGTATTTGAATCCCTTGGCTTTACATTATAATGTGAGATCCCCTTCTTTTTGTCTGTTATTGTGTGGTTACTATAAATTTCTGTGTGTGAATTATTTGAATTTCTCAACTTCTCCTGATCTGAAGTGTGAACTCTGAACCTTGTAGCTGTCATCCATGATATATTACTTTTACTTCAAAATTGTTACTGCCTGCAGGCTGCCTATTGTTCTTAGCGCTGGTTTTGTACCCTATCAACTTTATTTCTTTCTTTCAGTATTTTAAATAATAAATATTAATTACTTTAGCTCTCTTTTGTGGGGGTTATATGAAGAATCCAAGTACTAGCGTCCATTCTTGTGCCTGTAGAACTATGATACAGGTGTTTTATTTAATATAATTGCATCTAATCTATAAACAGCTACTTGGTTTCTCATACCTATTAGATCAATTTCAATTGTTAGAGCTGATATTTTCACATTCTTTTAGCAGTCAAACCTAAGGTAAAATGGGTATCATAGAAAAGATCAAAGAAATTGAAGCTGAGATGGCTCGGACACAGAAAAACAAGGCTACAGGTTCTTTGCATTATTTATCACCTACAATTTTGTTCAGTTTTTCTTGTCAAGATCTAAATTTTCTTGCCCAATGCCCATGCATTGTTAGCAAAAAATGAACTTATCTCAAAACTGCAGAAATGAATTTGTGAAGGCTAATACTTGTGACTATGTCCTTAAGACAATTATGCCCTCCTTACGGTGCTTAGAGTTGATAGCACTTGTCCCTAGGATACAATGACAACGAACCAAAAAAATTGCTCTAGACTCTCTCTCAATATAAATTATAAACTGCTTATGAAATGATAAAGACTTGAAGACTTAGAATGCTTAATGTTTGGATGAATTGAATTATTCGAATGGCAGCCCCCCTATCTATTTATAGGAGGGATTAGTGACCCATCAAAAGGGACACAACCCCCTGAAAAACTAATGTTTAGCCAAAACGACGTAGTTTTAAGCCTTAGCAGAAAGGGTGCGTCCGTTCGGACCAAAAAACGACGTAGTTTTAGGCTTTGTTAAACAAAAACGACGTAGTTTAAAACTTAGCAGAAAATGGTGTATCCGTTCAGGCAAAAATGACGTAGTTTTGGGGCATCCGTTCAAGTAGATAGCGCTTCCCAAAATGACGCAGTTTTGATAATAAATAACATTTATCAAAATGACACAATTTTGATAATAAAACTAAAATAACATAAATAGAATTTAAATAAATTTTGTCAAAAAAAATTATATATAAGGACTCAGACCCACGAGCCTGGGCCTGGCCAGGCACGCGTGTGGGTTCGAACCAAGCCTTAGCTAGGTCCTCTCCCTTCCACAAAAGTGGGGTGTCCCTCCCTTGGGGCCCAAACCCAAGAGCAACTTTATTATATATAAACCTATTAAAATTTTAGTTCTTAACCAATGTGAGACTAGACTTCCCACAAGTATTTATTATCATTTTCAAGGGTGATATTTGAGAGTTAATTTCTCATTCATTACTCCATGGATTTGAATTTTCAAATATTTAATTTAATCTACTTATAGAATAGAACACATTGATATGTGGAATCATTTCAAATAATTAATGACACCACTTCAATTTAGGCTCAAATTCTAACATGCATAATGTTAGTGCTTCCTTTAGCATGCAACCAATAACTGTGGATGAGAGTTTGTAGATGTGCACAAGCCCTCCCCCTTTATCTGTTATTGCATTTGAAGAATATTCTTAACTTTAATTTCCTCTCTATTGGGAGTTATCTTTCTATTGTTCTGCATTTTGTAGCCTTCCCTGTATGCTATAATTGTTCTCCTTTGTATATAGAATATGCATATATGGTCAATATTATCCTAAAGTGTCTTCTCATTTTTATTTTCCTTTATACATAGAGTATCATCTGGGTCAGCTCAAGGCTAAGATAGCTAAGCTAAGGACACAATTATTGGAGCCTCCAAAGGTATGCAATTTTTTAAAGATATTTTTTTGGGTTGAACTGCAACTGTTATATTAGTGTTAGTTGCACCGCTGGATTATCGACAATTCTGATATAAATTCATAATCTTGAGGAATGAACTCATGCTTGCTGGTTTCATTCCCCATACTTGGGTCCAAAATTCCATATTATATATATAAAAAAAAGGTTTTTTGTGCCAGTGTTATCTCAGAAAAAGTTTAGGTTTGTTTTTATCTGATTCTGTTTGTACAGAAGTGTACCTTATTTTAATTGTAGTTATCTTTTGGCAATGAACCAGGGTTCTAGTGGAGCCGGAGAGGGTTTTGAAGTTACAAAGTATGGCCATGGACGTGTAGCACTCATAGGATTTCCAAGGTCTGCTGTATCTGTACTTTTTTATCCTTCTTTTTCGCGAAACTGAAATCAT
Source organism: Panax notoginseng (assembly GCA_016801055.1). Lineage (NCBI taxonomy): Eukaryota > Viridiplantae > Streptophyta > Magnoliopsida > Apiales > Araliaceae > Panax > Panax notoginseng. The sequence goes on along the minus strand of CM029012.1, from coordinate 291,464,069 downwards.
AATTATATAAAATGAAAGAAAGAATTGAAAAGATGAAAATTTTCTTGAGGTTACTATCGGTTCAGCTCAATAAAGAGGGCTGATGTTCTTCTTATCTGCACCTGAGGGATAAATCTTTGCTAGTATAGAAGTTTAATAGCTACCCGCCTACCCGCAAGTTGATTTTTCCTTGGTGGCAAGTGGCAACCCCAAGCGCCAAGCGGTCACATCAACCAACATCCATATTGGTGCCATGTGTCTTATGTCCGACAAGGTACTTTACACAGACAAAAGGGTTGATAGGTAAATTATTTTTGTTGATTGGTCTAATTTCAAACACCGCCAACTATCACATGAAGGGATTTTTATGTAAAATCATCGGGTAAAATTTACTCAATGGAGGTATGTCAGGCCCTTGTTGTAGCTTAACCAGAAATAGAGATAGAAACATATATAAAAATAGAGAATTAGAGTGAATAGGGAGGAAGGAGAATAACAATGTAAACACTCACGTGTTCGTGAGAGAGAAAATGGAGAAGCTGAAAGTTTGTTTTTCAATTTCATTCATAAAATGCATAATACCAAACTTGGGGATTACTCCACCTATTACACACATATATATAGCTACTAAAATGCTGAAAAGTGTAAATATTTCTAACTTACACCACTCTTTTATCCTACACAAACATGCCAACAACCTTTACGTGCATACAAAATATCTAACTCTAGAATATACTAACTATTTTAGTTATACCCAATTTACCCTTCCATTTGCAATCATGACATTCCCTCCTTAAGAACATTCATGTCCTCATGAATTTGTATCGAAAATACAACAGTTGTAACTCATGCGGATGTCTCTCCCTGATTTCCTTCAGGATCAAAGATAAAGCTATTGAGTTTGCTCATTAAAACTTTGCCATTACAAGGCCCGTCTACATGTTAAATGAAAAGTTTTGCTTTACAAACCCCTTCTTGAATTTTCAGTTGTTGTTCCCCTCGAATTTCAAGGGATATCCCACAGTTTAAATGAAAGATTCTGAGGTCATCTACACATCCTTCTTGCTTCATTTTCCATTTGAAGAGTGACCACTTATAGCTGCCAAAGGATGAATCTTCACGATTCATAGTTCCACCAATTAATCTCTTGACTTGGCTAGAAACATCTACTTTTTGCACAAAATTTGTTTGAAAGGACATATAATGTGTGAATGATTATGTCTCAATTTGAATTTGAACGCCTTTGCCCACAAAACTAGTGGATACTCTTGCTTTTGCACACCAACTACTCCACCTCTTTAATGCACGGGTATAAACACTTATCCTAGTGCAATAGTATGAAAGTAATCCATAAACTCATCTTATTGAGATGACATTTACTCCATTTGAACCTGTTTGAAGAAGGTTCAGCTGGTAATAGCATCCATATGTTCCTTGTTATCAAAGAAAAATTGCTTTTACTTACTCCAAACCTTGCCAACTTGGAGCTCTAAGTAAATCAATTCAAGTTCTTCATTGTTTCTCATTTTTTTCTTTGTTGGTCGTTTCAATTCCTTGCATAATTTCAGCAACAACAGCTAGAATTTTTCTCCAACTATGACCTGTTTTTATGGAAAAAGACTTGGTTTCAGGTTGTAGGTCCTCTTTAGGGAGATTGGTCAATGCCCGTTTGAATTTCTCAAAGGTTTCAATAGCTGAAAATTTCCATTGAAGGTCATCTCTTAATAAAAAATGAACTAGCAGGGAAGCAGTTTTTAACCCATAAAATAGATAGATTGCATTCAAGAATAAAAGCACCCGAATCTTCTCATTGCCAACACTACTTAAAGAAGCATCCTAATGATTTAAAGCATGGATACTTTCTTACCATGGTCATTCCCTTTGCTGATAGTATTCCAATGAAATGGAGCCTCCTGAAGATCAAAATAGATGGTCTTAATTTCGAGTTGAGTGCTGGTTATCAAGGTTATCTTCTAGGTGAAAATGTTGTAGGAACACTTCTGTTTTGTCCCTCCAAGGATTAGGCTTCACAAACCATTCCCTTTTGATAATAGATAACATGTCTTCAACAACCATTGTTCTAGAGTTATGTTTGCTTCTTTTGAAAATGAATCTGGCCTGCTTAAGACTTTGATTACCTTGAACTTTGGTTGCTCTTGCCCTGTATCTAAGGGAATCAGTACATTCAATGGCTGCAATTCTATAGAATTTTTTTTCTTCCTTGAAGTTTATGTACACCACTCACTACTAAAAATTTCTTTCCAAGGCCATAATCAATGGCCTTAGTATAATAATAGGGTTGGTGCAATAGGCTAATGGCTTTTCAACATACTCAACTATGATGAATTTTAAACTCAACTAGCTAAAGCTTAGTTGAATTTTATAGAGTAATTGAGCACAGAAAACAACTATAGCACCCAAGGTTTAGAGCTAGACATAAGTAGAAACTGTTTAATGTTTAAACTAAAAAATTCTTAAATTTGATTTTGATATTGTTTTTGAATATTTAAACTACTACTAGATATGCTAAACAAGTTAATTGGAATCACTAAACTCAAACAAAATATATCAAACAACTTTAATTTCTAGATTTTGGAAAAAATTTCCGACCGAGAAGAGCAAGCAAAATATGAATTGAAACATGTTTGGGTGTTGATGTTTATGAGTAATATGTTATGGGCTATGTGTGTATGACAACGAGTAAGATAGAAGAGATTATTACCTTAAAAAAATGACTAATCACTTAGATTTGCTGAGTTACAGGTTTTTCAAAAAAACTGAGTTGCAGGTTTTCCAGAATAACAAAGCCTCCGTGATGGTTGTTTCTACTACTTCGTTGCTAGAATCTGAAGTTGTTGTTTCTGGGTAGTGTTTGAAGAGTAGAAGAGAGTAGAAGGGGTAGAATATTAGTTTTGAAGAAGAGAAGATTTCAGAGGTACAAAGTATTAGAAGGAAGAAGATGATGATGTTAGATAGAACTTGAGCTTTGATACCAATTTCTAAAATCCTTGTTGAAGCCTAACCAGAAATAGAGATAGAAACAGATATAAAAGTAGAGAATAGGGAGGAAGAAGGAGAAGAACATAGTGAATACTCATTCTGTTCGTGAGAGAGAGATAAAATGGAATAGCTGAAAGCTTACTCTCCAATTTCATTCATAAAATGCATAATATCAAACTTGGGGATTAATCCACCCATTACACACATATATATAGCTACCAAAATATTAAACAGTGTAATATTCCTAACCTACACCACTCTCTTATCCTACACACCCATGCCAACAACCTCCATGTGCATACAAAATATCGAACTCTAGAATATACTAACTCTTTTTGTTATGCCCAGTTTACCCTTCCCTTTGCAATCCTGACAACGTACATCTCTAAAATTACATTTCGTTCACAGTTTTTTCTTTTAAAATGTTGGTTAGGTTACATATCCTTTGGCCCCATATTCAGTGTTGTATATATTGAATGGGTGAATTGTTTTGTTTGTGCACCAAACTCTTGAGAGCTTGATATAGATTGTTCAATTCATTGCCTTAGCTTAGCGCTTGAATTTGAGTTTTTCAACCAAGTAATATATAACCTTACGTATTATATAAATAAAATATTTTCAACCAAGTGATTGTCTAACATGGTATCAACACTTGAATTTGGACATGTTTAATTTAATTCTCACCATCTTCCATCCCCTTTGCCTGTGTGTTCATATCTTAGATTGTGATGGGATCCTAAATAATGAAGATTGAAGGGTGTTGTTGAAACTATATACTATTCACCTATTGCGTATGTATGAATCTGTTGTCATCACTGTCATGCACAACATTCTCAATTTTCTCTGTTTACAGTGTGGGGAAGTCTACACTCCTAACAATGTTGACGGGAACACATTCAGAAGCTGCGTCATATGAATTCACAACTCTTACCTGCATCCCTGGAATTATTCACTACAATGATACTAAAATTCAATTGCTTGACCTCCCCGGAATTATTGAAGGTGCTTCTGAAGGCAAGGGGCGTGGGAGACAGGTATTGTTTTGATCAGTTATTATAGAATGTTTTAATTGAAATTTCTGTAGTTGACTTGAAAGTTCAGGTCTCATAGAAATCACAATAAACCTAATAAAATCATCTTTTCATTTCTCAATATCAGGTGATTGCTGTTTCAAAGTCATCAGACATTGTGCTGATGGTTCTTGATGCTTCAAAAGTAAGTGTAAATTTTAAAATGGAGCTTATGTTTCGTGGCCATTACTTTTTAGTTCATAAAATAGTTGCTGCTGATTAGGTTACTGCTTTCAACTATTATTAAGCATCTGTGAGTTAAGAGAGTAGTTCAATATTTATTTTCCCCTCATTTCACAGTGAATGTGTCCAAGCCTTGAAAAAAATAATTCTTCAGGTTTCCAATTATGGTTCCTAAATGAGTTTTGAATACATTTCTTATCATATGCCCAATCAGTAGTGATGTGGTAGTAGTGACTGCTCATTTGGGACCTCAAAAATGGTAGAAAATTTGGCACCCTTAGCATTGTTCCCTTGAAAAATTGAAATATGTCAACCAACTTTCCAATTAAAAATAAAACTTGAAATACGTCATCTGTGATGAATTGATGATGCTATTATGAGCATTCTATAAGTAACTAGGTGCAACAATTTCTTCTCTGCATCACTCCCCCCAGGCCTCCAGATATTGCATCTCTGCTGTTTCATATGTATGTAATGGGTTGATTTTCTTCTTTTTTTAAGAGTGAAGGTCATCGGCAAATATTGACAAAGGAGCTGGAAGCTGTAGGATTGCGCTTAAACAAGAGGCCACCTCAAGTAATGTGTTTTGACTTTTGCTATTCATTGCCTTGTTTTCGTAATGTTTTGCAAAGATATAAGGGATGTCTTCCATGATTCAAACTTCTTCTTTTTTCAAAATAAAAGAAAATGTTAGGAATTATCACCCCCCCCGGGATCTAATTCCCGCATAATGCCTACAGATCTCAATGCAACATTTCATTAAGATTGTCGTTTTAGAAGAAAAAATTTGTTCAAATTTATTTGTCGTTTACAACTTTCTAGGAGAATAAATTATTTACTTTCCTATATCATCCCTACCTCCTCTTATTGTCCCAAGAAATTCTCTCCCTTATATTAATAGTTTTCAACTTCCCATAAAGGGGTAGTGATGGAATTTCAAACAAATTTTAATTGTTAAATGATAGTATTAGATGACTTTCTTAATCCATGTGCAAAAACTTTAAACGACAATCTTTTAGCAACGGAGGTAGTAAAATATAATGCAACATTCGTGCTGGAAATATCATTTCTTTTATTTTATGTTATCATGAAAGATCCAGTTTAAGGGTTTTAATTTTGAAATGTCAATAAATATATATATGTGTGTGTGTATTTTGATAATTTTGAAATATCAATATAATGTTGAACCAATTATATGTTATCTACTTGCAAAGATATGTCTTTAGGCAAAAGTCCCTTTAGTTGAGCTTTAGAGCTCTAGGTTGGAATTCAAAAAGGTTGCTGATTATCAATTAGTTTCCATATATTAACGATTTTATAATATATTGTTGTTCAACTTATGAGAATATATATATATATATATATATAATGCATTTCAGAATTAAATTCCTTTTGCCTTTCTGTAAGAAATTTGTTAAACTGGTTCTCTTTTTAAGTTTTTGCTTTTCTTTCCCGGCAGATATACTTTAAAAAGAAAAAAACTGGGGGTATCTCTTTCAACAGCACTGCACCATTGACTCATGTAGATGAGAAGCTTTGCTATCAAATTCTTCATGAATACAAAATTCACAATGCAGAGGTATTCAGTCTCTCTGATAGGAAAAGCTTATAATGCGTATCATATTTGTGAGAAAGCAAGTTATTAAATTTGCTTGGATATTCTTTCTTCTTTTAACCAGACAATGAATTGCTTGAGTTAAAACATCTAGAGTAGTTTTCCTTGCAGATGAGGAGCATGGAGACTTGCAAATTTTCTGATTAATTTTGCTGCTAATGATAAACCTTAAATCGTTTATGTTTTTCAATTTGTTTTCCATCCTTTTTTCCTTTCGGTTTTGTCTTTGGGTGGATCCGGGGAAGGGAATATTTTGGGAACTATACCTCTTCTGCTGTAATTGGCCCCATCTTTTTTATCAACCTATTTATAAAATGAAGCACTTCCATGCGCAAAAGTAAAAGTATTTTCCCACACTACTTTTTTCATGCCTTCGGCCTCCTAGATATACTCTCTCCTTTCCAAAATATAAAATCAATATTGGCTTTTAAACGTCAATTTGTCTGCATTTAATTCAAAATTAATATGATTCAATTAAGTTTTGAAAATAATACATCTTGTAATTAGTATACTTTTTAGATAGTTCGTATATTCATAATTGCATATTTGTACTGACTAAAATTAAATGAATTCATATCTATTTTAAATATGAAAATGTCACAAATTAACTTTAAAAGTCAATTTTGATTTACATTTTGGAACAGAGGAGCAAGTGGTTTTGAGCATCATTGTTGGTAGGATGTGATTTATTTTAGTATCTGGCTAGCAAAAAATTGAGAGATCTTGAAAGCAAGCTTGATTGGCCATCATAGCTCACTCAACACAGGATCTGAGCATTTCCCTGCTATTTTTGAGGATAGTTCTAGCTTATTTCAGTTAAACAACTTGTAATTTCTGGTTGAATGACAATCATCTTGGAGGTGATATCAATTCTTACCGGATTCTTGAAGGGGATACTTATTGGGAATGTCATGTGTAACAATTCGGTGCTAATACTTGAATTTCTGTTATTAGTTAGGGCAAGTGTATGGTACATTTTGGAATGTGAAGTAGTAGTTCTCTGTGATGTAAACAAGACTTCGAATTGCATTAATGTCATAAATTTTGTGGTACAGTGCCTTTATGTTGAAGTATAATCCATTTTTTGAGATTACTCTTCGCATTTGTTTACTTAGATAACATACTACATTTTAGGTGATGGATTGAATTCTTGGTAAGTAATAATAATAGATGCAGTGGGTTTTTGCCTGTGGTGGAGATTTTCAGCATGACTGGTTAAAATGAAGAACATCTCCGATTTCACCAGGAAGTTCTCTCTTTGATAATCTTATCATGCAAATTAGGGATATATATAAACATGTGCCACTAGTGAGTCAACTTGAGGCCGAGTCCATTCAACTTGTGAGCTGAATGATACGAGATTATTTAGGCTTAATTAATAAATGAGTGAAGCTCGACTGCTCAACTTAGCTCTGATAGGCATTGTTAAATTTGCATAGGCTCGATTAAATACATGATTATTTTAAAGTAGAATACTTATTTTAAATCTTATGGTGTAGAATTACTTATTTGAAGCTGAGGTAAAAACATATAACTGACAACACCATCTAGATGAATCTTTTACAGTTTACTTTATGTTTCCTTTGCTCAGCTTGGTATGCTTCATCTACTTTTGATTTTATTACAACATGCCCACCAAAGTGGGTCTTCTTGCTAATGGATTTTTGAAAATGTATTTTTATAGATTTTGTTTCGAGAGGATGCCACAGTTGATGATCTTATCGATGTTATTGAGGGAAACCGCAAATACATGAAGTGTATATATGTGTACAACAAGATAGATGTTATTGGTATTGATGATGTGGATAAATTAGCCCGTCAACCGAACTCCATTGTCATTAGCTGCAACTTGAAGGCAGGTTCCGCTCTCCTTGTTTATACTTTGGTTATGTATGCACACCTGTCTACTTAGTTCAAACATTGTTCACAAATGACTTGAAATTAAGTAGCGTGGGGATTTGGCCAAAGTTACAAAGCTGATTCTTTCAATTTTTATTTGCATGTTAGATTTTTAAAGACTTCTCACCAGATGATGATTTTTCTGGTTTAGGTAACAACAAAACTTAGATAATGAGTACAGACTCAACTATGTTGCATCTGGCTGGGCATGGATGCCCATCTATTTTAGTTTATTTATTATAGGCATCTTTTCTACATAAATGAGGTTGAATCAGTGCCTAATTCGACACAAACAGTTAACTGAAATGTTTCTTTAGTTTGTTTGGATGTCTGTAGCACAAGACTCGTCTTCAAAACATAGTTGGATCTGGTCAACATAATCTGTTGAAGTTGAAATGTATTTTCTGCTTCTGTAGTGTTTGTCGTTTGACTAAAGAATTCATGTCTTGTAGAGTGCCGCTCAGGAAGTTTCATGCATTTTAGCATCCCAAAAGAGGGTGGCTTCCATGGCACTCCGCTGAATAATAGCAGATATTACTTTTCTGTTCCATTTATTTATTTTAGCTCTACAATTTCATTAACGAGTTTTTCTCTCCAATCTTTTAGAAGCCGAAAACACACCACATTTATTTTTTCCCAATATGCCTCAAGACATCAGTTTGGAGGCTAACGTAATTTACTTGGATCAGTAATGTATTATCTATTCAAGTGTGTAATTTAACTTTCTATGCTCTGTTGCTTTAACAGCTGAACTTAGATAGGCTGCTTGCAAAAATGTGGGAGGCAATGGGTCTAGTCAGAGTTTATACAAAACCGCAGGGCCAGCAACCTGATTTTACAGATCCTGTGGTTCTTTCCGCTGTATGTTACATTTCCATATCCGATGCCAACTTATTTACTTATGCTCATATATTGCCAATAAATCCGTCTAGGAGGTGGAGTTTTTGTGAAATTTATACTTCAACATAATTGTAAATCTTTGTTTGAAATTTAGGATAGAGGTGGCTGCTCGGTCGAAGACTTCTGTAATCATATACATCGAAGCTTGGTGAAGGAGGTAAAATATGTGCTAGTCTGGGGATCAAGTGCAAGGCACTATCCGCAGCATTGTGGCCTTAGTCAAGTTCTTCAGGATGAGGATGTGGTTCAGATTGTTAAGAAAAAGGTACAGAAATAGTTGGAACAACCCCCTCCCTCCTTCTATCCCTCCCTCCCCACTCCAAAAAAGTAAAATAAATTCCCTAATCAAAATCCGTATTATATGAAGAAATCTATTAGGCTCATTTGTGGCGTGAATTTTTAGGATGTGCCAGTACTTGCTATAGTCTCAAGTTCTGTGTAACACAATCATTACATTTCTTTAAAAAAAATTAAAAGAAAAAGAATGTGGAATATATATGTTAAGTAACCAACTCATCTAAAAGCTTAAGCTGTTAGATGGAGGGCCCAACAATGTATACCATGCTAACACTCCCCCTCAAATGTAATTTTTTTTTATAGAGAAGGGAGAAATTAAAGTGTATTTGCACTATTAAATTAATAGAAAGATAATTGTGCAGGTGGAAAAATTTGAACCCAAGACCTTGCACACCCCAGCTTTGATACATGTTAAGTAACCAACTCATCTAAAAGCTTAAGCTGTTAGATGGAGGGCCCAACAATGTATACCATGTTAACAATATAATTTCCAAAAATCAAAATAACATTTGGTGTTGATCAAGTTTTAAAATTCAGAAGCTGTTGTAAATTCTTAAATCAAAAGTACATTAGGTAACTTCAAAACTCTATTTTCAGGACTCGTGAGTTCTCCGAGCAACTTTTAATGCATATTTGACTCTTTTCCCTGGGAACACCCTAAAAGCAACTTGATTAATTTTGCCCAATAAAAAAGCACCTTTATAGTTAATCCTCACTTGTTCATTAAGATGAACCTAGTGCATGACAAGATTGCTGTTTAAGGAAGAGATCATTTCAGTAGTTTTTTCTGTGTCTTGTTACTAACTGAGCAGAAATCAGTGTATGGTATATGGTAAAATAATAATCAGCATTTGCATTCTGCAGGACAAGGAAGGGGAAGGACGAGGTCGTTTTAAATCACATACAACAGGCCCTGCTCGAATAGCCGACAGAGAAAAGAAGGCTCCCTTGAAGTCATAGTTACGTGAACAGTTGTGATATTTTGGTAATCCATGCCTGTCTATCAGTTGGGCTTGAAGATTTGATTATGGCTGAAAGTAGTAGAGATTTTGGGCATTCGTCGTTGGCCAGAGGTTTTTGTTCTATTGCTAAAAGAAATATAATGCTGAGCACCAAATGATGTGGACATTTTTGTTTCTTACATGACATGGATTTGCTTTCTGACCCTGTTGTACTTTGTAGTTGTTGATTGATTATGAAATAGTATGTATTCCGAATTTTCTGCCATAGGAGGTGAGCACTATGTTTTCAGTGGCCTTCCTGCTTCAGGCAATCGATGATCAATCCAGACATTTAAGTTTCACGTTTTACCTATTCGTAATAGATTTTTTCTTTGGATAAGTTTAATTTGTATTCAAATATTCTGTGCTTTTTCATTTTTTACCCTAATTGTAACTCTATATATATATACATACAGGGAAATAGGAAAATGATCCATAGAAAACGTTAGTTTGGGCACTGTTTTAGTCAAAACGACCTTGTTTTGACTGGTTCCTAGAAGGAGTAGCAGGAATTTGGCTTAATTACATACTATTATTATACATATTACTTATTAATCAGTAAAATAAAATAATAAAAAAATTATAAAGATAATTAGTAATTACCATTATACTTATTAATAAAATTTATTAATAAAATAAGTATGTATATGGATAATTATTTGAGTAGGAATATAATATAAATTCAATCACTATTTTATATTTATAATTAAAGATATAATTAAAGATAATTAACCTTGTACATACTTATTTTATTAATAAGTATAAGGATAAGTATAAAGATAATAGGATAATTAATAATTAAGCCAAAAAAAATTTATGTTGGCCGTTAGAGGTTGAAACAGTGTCCAGAAGTAACGTTTTTTATGAATAATTTTCATATATATATAAATATATATATATATATATATATACACGTGTATGGAGAATTGTTGGTTACTTGATGATTAGTACCGCTATGAAATAGAACAGATATTTGAAATTAGAACTTTTAACTGTGTTTGTTGCGAGTTCCAAAATAAAGAGAGAAGAAAAAATAAATCTAGGCTTTGTTTGTGAGCTTTTAGAGGAGAAAAAAAAAAGGAATTTTTTTTAAAAAAATTGTCTCAAAAATTTCCTTCCAAAATTTGTTAAAGTTCTAAACTAAAATACCAAAACTAATCTTATAATAATTTACAAAATATAATTTGGTGAGGATAAAATAATAATAATATACTATTGTAAGTCAAAAATACACTTCACTCTCTTTTTCTCTAACAAATTTTAAATTTCTTTCTTTTCTCTCTCCCCAGGCCCAAAGTAACAAACAAACAGTGTATGAGTGAGGGATAAAAATGGTAACGAACGTGACATAGAGAGAGAGATGACGATATCCTTATCCAGCAGCTGCACACTGAACACCAACCCTGTACCACCGGATCCATTCAAAATTCCCCAAAATTCCCAGGTTGGGTTGGTTTATTAACTTCTACGTTTGCTTCAATATTTTATTTTATTTTATTCTGTCTCTCTTTCTTCAAAGTCGATTTAGTAAAATTGGTTACTACAGTTCAAGATTGGTCTATGCCAGTTATCGGTTACTTCCGATAAGGATTCAAATTTGGGCAGTGTTCGTAATTCAATTCAAGTCGCTGTCAAACAAGGCGCAGCGCTTGTTGTTTTACCTGTGAGTTTAATTCTCCCTTAAAACAATTCATACTAGTAAAATATTGATGAAGGTTGCAGTTAGTACAATATTTCAATCCCCATGTTTGTGTGCTTGGGACAGGAAATGTGGAACTGTCCTTATTCAAATGACTACTTTTCGAAATTCGCCGAGGATTTTGATGATGAAGATGGATCGCCATCATTTTCTGTGCTATCACAAGCTGCTTCTCACCATAAGATTACTATTGTAGGCGGGTCAATGCCGGAATGGGATAACGGTCACTTGTATAATAGTTGCTGTGTATTTGGACCTGATGGAAAGTTAATGTCTAAGCACAGGAAAGTAAACACATAATTCTCTCTGTGTATATGGTGGGCATTAATAATAACAATTGATGGAAACTTTAACTTAACATGAACACAAGTTCTAATCAGAAATTTTATTGTTTTGCAGGCGCATTTGTTTGATGTTAATATTCCGGGAGATATTTCTTTCAAGGAATCAGACACCTTTACAGCGGGAGATGAACCCACAATTGTTGACACCGGTAATGTTGTGATTATGCTTCCTTCTCAATTCCACGATGGATTGAATTTGAACTCATATCTATGTGCAACTTTTGTTTCTCTTCTATAAATTTGGCTAGTTTGTTAGATGCCATTTAGTTTGATGGGGTTCTAATTTTTACGAGTTTTTCCTAGTATTTTTATCGGGTGACTGTTCATGTAAAATTGAATTTTGAGTGAAAACACTCATAATAGGAATTTGAATTTATGAATCTGAATGCAGATTTGGGTCGGATTGGCATAGGAATTTGTCATGATATACGCTTCCCTGAACTCGCTATGTTATATCGAGCAAGAGGTATATGCTGTAATCTTCACAGATCCACCAGTATATTGCTTGAATCCATGCTGGTCTTTTGTTATATTCCATACACCTAAAGTTTTATCTATGTGAAGATCAGGTTGTCAGTTGATATGCTACCCTGGGGCATTCAACATTAGTAGTGGAGAAATGCTGTGGGAGCTGGAACAAAGAGCAAGGTTAGCTGTGTTAAAGTCATCAGTTTCTCTAAAAACCTTAGTGAATACGACCAATAATTTAATCATGTTTAAACAAGTAGGTGTGTTTTTCTTTTGAGCAACAGTACCATTTAATAAAGGAGATAACTAAAAAATATCATAAACTTCCTTTAAATATCTCTGCTAAGTTATGATAATTAGAAACTGCCTTAGATGTTATATGTACATTAACATGTCATTCCATCTATACTTATCAGCTCTTTTCATTCTTAAATTTCAGGGCAGCTGATAATCAGGTGGTCAGACTGTGTTACTCTTATATAATCATGTTGTCTTCGGTGACGGTGTCCGTGGCCAGAATACAAAATAAATACTATAGCATTAACTGTTTCATTTTGGTGGTAGTTATATGTAGCTACTTGCTCACCTTCTCGAGATTCCACTGGTTCCTATATGATATGGGGTCATTCTACCCTTGTTGGGCCGGTACTAGAAAGCTCAAAACTTTATTTACCGACTTTAATATCCAATAAAGCTAGTGAATCAGTGATATTAAGAATTTTTATTTTTATTTTTTGGTTCTCTTCTTTGGTAATGAGCAGCTAGGCGAAACAATTGCAACCTCAGGGCAGGAAGAGACCATTGTAATTGCTGATATTGATTACAATGCCATTCTTTGTCAAAGGTGATGTACCATGTTATCTCTAAATTGGATTGGCCGCCTAGATTTGATCTCATGAAGTTCTGAACAATGTGCAGAGAGAAACTCCCACTGGAGAATTATAGGCGGGGAGACGTGTACCAGTTTGTTGACGTAAAAAAAAACCAAGGGCTTGAAGGTTGAGAAGGTACTTTCTGTGCGTCCATGGTCATTCTAAGTTAATAGTGTTTACTGTTTCACTTAATTTTGGTGTCGTGTCTATAGAAATTAATAATGAATAGGTGAAAGAGGACAGAGAATTTGGCGGTCGGAAATTTTGAGCTTTTCCTGTTTGTTGCGGTGGAATAAGGTAGTTAAACAGGTTTTAGATATGCTTGTTATCCTAATTAAGACCTTCTTGGTACAACAGAAGACTCCTATTCCTTCCGCTCATAAGATTAAGGAAATTGTCTTGCATGGTGGTATGTTTTCTTTTGGTACTTTGCAATTTTGGCATGTTATGGTTTGTTGAAGAGTTTGGCCGAACGATAGGAGGGTGTAGCCTTTTTGTTTGTTTTTGTATTTGTACATTTTGGCAGCAGTTAAGAACTGTGAGGCTAGCAACCCAGTTTGAGTTTCGGCTATTCTTCTTAGTACTGGCCCAAAAATAATTTGGACTAATACTAAATAGGTAACTACTTTGGGCCTACATTTGTCCATTGTAATATGGTCCAACAACATCCGATCCAATATCCATATAGATTTAAGTTAATTTTCCGGACCTAGAATGCAGGATAAGAAAGAAGGGAAATCGACCTACAACTGATTAATTTTTTCTTCGATCATGTTAGTCCCCTCTTTTATTGGGCTAGACATTTAGAAAGGCGCTGAAAACTTGACATTAATAGATATACTTCAATCAACGTGTGTGTACGTGTGTTTTATTAGTTTAAGAGATTTTATTAATACTCCCTCCATTCATTAATATAGGTCGTTTTAGACATGTGCACAAGAATTAAGGAAATGATTGAAAAACATTAACTATACTATCAATTGTCTATAATACCCTTCATCTCACTTATCTCATAATAAAAAAGTTTTTTATTGGTAGAAGGAGAGAAAGACTCAAGTGTAGAGGAGTAGTATAGGATAATGATAAATATAAATAAAAAAATTAGGTGGAGTAGTAAGGGTCAATTTGAAAAAAATAGTGATCAATTCTCCTAAATAATCACAAACAAATAATTAGGAATAACAAAAAAAGTCTAAAACGACTTATATATAAGAATGGAAGGAGTAGTATTTTTGATATTTCATCATTTTTATTAATAATTATTTTGACATTTTATTAATTTATCCTTCAAAACTAGGACGTATTAAACGTAAGAAACACACAAGTTTGTGTTTATCAAATATGGCTGAAAATCACATGAATATATACTACTTGTATAGGAACTAGGAAGGAAGTTGACAATTTTTCATTAGCCATTTTCTCAATATATATATAAGGGAATATGGAGGTGCACAGCCGTGTAACTTTTAAAGTTATACGGTCTACGATCGTAGAGTGATTTCACTCTACGATCGTAGAGTAGTCACTCCATGATTTGTGAATTCACTCTACTATCGTGGACTACCCTACGATAATAGAGTGAATTCACTCTACTATCTGTGGATTACTCTACTATCGTAGTGACGATCGTAAACTGTGTAACTTTAAAAGTTATACGACTGTATATCTCTATTTTTACCATATATATATATAGCTAGTAATTGGGACGCATGAATTAACATGTTGTCGATCACCACCTTGTTTCCTTGGTTTGGTTGAAGGCCTAGATAGATACAGGAGTTGAAGGCGGCAGCGGCAGCTAGTGCCCTTTGTATTCAGTTCTGTTCCTGAACTGTATGAAATGAATACACGTGTGCAGGTTTTTTGGGGACATGCTGGCCATCCCACCACGTTACCTGCATTCCAAACTCGCTCTATCTATCAATCACTCGCCTACCCTCACATGTGAAATAAATATTTGATTTTTACAAATTAATCAACAAAACAAATTAAACTTTTTTTTATAAAATAACTTGTGCAGATTAATTTGAGTCGATATATATATCTCAAACATCAATCCTGTCATGTCATGTCCTGTTGTTCTGTTAGAATAGAATAATTCCTTTTACAAGGACAAATGTGGACGCTAGCTAGGCCTAGGGTTGTGCCCAGCTAGCCGTGCAAGTAATTCATCAATGATATTTCATATACAATTATTTATATATATAGTCCATTTTTCTAGTGAATTAGAAGAAGTTAACTAATAACGAATCGACTATAACGACGATTTTTATGCTATAGCGACGGAAAAAATAATCATTATAGTCGGTTCGCCCTTAGTTCGCTTCCTTCGGTTCGATAGAGAGAGCTGGGTTATATATATATATATATATATATATATATATAATACGCTTCTTCAACGAACTAGAAAGAACGAACTAACAACGAATCGACTATAGCGACGATTTTTTCTATCATTATAGTATAGAAAATCGATTTTTTATACTATAACGACGGAAAAAATCGTTACTATAGTTGGTTCTGTAAAAACCCAAATTTTACGAATAAGATTTAATTTTCTCGAAATAAATTTTTTTTAATATTATGGTGTGGATTTGATATAATGTTATTGTTGTGGGTAGTATTTATAAATTTTGCAAAGTATGCAAGTGGTTATATTATATTCGATTGGTCGGGGAATATTCATTTTATCAGGGAATATTCGTACAACGACACAATTATTGGTGGACTCCGCAACGGAATTATTGTCGGATTGAGAAAACGACAAAAATATTTTATAAAAATAACGGCGGAAGTTTTACCGTTAACTGTTGAAACACTCGGTGTTAAAAGTACAGTAATACGCGTGGTTGCATAGTAGCGCACGGTATTAATTATTGATGTTTAAGTGATAAGTCACTCAGTTTTGTTTTATTGATATTATTAATGTAATAAAACAGAAATTTTTTTTATATAAAACAGAATACTTTTATAAAGTTATTCTATAAATAGAATATATTATATTCTATTATGCATAGTGTTTTGCATAGAAAAATCTTTTTATATAAAACAAAATACTTTTATAAAGTTATTCGTTTTATTAGATTATAAATAGAATATATTATATTTTATTTAAAAGATTTTGCTTTAAATATGGATCGTCCGATTAAAAGTAAATCAATCTGGACCGTTCATGAATTAGTTACTATGCAGTCCATTCTTCTATAAATAGAAGTTCATTCCTTCATTATTTCTTACGAATTCACTGAAACTCTAAAGAGAGAAACTATAAAAAGAAAGAAAAAAAGTATTCTGCTACTTCACTACTCCTATATCCAGTTCTCTTCTTTCTAAGGTAAGGGATATTATTTGTTGTACTCGTAAGGGATATTATTCTTTCATATTCATGAAGTGAATTATTTTCTTTCCAATACTCGTAAGAGCTGTTGTTCTATTCTTTATTATTCTATTGGAAATAACTTGTATATGCGAAGTAACGCATACATGGTGAAATTCTATTGTTATTCCATTCTTTATTATTCTGTCGGAATATCATGGCTGTGCGTTTATGCGTGCATGGCTTGGTTCCGTTATTTATTATTCTGTTGGAATAACATGTCTGTGCAGTCTATCGCACGGATGGTGAATCCTTCTGTTATTCTATTCTTTATTATTCTATTGGAATAACCTGTCTATGTGGATTACCACATGCATGGTGAATGATCCTTTGTATTCATTCCTTATTAAATTGTGAAAATGATCTGTATACGTGGATTATCGCATGACAGACGAAAATTCACTTGTAGTTTCATATATTTTATTATACTCAGTTGGTTAAAGTTTTAGCTTCTATACTCCATAAAATTAGTGGAATATCCTTGATATTTGCGCTTCATCCAGTATCTTTTCATAGAAATATTATTCTGAGCATTCTTGAATTTTACTCTACAAAAAAGTATTATATTGACAATTTGGACGTTATTGGTTCCTGGATAAATTAATTCTTGAACTTGTTTTATTGAATTATTATGTCATTGTCATCATCCTCATGTTTATATTATGTTGAAAGTCATCTATGACCTGTAGTGCATAGATGGACTTGGTATGATTATGACCAGGGATTATTCGGTATAATCATTACCGTAATATTACAAATAATGTGAAAAAAATTCTCATTGGCCCGTAATGTATTGATGAACAGTTTTTGGTATGATTATGACTACGAATTCTCTTCGGCCAAGGGTGCAAATGTGAAACCCCAGATTTTATGAATAAATATTTAATTTTTTCGAAATATTTTTTTAAAATATTAGTGTGAATTTGAGATAATGTTATAGTTGTGGGTAGTATTTATAAATTTTACAAAGTATGCAAGTTGTTGTATTATATTCGATTGGTCGGGGAATATTATTTTTATCGGAGAATATTCGTACGACGGCACAATTATTGGTGGACTCCACAACAGAATTATTGTCGGATTGAGAAAACGACAAAAATATTTTATTAAAAATAACGGCGGAAGTTTTACCGTTTATACTGTTGAACTACTCGGTAGTAAAAGTACAGTAATACGTGTGGTTGCATAGTAGCACACGGTATTGATTATTATTACTTATGTGAGAAGTCACTTAGTTTGATTCAATTATTGTCAATTAATAATATGAATTATTTAGCGATAATGAAGTTTTGTTTTATTCGTATTATTAACGTAATAAAACAGACACATCTTTTTATATAAAACAGAATATTTTATTAAAGTTGTTTATTTTATTAGGCAATAATTAGAATATATTATATTTTATTTAAATAATTTTGCTTTAAATATGGACCGTCAGATTAAAGTAAATCAATCTGGACCGTTCATGGATTAGTTACTATGCATTCCATTTTCCTATAAATAGAAGCTCATTCCTTCATTATTTTCTTACGAATTCACTGAACTCTAGAGAGAGAAGCTATAGAGAGAAAGAAGAATAGTATTCTGCCACTTAACTACTTCTTTATTTCAGTTCTTCTTAAAAACGGTAAAGGGTGTTATTCTTTCTTATTCATGAAGAGAACTTCTGTTATTCCATTCTTTATTATTCTGTTGGAATAACCTGTAAAAGTGGCATACCCTATACATGATCTGTATACGCGGCATACCCTATACTTGGTGAAATCCTTATGTTATTCCATTCTTTATTATTTTGTTGGAATAACCTGTATGCGTGGTTTACCCTATACTTGGTGGAATGACCTGTATATGCGGTTTACCAAATACTTGGTGATCTTCTTCTGTTATTCCATTTTTTATTATTATGTTGGAATAACCTGTTTATGCGAAGTACCGCATACTTGGTGAAACTCTTTCATTATTCCGTTCTTTACGATTCTGTCGGAATATCCTGTCGGTGTGAATTTCACCTAACCTGGTTCCATCATTTATTATTCCGCATTTATTATTCTGTCGGAATATCCGTCAGTGTGAATTTCACCTGACCTGGTTCCATATTTATTATTTCGCATTTATTATTCTGTTGGGAATAACCTGCATGTGCGGTCTCTATCGCATGCATGGTGAATCCTTCTGTTATTCCATTATTTATTATTCTGTTGGAATAACATGTCTATGTGGATTGCCATATGCATGGTGAATGATCCTTTATATTCATTCCTTATTAAATTGTGAAAATGATCTGTATACGTGGATTACCGCATGGCTGGTGAAAATCCATTTGCAGTTTCATATATTCTTTATTATACTCATTTGGTTAAAGTTTTGATTTCTATACTCTATGAAATTAGTGGAATATCCTTGATATTTGCGCTTCATCCAGCATCTTTTCATGAAAATATTCTTCTGAGCATTCTTGACTGTTACTTTACAAAGAAGTATCATGTTGACAATCTAAATATTATTAGTTCCTGGATAAACTAATTCTTGAACTTGTTTAATTGAATTTCTTTAACATTGTCATCATCCTCATGTTTATTTTATGTTGAAAGTCATCTTTGACTTACGTGCATAGATGGACTTAGTATGATTATGATCAGGGATCATTCGGTATAATCATGAACTGTGATGTTATAAGTGGTGTGGTAAAAGTCCTCAGTGGCTTGTAATGCATTGATAGACAGTTTGTGGTATGATTATGATCAGGGATTTTTCGGTATAGTCATGACCATTGATGATTTAATGAATATCCTTGGTCCGTAATACAGGGATGATTAGAAGATGTGGTTTATTTATTAAGCTGAGTCTTAGTGATAAAAGTTGATGAAAATATTTTTAAATCATAGAAGATAGTAGATTTTATTCTCTACTTGACTCTTCTAATGGATTGCTTATTCCGTTGCAGTTAAACTTGATGTCTATTGTATTTTATCAGTTTAACATTGTTGAAGACTATTGATAATTTATTCTTCATTATCTTAGTCATAATATTTCTTACTGGGCTTGTTGAGCTCACCCTTTCTTTCAATGTTATCTTCAGGAAATGAGAATATAGCTGGGACGAGTCAGGGAAAGAAGTGATGATCCAGAAGATAGCATTAGCAGTCCTCACTATTCTGTTAAATAGTGCGACAATAAATGTAATGAGGACTTCTTGAGTATGGATATTGTTTAGATGACAATATTCCTATTAGAACTCTCAGTTTATGTATTGTCGTATGTTACACGACATTTGTATAATTAAGTTTGTATTTGTATTTTGTACCATGTATTTGGCGACTCAAGATGGGTGATGAATACCTAATTTTGGGGGCGTCACAGCAAAGATGAATTATTTTATGGTATGATCAGGACCGTTGATGAAAACACGATTATCTTTGGCACGTAGTGCATGGATAATTCGTGGTCATGATACTAAAGAATATCCTTGGCTTATAATGCAGGGATGATTTAATGATGTGGATTATTTATTGAGCTGAGTCTCATTGTTCTCTTCAGAAAATGAGAACGTAGCTGAGGCTAGTCGAAAAACAGAGTGATGGTCCTAGATAGTGCATTAGTAGTCCTTACTATTCTGTGAAATAATGTAATAATAAATATAATGAATACTCCATTGAGTGTGGATATTGTCTAGATGAAAATATTTGTATTAAAACTCACATAATATATTTTGTCGTATTTTACACGATTTTTGTATAATTAGTTTGTATTTGTATTCTGTACCATGTATCTGGCGACCCAAGATGGGTGATGTATATCTATTTTTTGGGGCGTCACATGTTCGCTCTCTCTAATTCGCTGGAGAGAGTCGGGCTATATATAATACTCCTTACGTCCCAGGATAAAAGTTCTGATAGACTTTTCACGCATATTAAGAAGATGAATGAAATGATAAAATTGTCCTTAATAATGTCATTAAATATGGAGAGAGAATTAAAATAAGAAAAGTATAAGATATTTAATGTTATGGATATAATAGGAAAATATGTCTAAAAATTTGGTTATTAAAGAAAAATCGACATTTAACATGGGATTATCCAAAATAATTAATAAATACTTTTATCATGGGACGGAGGGAGTGTGTGTGTGTGTGTGTGTGTGTGTGTATATATATATATATATATATATATATATATATATATTGTCCGTTTCTGATGTATATCCCTTTACCTATTTATGGTTTGGTTTTATCGAATCAGACCGGTATATATCGATTTTTTAATTTTTATTATTATTATTAATAAATAATTAATAATAATAATAAAATAAATGATTATAATAATAAAAATAATAATTATATTAATTTTCGATAAAAATCGGTATCGAACTGATAAATCGGTTCGGTATACCGGTTCAATTAGTATCGATATCGAAATTTGACTAATTTCAATACCGATTTAATTCGGTACCAATCCGATTTGGGCCGGTAAAAAACAATTACATACCCCTATTTGTGTGTGTACAAGATAGATAGCTGGTGCGTGACGACTTACGCATGGTTGGTGCGTAAAATAACCAACCAAGGACTGCCCGCAAAATTATTTATAGAACTGCTCACATTATTGATCCATCGCAACAACTCGTTTTTCTTTATTTTTTCTTTTTATTTTTATTTGTTTGTGAAAATTAAAATTGATCAGTAACCCACTTTATTAAAATTAATTGCGTGATATGATATGTAGAGAGTAGTTGGTTTCCGTCCCGTCCGTGTTGGACTACGTCTCAGCTGTCAGTTATTATGTACACGGATGCAATTAACAACACAACCAAAATAATAAAAACAAAAACATTAAGGTGATCCTTCTACGTCACATTAATTGCTAGTATTTTGTTTTCAAAACATATCATTTCCTTTTTCTAATATATATATAAGATAAAATGAAAACGGAGTAATTGCATGGTGGGTGTGGTGGTCTTTAATTTTGGTTGTTTTCTTTAGTTCTCATTTACGCACGCACGCAGGTAGACTTGGTAAACGGGCGGAGCGGGGCGGAGTGGGGCGGACTAAGAACGGGTTGGGCTAACGACAGACCGGGTTAAAATGATCCAAGTTTTGGTGAACTGATATTGTGAGGCCACGGGCCCGCTGGCTTCTTTCTTTATTTTTTTAATATTTTTTTTTACAAAATCTTACTACACCAAAAATAGTAATAATAATAAATATTAAAAATAATAAAATAATTAATAATAAACAATAATACAAACAGACACGATTAATTAATTACCTACATTAATTACATATCTCAATCAATTAAAATTTTAATAGTATTATAAACTAGTATTATTAATTGATTATCAGAATCAAGTGCAGATTAAGAGTTGGCCAATAACACATTATTGTTGTGTTGATGGGAAATTATGATTCGGTTGCACTATTGCACATGTATGTATGTTAGTTAGTTAGTTAATTTATAGTTTATAAACTATTAAGTACTAGTACATATATTAAGGACTTACATTTGAATAATTTCTTATATTATTCTAAATCGGAGTTTTAAACGGCGAATTCATGTGTTATCAAAATTCATATTATTTTGTCAAACTTGTTTTTGCCATGACTAGAAGCATCTAATTAAGCTTAATTACTCATGTTCTTAACAAATCAATTAAATTTTTTTGAAAAATGGTAATGCTCATAAATATTGTAAATTAGGCACGATTTAGGTTTTACTTTTTAAGAATAATAAAATTTGAATAAAAGTAAAGAAACAATATATTAAAGATTGCATTAAAAATAAATAGTTGTTGTAATTTAGTTGGTTTGAACTCTTATTTATTTAATTACAAATCTTGTGTTTAAGCCTCATAACCCACAAGTAGCAACATTTTAATTTTTTTTAAAAAAAATTCTTGGGCTAAAATATTGCAGCTCATGGCCCATGTTTCTACTGACGGGCCGTCCCGTCCCGTCCCGTCCTGACCCGACCCGACCCGACCCGCGGGCCTGGGCCTAAATTATCAGGTCTACATGTAGGATATCAATATAAATAGTCAATCAATTTATTAATATATATGTTGTTTTTAAAACAATTGAGATTTCTTGGAAATTTTAAAAACAAGAAACAGTGATCAAGAAGAAAATATTGATGTTAAAACAAAACCTGTTTTATTGATCAGTTGGGCATGCAATTAATTAATTATTATTATTGTTATATATGATGTACTCCCTCTCTCACTCCCATAATATATGACGTTTTAGAGTTGTGTACAATAATTAAGGTATCAATTGTCTGTAATACCTGTAAAATCTCATTTATTATCATACTTATCTCATACTCTCTCTCGTATATAAAATTTTTCCATAGAAGATAATTTTGAAAAGATTATAATTAATTCTCTTAAAATTTTTGAAAGATAAAATAATTTAGAATAAATAAAATCACCTAAAATGTTATATATTATGGAACGTTAATTTTTAGTTTACTTGCTTGATTGCGGCTAGGCTAGCTTTTATATATATATATATATATATATATATATATATATATATATATATATATATATATGAGAATGATCTATAGTATTTATTTGTTATGGATCAAAAAATAACTGAGATTTTTATTCCATGCGCATGCACAAAGTGCAGCTCGATCGATCGTTCGAGTTCTTACAAATTAAGTTAGCCAGGCCACGAAGCAACATCGATATATCCGGGTGGGGGGGGGGGACAGTGGCGGAACCAAAACAAAATTTGAGGGGGGGCAAAATTTGAGGGCGATTAATGGAGGTCCGGAGCAACGACGTGTAGGAATTGAAGCGGTTGGCAGAAAAAGTGGCCGTTAAAGTGATTTTTTTTAACTGATGAAGCACTCAAACAACTTGAGTTAACTTATAACTCATGTATGTACATCAATTTACAGAGAGAACCCGTTAATTTTCATGTTTTAACCAAATTAATCTCTTTATGGCATTTATACAAACACATGGTATGCAAGCTTTAAAAATCCTAGTTTCATGACATCCAAACATATAAACACATAACATCCATACAATATTCCATCCTTATATCATCTAAACTTTTCATGGTTCCATAATCAAAACTCTCATAACCAATTTCAAATCAATAACAAATATATTCTATCCAATTTCTATAAACTTATTTTACATAACCAATTTTACATATTTTTTTCTTTATTTTTGTGTGTGTGACTGGCCGTCCCCTGCCCCCGCCCCCACCCCCGCCCCTCCCCGCCCCTCCCCTCCCCTCCCCTCGCCTCCCCTCGACCGGCCGGTTACCGGGGGCAGGTGCCCCCCCTGGTCCCTCCTGGTTCCGCCAGGGGGGTACGAACCAAGCAGGTCAAAATTAAAAATTAGATAAATTAGTGAAGATATATCGATTAAGCTTTAATCTGGGGAGGGAAGATTTATTAGCGTTATGATTAGGGTTTATATATATATATATATATATATATATGCTGCAGAGAAGAATATGTAGTCATTAGTCAAGTCAACAAGCATGCACCTGCATGCCATGGCCATGTGTAGGGTAGGTGTCTTTGCGGCCACTATATATCTCATCTCATGAATTCAACATTACAGACTTGCAGTACAGTTCCCCACTCCACCAATCGTACAGATGTTATACATACATACATGTATTATTATTATTATTATTACCATCAAATTAAAAGTAATCGACAAACATTATATACTATATATTATGTGCTACTTTAGTTTTGAATTCGAAGTATTCATAAAGTTTTCTTTTTAAATAAAACTGTATTTATGGGGAAGGGAGTGATCCAAATAATTAACCACAAATTAAGATTTGATCATCTTGTGAATAAGAGAATTAAGATAGGACGCTTTGGTAGGATGGTTTTAATTTATCACGTATAACTAAAATAAATATTATAGTACTATATATTATTTCTTTGTGATGCAATATGATTTGGACCGGAGTGAATATATAGTACTCATGTATGTATATATATATATATATATATATATATATATAGTTGCGGAACCAGAACGTTTTTATAGGGGTGTCAAAATATATGAGTAAAAATATTTTATTTATTAGCGCTTGAAGTGTTTCTTTAAGTTGTACGACTGAGATGAGGTAATTGTATCCTGCGAATCTGCATAATTTGAAAACGTCTCAAAATTTATTCGTTTTTAATTGTTAAAAAATATTTTTCTCAATATAAACTAGATTATCATTCATCCACTCGTCTCCCATTTTATTACGTAAGTCAGTCTTGACAATTTTCATGTATCCACACTTTAAATGATAAAAGTAAAAGTGACAAAAGTAAAAGTTATATTTCTTCTAGACTAATCCACACTTGACTTCTTATTGTTCCTTAGTTCCCCTTACCAGGGTCAAGTGTTCCCTGGCCCCCTAGTTCCGTCTCCGTATATATATATATATATATATATATATATATATAAATTTTGTAGAGAGATAATTAGTCTTAAAAGGCTTTTTTTAAAGTATAGTAACACTACTTTAGCATGAGATTAATTGCTAATCTCTACCATCTGTTTTTTACAAAATATTAATTGTACGTACCTCCAACTTTACATATCAAAGATCATTTTTTTTTATCGTAATAAGCCTTTTTTTGCCTTGATAAATAATGTATAAGAATTCTATTTTATAGTATTAAATATCGTGGTTATATATATATAAATATATAATGGATTGAATCTAGCTAGGATGGATCGGCATAGCCTTTACTTTTCATATACTCCACTCCGATCCATGACAGTTCTTAACCTTAGAATTAATAAATAAATTTGCAATGTGATAGATTATTATATGCGAGTAATCGAGCGTATATCACAGTGTTATGATTTTGTGGTTCTTCTCATCGATTTTCTCTTCATTATTGCTATACTAATAATTGTACATGCACGAAGGTACGATATAATTAAATTCTCGTTTTCTTTTTGTTTTAATAATTTAAAAATTAAAATAAATCTAAATTATCTTTATATTTTTTTATCCAAATCAATTAGAATAAATATAAACTGTTCTTGTATTTTTTTACCCAAATTCAAATTGAGTTCTATCTTATTATATATATGTGTACTTTTAATTCTTAAAATAGTAATACAAAGAGAGGAAGAAAGATAAGTTTTCATATTATGTGATTATTGTTTATTTTTAACATTCAAAAATTTGCATAGTTTTATTTATTTTAATTAATACAATACAATGATAAATATTGTAAATTACCTAAAAAATATTATTTATTATAAGTTATATTGTTTCATAGTTTGTAATGAGTCAACTAAATTTTGAATTTGAATTAAAATGTCTCAAAATATTAACTTTCAAGGTCATATAATTTAAGATGAAGGGAATATAATACTCCTTCCGTTCTTAAAAGAATATCATTTTAGAAGAAAAAATTTATTCTAAAATATTTGTCGTTTACAACTTTCCAGGAGAATAAATTATTTACTTTTCTATATTACTATTAACTTCTCTCATTGTCTCAAGAAATTCTCTCTCTTGTATTAATAGTTTTCAACTTTTATAAAGGGGTAGTGATGAAATTTCAAATAAATTTTACTTGGTAAATGATATTTTCTTAATTCATGTGTAAAAATTTTAAACGATAATCTTTTAAGAACGGAGATAGTAAGTAGTTTAATATATGCATTTAGAACCAAACCAAATTAATTTTACATGACCATCTTGAAGACAAAAAATGCTAATATATATATATATATATATATATATATATATATATATATATATATATATATATTACTACCTCTATCCCATAATAACTGTCGTTTTAGAAGGAAATTTTTTTTTCAATTTATTTGTCGTTTACAACTTTTTAGGAGAATAAATTATTTACTTTCTTATATTACCCCTACCTTCTCTCATTGTCCCAAGAAATTTTTCCCTTGTATTAATAGTTTTTAACTTCTCATAAAGGGGTAGTGATAAAATTTCACATCAATTTTAATTAATAAATGATAATACTAAATGATTTTCTTAATTTATGTATATCAAGCTAAAATGAGGGTTATTATGGGATGGAGAGAGTAGTAGAGACGAACGAGTAATTGACGACCCAACAAAAATCTAACAGTGTAGATTTTGTGTCCAAAGCTTTTGGAGACAACTGACCAGCACGTATATATATCCATCCAGCTTTAATCTTTCGTCTACTTTATCATGCATGATCATCACTTCTCTTCTTCTTTAATTTCCATGCACCACTTATTCAAACATTAATCAAGGCGTCCAGTCATAATTTTAATTTACCCACCCATCATAATTTTCCCTCCAACAACTTCTTCTTCTCCATACGAGTATAAACTAACCCACTTTAAGTACAAATAAATTTTATAAACACTAATTAATTGTACACAGAAAAAAATTATATATGTATATATCAAAGGTTCAATTCTAATGATTAGGCTAAAACCTTGGAGTATAGATAGATGGATAGATACATTTACTAGCCCCGGAATAAGGATGGCCCAACCAACAAGTAATTACAAAATGTAATTAAAGTCTAAACACTCCGTCTCTCTAGCTACCTCCTTCTCTTTTCTTTTCTTTTTTGTATTTTGTTGAGAATTTGGGGGAAGATTTGCTTTAGCTTAGCTTTGCTTTTACCTAATCGTACATAAATGGCGCGATCTCCTACTGGACTGGTCTGGCTAGTTTCTTCATCTTTAATGCCCATCTTCCCGTAATTGTTTTTAATGTTTCTTAATAAAATAAATAGAAAAACAACTTAATTAATTAATAAGACGAACGCACTGACTGTTAATTAAACTAGTACTAATTATTATTATTATTCTTTTCTCTAGAATTACATAATCAAACCATTAGCAATGGCTCGGTTAGTATCAAAATACGTACTTTCATACACAGGCAGTTCCTTGCAATACCTTTCGATTCCTCCAAGATTATCAAGCTCAAACAGATCAGAACTCGCATAACTAGCAGCATCGTCATCATCCATCATCTGACATTCAACTTTCCTTTGATAATTATTTAACAAATCCCTTGCAGCTTCTTCAATACGCCGATTCTTTTCCCTAATGTGAAAGCTGATCTCTTCACTAATGGAATAACGCGCACCCGCCGGATTATTATTACTATTATTCTGTCGTCCTTTGTCTTGATAGAGAGATTTATGCCCACAAGGTTGACAATCTTCGTCCACTATCACACTCACAGGATAAAACCTAACTGACCTTTTGATAGATTTTCCTCCAGAAGGCGGAGTTTTGCTTAGGCATGACCTTGAAAATGATGAAGCCGATGAACATGTAGACGCCTGAGCGGACTTGGATTTTCTCTCCAAATTCGCCTCCTCTTGGTAAATCCTTGCTTTCTTTGCATTTGCTGCACTACTACTACTACTACTGAAAATAGAATTGAGAAAATTAGCGAGCCTGCCGCCTGGGGAAATTGGTTGCCTCACCTTCTTCAAATCGCCGTACATCTTCAATGCTTTTGATTTTGTCTTGACAAAACCACCGGCATCGTGTTTTGACTTGTGCTGTGAAATGTTGATTTTCTGGTCGTTGAAGCTTTCCTGTTTAGTTGAGAAGCTTGTTCTAATAGACTTGTTGCCGGATGATTTTGATGAAACTCCATAGTTGGATGATTCGGAAAATAAACCGGCACAGCTAGAATCTGAAGAGCTGGAAGTTGAATTCATGAGCATCGAATCAGGATTTTGTGGTGAATTTCTGCCGAACTCACGAGTGCTAGCAGATTTCTTAGGAATTATGATGTTTTCGTTGGTGAGCTTATTTTTGTGATCCATCCATTTCTCAATCAAGCAGGCTCGCTGAAAATTTGCGAGATCTAATTCGTGTCCTCCGAAAACAGTAGTTTTTTTGTAATTGGTTTGTTTCTTCATGGTTTGGACTAATCCTGGTTCATGTTGATTAAGGTCAATAGAACGGTAAATCTGG
The DNA here is from genome assembly GCA_016801055.1 of Panax notoginseng. Classification (NCBI taxonomy): domain Eukaryota; kingdom Viridiplantae; phylum Streptophyta; class Magnoliopsida; order Apiales; family Araliaceae; genus Panax; species Panax notoginseng. Next base: position 291,435,423 of record CM029012.1, on the reverse strand, counting down.
TCGAGGAGAGAGGAGGAGAAGGAAGGGTTTTGGAACCTGTAGTGCTGTTGTACTGATGTGTGATTCCAGTGTTCCATCTCTCTCTATATATACTAATTAAGGCACTAGCTAATGGGAAATTAGTAGTAATTAGGAAAATGAATGAATGAAGATTGATTGAGAATGTAGTAATTTGAAGAAAAGAAATCAGAAACTAGACGTACGGTAGCACTTCTAGTATGTATGTATGAATACAGTTTATTATTGTCTGCTCTCTCTCTCTCTCTGCTGTGAGAGAGCCAAAACAAGAAATTAGTATTACTAGTAAATGGAATTACTAGTATTTGAGTTAAGAGCACAATTGTAGCAGCATTGGTGGTGGTTGTTGGTATGATTGTGATTTGTGAATTCAGAACAAAAGGAGACAACAATTAAACACTAGTCATTGATGTGTTGTGTTGGTGGTGGCTGGCTTTGGAGGGGAGAGAGAGAGTAATGAAAGCCGGGGACACGCCTGATGATGATGAAGAAGAAGAAGAAGAGGAAGACAGACAGACAGACAGACAGGAGATGATTCATTGATTGATTTCTTCTGCGTCTCGTCTCGTCTCTTCTTTCTTTTATAAGGCAACGCTCGTGCCAGGGTGGCAATGAACGACGTCATACCTTTGTTATTATTCCCCTTTCTTTTATTTATGTAATTAATTCCATAAAAAGAATTAATTTAGCCAAATACGAGCGTGCGTGAAGGTATGGCTGAGCAAGTAACTAAATTGGAACTGAAACCGCATTAAAAACCGCACGAACCGCACCAATTAAAACCGCACCAACGGTTCCGGCGTATGTGGCGATTTTAGGTGGGTTGAATAACCAAATTTACGGTTCCGGTTTGGTTACTAGCCAAAACCAAACCGTATAAAACCGAAACCGCACCATGTGTGTGTATGTATGTATTATCTCTAGTAAATTCTAAAGTTGCTCGAGCACTTGATGCATTGGTTAATGTCAATGCTATAATTGTAATAGTCTAATAGATTATTTTTAGTCCTCCCTGCAATATATTTTATTCTATCTTCAGTATATACTTTTAATTTTTGGGAACTAGATAAATATTCTTGCTTATTATCGAATAGTCTCCGTTGTTTTATATAGCGCATATTTTAGTTTTAAAGCATGCTTGATATAATTCTCATTGTCTACTTTGTCACTAAGTTAATTGCTCGATGTAAGTTTTATGTTAAATTTTATTGAAGGCTTAAACTTTTTTATTGTTTCAATTGGTTTTGGAACCGAAACCGCACCAATTAAAACCGAACCGCACACTTTAAAACCGAACCGCACCAATCACAAGCGGTTTCGGGTGCGGTTTTGAATTTTTTAAACCGCACCTAAACGGTTTCGGGTGCAGTTTGGACTTCAAACCGCACCATGCTCACCCCTACGTGAATGGGAGGGGAGAGTTTATTATTTATTTATATGTGAAATCAAATGATTGCACTCGTGGCTTGCAAACTTACTTTTATGAAGGAAGGAAGGAATAAGCGAGGAGTATACTACTACCACTAGTAGTATATGCTCCCCTCCCCTCCCCTCCCCTCCACTATCGGGAAATGAAAGTGTTTTTTATATTAATTTCTACCATAATACTAGTAATAATCACACAAACATATCCGAAATGTTTAAGTCATATCTTTAAGAATGAGAATTCCATGCAAGTTAAACCTAGATTCCTCATTAGCGAGGGTACACCCCCAACCACCATGCCCCCTCAGTTTTCCATACAATTACGTATTATATTAGTAGTAGCTCAGTCAGAGGGTAGTGCTTCGGAGCTCGCTCCCTCTCTTGACTTCCCACGAGTTGGGAGTAGTTTCTCACGCGTGGTTTTACTACAAAACCAATTGTTTTCAAGAAAACAAGGAATCTTCAAAATTGAAATCGGATGGATAGTAGGCAGGCAGGCAGAGATGGCACAAATCTTCCCCAGCTGCAAAATTGAAATTTTAAGAGCTGCATCGACTGACACAATCTTGATCCTAGAGCAAATTCAACAATCAACACATGTTAAATGATCCCCCTGAAACCTACAATCACCATGCATCACTCGGAAAAAATACAGATCTAGGGCCACTCCCCCCCCCCCCCCCCCCCAAATAACACAAAAGATTCCAACACAACTTAATGCATTCATTTCAAGATAATGAGAGTTTTCTTCGTTTGGCAAGGAAAAGGAAAAAAATTAAATTCTATAGCTAATAGCTGTGTTTCAATCCCTTCCCTTAACAAGAAAAATCCAGGATTGACAATTTCAGAAATTCCCTGTCCAATTCATGTGGCCCAGTTGAGGTTGTTGATATGCACCAACTTGGGCCCCCAGTCCCCCTGCACCCACCCCAACTCCCACATTACCACCACCCATAGCAGGGCTCAGATGATGAGGGCTGGGGATGCCCGAAGCTTGTGTAGGATGGTACATGCCTGGGAATTGCATGTGAGAAGATTGTGACACCGAGTTGAATGAAGCATGACCAGTGTGTGACGGCAAATATGCAGCATGAGGCGTTTGTCCCGTCATATAGAATGACGCTGATTGCAAACTAGGTAGATCCCTTGGATTCATCCAGATTTCAGAAGTTTCAGCCTGTTGAATCACAACCGCGATACAACAATGTTCAACACTTGTCCAGAAAAATATAAAATAAAATAAGATGGCAATCAACATACAAAAAGATACAGCTTAGGTGTGTCATATAAGCAACCTGAATTCTATAGCTAATCCATAAGTTAAAGGTTTTAGCTGATATACCACAGCATTTACTGGAGATCAGAAATAAATAATAGCACAAATATAACAGGTAAATGAACCTGACGTTTTGGATACATGGACAGCAGATCAAATTATAAACATGTTCTTTTCATCTTGGTCTATCCAAATAGGGAGCAACTAACTAGGTATAGCCAATGCGCAGAAAAATGTGAGAAGCAAGTAAACAACGTAATGAACCTAAAGCATCAGAACCAGTGTGGGTTTACCAAGTTTCAAGGGGTTCTTCACAACCTAAGGTTCTTCAAATTATCTCAATTATAAAAAAGAAAAAAGAAAAAGAAAAATTTGCCTCTGCAAATCCAAAGTCATATATGATTCCATATTTAAAAATTAAAATTACGCCGTCTTTTGTCCTTTATGCTACAATTGTCCTCAGTAGACCTAATCAATAGAAAATACTGGACAGAAATGGTCAAAATTGCACAACAGCATAATCCCAACTCCAGACTAGACAAGCATAGCAGGAAATGATGATAACAAGGATTAATCAAATATGGCTGAAAAATATGGACTCTAGCCACGTATTGACGCACAAATACTACAAATATAAATCAATATAACATTCAATTTAAGTTGTACAAAAAATACAATTCAATAAATGCGTGTCACTCAACAATAAAACTCACCTGAGGATTTGGAACATACAAATTCCCATCTTTGTACTTCAGCCTGGATGAATCTTCAAGTCCTGTTGCACTACTAACGCCAGGAGCATTAATAGTATAACCAGTTGGACTAGTGAAGTTTCCAAACCCAGTTGGACTGCCGGTGTTAACAGGCTTATACTGTTGGATTCCATACTTGAGACCACTTGCAGTTAAATGGGAGCTGCCTCCAGGCATTACTAAGTAACCGTTGCCATTTGAGGGATGAGGATAGGCAGGGTTATTAGAGTAGCTAGGCACGGCCATTGGAGGAACATAGACAGGGGAGAGGAACTGACGATATGGCATAAGATTAGCATAATGGGAAACATGGACTTGTGGGTACATCTGGGTCATCGGTGGTGGTTGTTGCACCATGGCTACTGTTGATGCAGGGATGCTATTTGCTGTATGCGAGCTTAAGGCCTGTAAACAGAAAAAATATATTATGAATAAAAATTCATATGTGGCGTAAGAGAAATTCAAAGAGTCAATATTAAAAAAAATAAAAAAATTACCTCCTGAGGAAACTGTAAACCGTGCCCCCTCACAGTTTCATTAACTGCTGATCTGAAATATGGTATATCATACATAGTCTGGGGATCATATGCCTGATTGCAAACCCCCACAAATCAGGATCTCAGATTAGGACCAAAAAAAAGCTAGACAAAGGATGTAAGTTATTCCTCCGAAAAAAAGTACTATATTTATAAACAAAAACGAAAGCCCAACAGAAAATAATAAACAATAAACGTGAACACTTTCATCCAGGGCTAATCTTTGAAGTATAATTAATATAATGCTGGACTCACAGAAAAACTTGGTAATTGAGGATGATCTTGCTGCTGTTGCGACTGAGGAGTGTAGGATGGGTTTTTATCATGAACCAGTGCAATATCTGCATAATTGTCCAAATCCTGAGGACTTGAAGACTCATTTCTATCAGTCAATTGCAGTTCAGACACTGTCATGGATGCAGCAGGAGAATTGGTTCCAGAATTCCGAACACATTCATCTAGCAAATCTACTTGCTTTTTTCCAGAAGATTCATCACTGTAAGACTCAGGAGCAGAGAATGATAAACTGCCACACAGACATCACCAAAATTGTTTGTAAATCTTCAAGAAAATGGCAATTCTTGAAAGATGAAAAGAGAAGACTTGGCATATTGTGTTGAAATGAATATTAAAGCACAAACATATTCAACAGCTACAATTTTAAGTTCTCTAAACACAACTAAAATAGCATATTGGTCAACTTAACCTTGAGCATCTGAACCAGGACTCACAACAAGACTCAAATGTAAGTAATCAACCAAAATACAACTCATGTAAGAAACAAACCTTGTGGAAGGCTCAATGTGTGACACCTCAGCACCCTCAATTGCTTGAAATGAAGGATTCTGGAAAGACTCAAATTCTGTCCCCAAGCTGCCAAAGATCATTCGAGACCGATCAGTTTCAGAGACTCGAATATGTGCAGCTATGATCACATTCTGGTTCTCAGTGATGTTCACTCGTGAAAATTTATCTTGCAACAGAACTGCGTCTGTTTCCAAATTCTTAGGAACATCAGCAGGAGGAGAAGTCAATTTTGCAAGCGTTCCAATAACTCCAGGACCAATAGAACTTTGTTTTTGGGTCAATTTTGGTTTCCACTCCTTGTTAGTCTGCGAAGCTACATTAATAGACCTTGTGGTTAGTTGTCTTGAAACTAATACACAGAACATGAAAAAAAAAATAAGGGAGAACCGTTCAATACCTAAATTTCTTTAGGGACTTCTAACACACCAAGGCGTTTATTGTTTTCAAAGATAAAAAGTGGCAGCAGTAAGGTTTAGAGTCTATAGACTTAAAAAATGGTTACAATTACATTGGGTTTAATGACTGAAGTTTGTGTACTTAAGTTTAGGTTTTTCAATAACCAGGCTACATAAGGTTTATCTTAGTTGTTCAGACTACAGAGGGCTGATAAGCCTACCCATAAACACAATAAACAAGGCCCTGGTTAACATAAGTTAGGATTGGTTAGTGAAGCAAAGGTATTGTCTGCAAAATAATCACTTAATCAGATTAAATTATAAAATTTTGCACAAAAGGGAAGGGAGGGTACACAAGGATCAAAGGCACCTCGCCTAACATCCGAGTTATAACCTTCAAGAAAATCATCATAAACACCAAATATACATAATAGAACACTATCGCACCTTTTACATTCTTTAAGACCTGACCAAACTAACATAAGAGTCCAACCAAACCATATAGAGAGTTCAAAAACAGATATGCCACCTCTAAAAAATAAGAAAACAGCATAAAAAATACTGATAGCTTACTAGCCGTGAAATAACACAAATTAAGGCTCGACTAATGCTAAAAAAAATAAAGAATTCAAATTCTTCTCCTATTTTGTTTTTTTTAAATGAATATATATGGTCTAATTCCTCGAGCTTCTTATTGACAGTATTCACATATTGCAAAATACTAAATTGCATTCACTATAGGGTAAAATAGCAATCAGCGAATAAAATATGACATCCAGGAGTTGCTTTTTCTTGTATTCCTTTCACTAATTAATCATCATAAAGGTAGATTAGAAGAATTAAGTTTCTTAGAAGTTCATTGACCATAAAAACATCATCATTAGTTTATATACTATTGGCAAACTACGATAAGTGATCGTCTTTGAGTCTGTGCCTGTTTCAAAATAGTTATAAATGTGACTTTAACCATATATCCTACGTTTTGAAAGTGAAACCCTTCATTTTGTTGGCATTCCTAGGTTCGTGTGTATTTAAACCAGAATCGGTATAAGACCAATCTGAAGAAGATTGGAAAATTTTCAACCGCCAATTCCAGAAAAATCTGGAGAATGAGACTAATTAAAATTTATCCTCAAAACAGGGAATGCCATCCACACAACCATTCCAACTGAATTAGCAAAAATATTAAACTCAGAAGAGTATACCTTTCTGATGACCCACAGGCTGGTGCTGTCTGCTACTAAACTGATTATTCATGAAAGGCTTACTGACCGAAATGCTGGGCATAGCTGGTTCAGAAACAGGAGTTTGATTAGGTTGGTCGCTTTTAGACATATCAGTAGAAGATTGAAATGATTCTCTTGAGGGGCTATCATGTCTCAAATGTGACTTAGAAAAAGAGTTGGGTTGTGCAGATGAATGATTGAAAGAATTTTCAATAGACTGACGACGTACACCCACAGCACCAACTTCACGCTTGATAGCCCCAATATTAGTAGCTGGTCTGGAATCAGGAGAAGGTACATGAACAGGGTCTGAAGAAGACGAATAAACACCTGCCACGGAGTAGTTTGATGAAGTTGTAGAGTTTGGTTGAAAATCACTTGGCTTCATAGATTGCATTTGTGAACCAGTATTTGGAATTGATGGTCGGATATCCTCCAAAGAATCTTTCTTATCACTTAAATGAGCGTCCCTGGCTTGCCTAGGGTGTAAATCAGTAAACCCATTGGAAGATTGAGATGAATGTCGCCCAACAGGTGGTTTCTGATTATTGGAAGCCCCAGTCGGACTGCTGAAAAAAAGCACATGAAAGTGATTACTATTACAACAAATAGAAAAATGACAAACCCAAAATTTAGTCAGACTGATGTAGTTGTTTAAGCAGACAGTAAGTCTAACAATTCCAATCAAACATCTATACAAGATAAACATACATAACCTAGTTGATTTCCCAATGAGAACATAGTTGTGTTACATATATAGACCAAAAGAGTGGGCCAAACCAGGGTTACCAAGGAACTCTTATGGACCTATGTTCCGCGTACCGGGTACTATCATTCCAAATCATGGTATGAGAACTAAATGTCTTGTGCCTACTACCATAGGTAGCGTTCCACATACCCAGTCAATCACTGTTACCGATAACTATGGGCCAAAGAACTAAGGGGTTATTGTAGACAAGAACTCAGCACCTAAAAAAGACCCAGGCCTATAATGATACTTGAAGCTAGCAAGTCCCATAAGGAAAAGCCAGGAACACAACACAATAAATCAAAATAAATCGACAGGTCAAATTTATTCATAAAAAATTCACAGGAAGGGACAAGTATATAGCTAACAGACATCATAAATAAAAGTAAACATAATTGCACCTCTTTTCAGAAATTTTTGGGATTTCTAGCTCATTTGTTGATATTGGACTGCGCGCTGAAGGAGCCTTTATCTCACTATTTGTGTTTTGATTAGTTCTGTTGTCCCTCACAACCCGGAACTCTCTGCTGACTCTTGCATCTACTAAGAATACATCCATCAACAAACAAACCAAAACGTAGGGCTCATGATATATGTTTAAATTATAATTATGGATGCGAGATCTCACAAACACTAAAAGAGATAACAGTACAAAGAAGTTTGATATTAAAGTGCTAAATATACAGAGTGAAGTAAAGAAGAATTAAGGAACAGTAACAGAAAAGGAAACAGCAAGAAGAAAAGCCATTTCTAATAGTTTAGAACTTCGAGTAGAACCATCTGATGTATAACAAAGATCACAAGCAGACAACATAGATTGGTGGTTAATTGTTTTCACAAAGAACCATATTATTATGCCAAGACCCTCGTAGAACATCTCTAGAAAGGTTGACTGGTGGAGTAACAACATGCTATCAGGTAAATAAGCATACAATCAATCATCAGAAGAAACTTAAAGAACAAAAAAAAGGTCGATAGGATCAAACTTTTTGTAGCATACAAAAGGAATAAAAACAAGAATTTTTTTAAAACCAAACATTATTATAAAATAAAAACAGACAAATTTTCCTATGAGTTGATATTTCATTAGAGAAAATATTAAAACTTCTTCAGATAAAAACAGTAAGAGGTTAAAGAAAAATTGCTCTCACTCATATTCAGAACCATTATTTCCTAGATCCGCCAGAAGGTCACAAAAGAAGTCTTGCCAAGTCAAGACTTTGTGCAGAAATGTCCCAATGTTGCTGCTTTCCAAACAAAATAACCAAAAATCTCATATACAGAATAGGATTCATTACGTACTACAAGCCTACAATAAATATAATTCAAAGTTGGACTGCATAATATGTAGAACTTGGTTTACATGAGAAATAAAAAATCACCCACAAGCCATAATTACTGTCAACAAATATAAAAGACCGCCTATAGTTCATGGAATCACATGAAAAAAAAATTTTGAGTGCATAAAAAAAATAAAGTTTGTCACTTTACCAGGTAAAGCATTTCGACTATATCCGCCTCTTCGGATGTTGCGATCCGAATAAGTGTTGAATCTCATCCCTTGATTTACATGCTCAGTATGTTTTCGTGGCTGCGATGCTATAGAACCCTTGTTCACTGTAACCTGACACAAAATGCATTAATGTTAGTGTAAAAAGAGATATTTTGTTGTATGTTGCATTCAAGTATTAAGTATGTGTGAAGTACTATTAGTATAAACAACAGTCAAGTGACCCAAGAAAAGTAATAAAAGCAGTTTACCACTAATTTAATTAACCTAAAAGAAAAGTGCACGCCGCAGGGAGAAGGTGGGGAGGTAGCAACACAATTTAATAAAAAATATACCTCTTTCCTTTTGTCTTTTTTTCTCTTAACCTCATGAAAATGATCTGAATAAAAACAAAAACACAACAGCTTAGGAAATAGTTTACCATCAAAAATGAGAAGGGAAACAAACTTATATGGTAAGGCAAAAAGGTAATATAAGACTAGTTGGAAACATGTTACCACGTTAGATCAAATGCATTACTGCCTAAAAAAAGTTCAGAAAAAATAGTCTGAAAACTTCCTCAAATTAATAACCAGACGAAGAGTGTCCAATACAAAAGAAAATGATTTGAATGACCATGAAAACATATGGAAAGATAATCCCAACATCTTCCTAGAGCACCTAGCAATAACCATCATAAAGAATCATTAGGAAAATGAAGCCAGTACTCAACAACACAACCTTTTTTGTTTTTACAAAAACAATACCAAATGACACCATAACCTACCCTTCTAAAGGAATTTTCTATAAAAGTTCCCCTTATTGACATCAAAGTTATAAAATAATTCATCCAATGATTATATGCCATAATGCATCAAATAAAAATTCATTATCTGAACGCCTCAAAAGCCGAGGAGACTACTTCTAAAAAATTTCATTTTGATCTATGTTAATAAGAACAAAAGATCATAAGGGGCCCACATAGAGTACGTTAGATAGGGGGAAAGAGAAGGATTCATAAGTCATGGTACATAAAGCCCAAACCAACTGTCACAAAGTAGAGATTTTAGTTTTCTAGTCTAGTTAGATAAATTATTGAAAACTTGATCAATATTTTGGTCAAAGTTTTCCATCCGAAAATGAACAAATTTACACCCAAAAAAACATTTTTTAATCTTCATATTACATGTGTAAATCACATTAATAAAGAATAGAATAATCCAATCTGATGGACTTAATAGATACCAAATAAGCTGACTAATTGCTCCTTCCTCTTCTCTTTGTTTACGTTTTTGTGAAAAATTGTATTATCTTGGCTATGAAAGGCATAGAAGTACTGAGATAGGCGGTATTGGCTCCAACGAAGCAAGATTAATAAGAATACAATGCAAAAAAACGGTTAAGCTTCATACAATGATACTATAGCTAGTTTATACGTGTAGGACATAAAGAACTCAACCAAGCCCCATAGCCCCCTAAAAGCATAATCCCAGCATCAGTACAAAAACCAGTAAACCCCTCCCCCTCCCAAAATAATAATAATAATACACCACTAACCAAAATAACTTATAACTAATCATAAAACCCTAAAATTAAATAAAGAGAATTAAAAAAGAAGAAAAACAACAAAGAACATGAATTAATATAAATAAATAAAAATAAAAAATAAAAAGTGGGAAGGACGTATTGAAAGGAAGAGTAAAAAGAAACAAAAAAAACAAACCTTGATTTAACAATTTCTGGGTAGTTTCATTAGGATCCATGTTAGTCTCTTTTAGGGTAACGTAAATATCAGCATCAGAGTGATTACCCACAATTTCTTTAATAGATTGAATAGTTTTCCGGACTCCAGCAGAAAGAATTTGGGGTCCACCCTCGACTCTTGAGCCAGATACCATCTCCGACCAAACAGATTAAAAAACCCTCGGATAGTAATCCAAGTAGACGAATTGAACAAGATTTAGCAAAGCTAGCGGAGTGATTTGCATTCGATACTAACTTATCAACGCCTGTAATCTAAATTGCAACGGAACGGAACGGAGAAGCGAGACTCGGAGAAATTTATGCGACGGAGCGAGGGTTTTGAAAACCAATTTACCCCCTTACTTCTCTTATTTAAGAGTGTTATTAAGACGGTGATTTACTAATCATTAGTGCTATTTTAAATTTACTAAACTGCCCTTGTTATTGTTCATCACTTAACTCAAATCACTACTACTTGCCAACACCCGTTAATCGTTATGCTTGTGTTATTAATGAAAAACTACGATATGAATGTTATTAATTTCAAAGGATAATAATAAATAAATAAAAGTTGAGTTTTAAAGGATAAAATGGTACAAACATTTAAAATTACCCAAAATATTTATTAATTAGGATTGTGGACGGAAAAAATTTCCTCTTTTCTTTGAAATTCCTTTTTTTACTCTCTATGTGTTGGGTTTTATTTGAAAGAGCGAGTTTAAAAAGAGTCCGACACAAAATGTCAACGATTTGAAAATTAAGAGTCGCCAATTGGTAGTTTTGAAATGGTTATACCAATTCAACCCATTTTAAAAAGGTTCACACATAGGCTCAATGGTTGGATTCTGTTTAACAGGCCTTGAAAATCGAGATTCATACAGTTTGAGGGCTTTATTAAACATGGGAAGGTGTTAGGCACCCCCGACTTCCGTAAAAATACGGTTACCGCGTCTTTTCAATTTTTTAATTTATCTGAAGTGTGTGTTAATTGGGTCTAAGTGAATTTACTTGAAAGTAGTGTTATGTCTCATTTACACCTATATACAAATGGTTTTATTTGCATAAATGTTAAATTTTAAGCAATATCTGCACAAATAATGTTTTGAAAACAAGTTTTCAAACCCTTATGCTCACATTGTAATTGAGGCATTTGATACTTTTATTTTTATTCTGTATTTGGCTTGATTTTATTTTATTTTCGAGATACTAATCATCTTCGCCAAAATAATATACATATAAGTGTCGGGCTTCTTGTGGGCATAAAAGCCATCTAAGGATGTCCAAACACCGCAAATAGAATTTACAAGCTAGTTATGTAGCTGAAAAAGGTTTATAATGGGAACTAGATCTAGATTCGTCAGCTGGATATTGGATCTCTTGGCTCCTAGGCTCACATGATTGCTTAATATTTATAAAAACTAGAAATAAAACTATATTTAAATAAATTTTAGTCATTCTAGTACAACGGTTCCAGTTTTATAACTTTTGAACTGGTTAAAAGTTAAATATGGTTAGATTTAGATAAATCTAGTCCACAAATTTACATATTATGGATTTACATTGAATAAGCAGTTAAAACAGATATTTAAACGCAATAAACAGCTATTATATATATATATATATATATATATATATATATATATATATATATGGGGAATGATCCATAACATCTATATGCTATGGGATAAAAGGTGGCATATAACATCCTTACCGTCCATTTCACAAATCAGTGGCTGAGATTAGATCTGGGGACACGCCGTCCGCTAGTAATACTAGCGGACGTGGTAAGTATGATTTCTGACGTTTATGCTCCTGTGTAGCCAAGACAAATTGGAAAAGTAACAGAAACCACATGGTCCGCTAGTATTACTAGCGGATGGATAATATAGAAACACACGCGAATTCCATAGAAACAAGAACTCTGCCTGTATTCCTCAAACGGTTAATGTTAAGTCCTCTGCAACAAGTCTTCTACAATAACAACTCTGCCTATTCCAAATAACAGTAATACAATTCGCAATTACATATCACGAACTGTATTCCAAACAAACAGTAATACAATGCACTACTAAATATATTCACTTCAACAGTAATACAATTCATGATTTGCAAACCCAATTCGCCAATAATAAAAATCATTACAACACAGTAACTTCCCAGTACATCAATTCAATAATTACACAATAAAATATGATTACAACACCCAAAATCAAAACAAGATAAATTTTTTAAATTAAAACAATTTACCATTGTTCGTGTTCATTACCCCAATACATCAAAATTTCCAAAGATTTCCAAATCTGTCTTAATCCAAATCAAAACACAGGGACATCAAATTCCAAATTCTATACAATCAAATAAATCCAATTCCAAATCAAATACAACACATCCTATTCCAAATCAACAATAAAAATATATCCATAGCATAATTCCATATGAAATACATCTTAATACCAAATCTAAAATTTCAAATCAAATTAACTCCTCTACATAATTATAGTTCCTATTCTAATTCAAATTATTGTTATTCCAAATAAACATAATTAAATTTATTCAAGTACATAACAAAATTAAATTATACAAACTTACTATATTGGGAGATAGATGGGATATCATAGTTAAAAAAATTTTTGCTCTACCAAGGTAAACAAAATATTATAGCCGCCTTCAATTGACATCAAGGAAGAAAACCACACAATTAATCAAGCAAGGCTTCGCACAGGAAATCGTCGTGGTAAGTTTAGAATTATGGCGGAAGATATGTTTAATTCTAGTTCCTTAAATTCTTCTCGTGATAATATTGACATGAATAATATTGGTGCTCATAACAAGAACCAATCGCATATTAATGATTCAAAAAGTCCATACGAGGGTCAGATTTTTTCTACTATCCAAGAGGCGGAAGAATTTTATAGAAACTATGCGCGAAGTAGTGGATTTAAAATAAAAATTGGGGCAAGTCATAAACATGTCCGCTCCAACAATTTGTCCAACAGACTTTTTACGTGTACCAAAGCAAGAAAACCGATTGAAAGAAAGAAACAGGACGTTGATGAAGTTGAGGGTAGCAAGGTCAAAAGAAAAAGGGATTCAATAGGTCGCACGATGTGCAAAGCTAGAATGTCTGTCGTTCATATACAAAAAGAAGATACATGGAAAGTTTCAAAAATTGAGTTGACCCACAATCATGATTTGGTTACTCCGAGCAAGAAAATTTTCATTCAAACACGGAAAAATATAACTCCTGTTGCTCGAACTTTAATTGAAACTTTAAACAGCGCTGGAGTTGGGCCAAGTAAAATGATGAATGTTTTTAGTGAAATAGGATGAGGAAGGGAAAATGTTGGTTTCAGTGATAAGGATGTTCGAAATGTTGTGCTAGATTTAAGACGTGACACGATAGATTCAAACGATGCCCAAGCAGCACTGCAGTATTTGAAAAAACTTTCAGCGGAAAATCCTCTATTTTTTTACGTTATCAAACGAGATGAAGATCATCGTATCACATGTATTTTGTGGATAGATTACCGATCAATGATAGCTTACAAAAATTTTGGTGATGTAGTGACTTTTGATACAACTTATCGAACGAACAAGTATTCCATGCCGTTTGTTCCGTTCATGGGGGTAAATCACCATTACCATTCCGTTTTGTTTGGTTTTGCACTGATACAGGATGAAATAGAGGATACTTTTGTATGGGTCTTTGAGACTTGGCTTCATGCAATGAACAATAAGGCACCGGTTACCATTATTACTGATCAGGACAAAGCCATGAGCAATGCGATTGCTAGGGTTCTTCCTAAAACACAGCATGCACTTTGCACATAGCATATTAGTAACAAATTTCCAGAGAAATTGCATACATTGTATGATGAGTACCCAACATTTAAACATGATTTTAACTGGTGTGTGTATAAATCATTGACTGATGCGGAATTTGAGGAGCGATGGGAAAAGTTGATGACAGATTACGAACTGCAAGCCCATGATTGGTTACAATCACTCTATGAGGTTAAACACAAATAGATCATGGTGTACACAAAGAATTTTTTGCAGCGGGAATGACAACTACATCCAGGAGTGAGGGAATGAACAGTTTATTCGATGAGTATGTCAATGCGAGCAGGTAATGAGAGAGAGACAAGCTGACTACGCAACCTGCCATCGGACTAGAAATATGACTCTTGAATCACCATTGGAAACGCATGGAGCGGCTGTTTATACAAAAGAGATTTTTAGACGCTTTCAGATTGAGATTGTAAAATCTCACAAGTACATAATGAAGAAACTTCAACATCTAACAACATTGGATACGAAGTCGTACGCAGTGTACAAGACAAACGCCATTGAAGAATCCAATAGGTACTTTACTGTTGTCAGTAATGTTCAAACTGGAGATATAAAATGTAATTGTCAAAATTTTGAACATGCCGGTATACTTTGTAGACACATTGTAAGGCATATGATTGCAAAAAGTACTACACAAATACCGAATAAATACATTTTAAGCCGCTGGTGTAAATATGGTAACAAAGTGAACGCTGAACTACCAAAAATTTTGACAGAAATGTCCAACTACGAGGAATCTCAAATGATGCGGTACAATTATTTGGTGACACTGCTCCTACGATTAGCTTCTACAGGATCATGCTCAATTAATGGTTTTAAGCACGTGGTACAGATGTGCATTGACAATCAGCCCATCGTTGAGAAGTTTGACCCTGATGAAATTAATGTAAATGGCGTGCCAGAAATTCAAGTAGATGATGATGAGTCCATTCAAGATGAACCGTTATTGGATCCTATTTGTTCCCAAACAAAGGGGCGCAAAAAAGCTACAGGAATAAAGAGTGGGATCGAAGAGGCTGGAAGTCGTAAACAATTGAGAAAGTGTGCAATATATAATATGATGACCAATCATGATAAGCGGAACCACTACAAAGTTTTGGGCCAAGACAAGCCGGGTGTTTGAAGTTATCTTTATATTTGCTTGCATAACTATAAAATTTTGGTTTTCTTAAATATTTAACTGACTATTTGAAAGACAGATTTATTGGGTAAAGTGACGTATTCATTGTTCTATCCTCTGTTTCTCTATTAATGCATTTTTTTTAAGTTTCCTCTCATGGTCCCTTCCTTAGTTTTCCCCTAATAAAAAAATATGAGAACAAATTCCTAGACAACTTGTTGCCAATTTATGAAACACCTATGTGTACACATATTACTAGCACTATGTGATCTGTACTCAAACTTGATCAGAATTTTATAGTGTAACTAACCACACTTATAAATCGATTAGCAGTATATTTAAGGATGCTGGATTCATGAGTCACTTGAAGCAGCTGACTTGCTAAACAGAAATAATTCAGCAAAAAAATGCAAAATTTAGATGCTGATTATCTCCATCAGTTGAATCTATGCAGCAGAAACAATATATAAACTGATTAATCGATCACTTGTTATACAAATTACTAAAATACCTATAATTGTTTGCGTTTTCTGTAATTTGATGGATAATAGATGTATAATCAGAAATCTTATCAGCAGCTTCCTCTTTTCACCTGGATCCTAGTGTTCATTTCCATGAAGAAAAAGGACCCTCTTTCATCTAAAAGGAACAGGTCAATATCAAGTCATTTTCAATCAGCAGCTTCCTTCTCTGCATAACCAAGTCATTTTCAATATCAGTTGTTTAATCTATTAAGGCACAGGTCATGATTTTTCATACTTCTCTTTTGCCAACTAAATAGTTACACATTTAAATGGCATTATCTCATAGATCAGCTCAAAGAGAACTACAAGCAAACATATTGATTCCAAACAAGAGTATAATGATAGTACAATAATTGATTCCAAACAAGCAAACATAATGGAATCCAAACAAGAAAGAAAATATCCATAGTATTTCAAGGAATCTGATAATATAATAATGGAATCATTTTGAAACTCTTCACCCGAGTTTATAAAACAACGTATTACGACAGTTGGTCAAATATACAATCATTACTCTTTATTTGAATCCGAATCTAAAGTTTGGTCGATACAAAGATATTTTAAAGGAATGTCCCTCGCTTTGCACATCCTAAGATCATGTAACACCCCCTTTCCGAAATAGAAAGAGAGGTTACCCAAAATATAACAAAACTAAGGAATATCACAAGGCTCTAAACCACAAAATAATAATCTCATAATAATTAAATGTCATAAGACAAACCATAATAAATTTCACACTAGCTCAAACTACAATCTAAAATAATTATTACAATTCCAAATAAACTGAAATATCAAGCCTAAACAGAATATCTCTAAACCATTGGAATGAAGAGATCTCTCATCGCACTTGCCCTTGATCCCCCTGATTACTTGCCAGAAGAAAAACACAGCATGAGCCAAATGCCCAGTACGGATATAGAATACAAATAATGGACTAAAATAACTAACTCAATTTAATGAACTGAACTGAAACGAATAAACAAACACAACGAAATAATAGGCTGAATCAAATGGCTAGGTGTTATTTCATACCGAGCTAAGAACAAAACAGAAATATACCTTGCCACACAGGCAAGTTAAATAATGCCACACAAGCAATCACACATCGGACTGCGCAATCCAGATGCATACAAAATCGGAAGGCGTGTTTGGCACAAACATCACCACTCTGCAGAACAGAACAGAACAGAAAACTGGGGTCGACCCATACGCCTCCCACTACAAAACACCAAATGGCCAACTCCCACCGGAGTACAAAACAGAGACGCCGTGGACTGATCACACCGCCACGGAAGGTGTCATGCCTCGGTGCCAAGAGGACATGCCTGTGGTACCCCCACAGGTGGTTATAGCTCAGGTATACCCTACGGTATTCTAACAAAATATAATGTCACAGCACATGCGACACAATATCAACACAAATGGGTTCTAAAGTGTACATGTTAAATCAAACGAATCATCAACACAAGTCTCCAAAATATACTAACATGTACATCACTACGAAAATCGAAATAAATATTAAATAAACGAGTTCAAACAGTACAAGTTATGATATTCTAAAGATCAAGATAAACTGTCATATGAACTTCACTAAGATCAAGGTATCGAGACAATATACGAAATCAAAACGAGAAGCAAAACGAACAAACTAAAATTAAAGAGTATCGCTGAATAAGTACGGAATTCGTACCTGGATTAAGCAATGTAATACCCAAAGTATATTCTAAAAACTCGTTTAGACTCTCTCCGTTCAATCTAAATAATTTAATAAGATTTTATTACAATCCAATCATTAATAACATAATAAAATTAAATTTTATTATTAAAATTTTTTATAACTATGTCGATAAAATTAATTAATTCAAATCAATATACATAACTTCAATTGATTCATTAATTCTGTTATAAATTTCATGGCCAAGAGTTTATTAACATTATATATATATATATATATATATATATACACACACACATACATATAATAATAATAAAATCAACGCCTGCAGCAATACTGCTGCAAGCCTGCGCTATACTATATATATATATGGTAATGCCTGCCAAAATCAACTTACAAGACTTTTTTAAAAATAAATAAAATCTAATTCATTATATATAACTTGTAAAAGTAATTCACTGATGCCGATTGAATGATTACTATCATGACTTCACTTGAATATTTAAATCAATTAGGCTCATCATATATATGATATACATCGATTATAGAAGCATTTATAAATATTAGCAATTTACCTGACAAAATAATAAACTGTGATCCCCCTCCTTTTTGCAACAACTCAGCCGCTTGCTTTCTTCTTTCCCAAACTCGTATTAAACGTAATGTTTAAGTGAATTAGGTTTAGTTATTTATTCACTAAAAAATAGATTTTATTAATTAATATATTTATTAACTCTCCAAATTTTAACAGGATTTTAAATTTTTACACAATTATAAATTTGACCCACTTAATTTAAAGCCCAATTTTTCCAAATTAATTTACTCAACACTTATTAATACATTAGCCCACATAAATTAAAAGACTAATTTGACCCCATAAATGACAAAGTCCAATAATATGTTTTAAAACAAAAATATATATATATTTTTTTTTAATATTTAATATTTTTTTTTTCGGGAATTACATCACCTACCCCTTAAAAAGGATTCCGTCCCCGAAATCAAAAGAATAGAATGTACCTAATTTTCAAAGAGATGCGGATACTCCGCTCGAATAGACTCCTCCATCTCCCAAGTGGCTTCCCGCTCCGAATGATTCTTCCACAAAACCTTAACAAACGGAATTGTCTTCCTCCGCATAATTCTTTCTTGACGATCCAAAATCGCCTCAGCTTGCTCTTTACAAGTAAGATCCTCCCGAATCTTATCGAATGGATATTGCACCACATGCAACGGATGATAATGATAACTCCTCAACACCGACACATGAAACACATTGTGCACATGAGCTAGCCGTGGAGGCAAAGCTAACCGATATACTGTAAGACCCCAACTTTTATAAATAAAGATGAATTTTCTATAAATATCATTTTTAAATATTATGAAGTTAATTTGATATAATGTTATAGTTGTGGGTAATATTTATAAATTTTGCAAAGTAAGCAAGTTGTTATAAAATATTCGTTTGGTCGGGGAATATTCTTTTTGTCGGGGAATATTCGTACGACGGCACAATCATTGGTGGACCCCACAACGGAATTATTGTCGGATTGAGAAAACGACAGAATTATCTTTCTATAAAAATAACAGCTGAGGTGTTACCGTTAAAACCGTTAAAACTGTTGAACTACTCGGTAGTAAAAGTACAGTAATACGCGTGGTTGCATAGTAGCACACGGTATTGATTATTGATGCTTACGTGAGAAGTCACTCAGCTATACTCAATTATTGCTACAGTAATTGCTGCATCATATCTCTTAAATTATTGTCATAGTATCATCTGTATAATATGTTATATTATTAAATCAATAATTGAGACGTTGTGGTAAGTTTGGTTATTTTATGGTGGGCCATATGTCATCATCTAAGAGTCTCTTCGTCAATAGTAATTACCGTCGTCAATTGTAATTACCGTCGTCAATAGTAATTACCGTCGTCAATAGTATTTACCTTGGTCAATAGTAATTACCTTCGTCAATAGTATTTACCTCGGTCAATAGTAATTACCTTCGTCAATAGTATTTACCTTGGTCAATAGTAATTACCTTCGTCAATAGTATTTACCTTGGTCAATAGTAATTACTTTCATCAATAGTAGTTGTCCCTTCAATATTACCAAGAGTCATTTGACCCTTCGTTAAGACCAAGAGTCATTTGACCCTTCGTTAAGACCAAGAGCCACCCTCAGTTTTTCTATAAATAGAGGCCTAGGGCTTCATTATTTTTCACGAATTCATTCAAGCTATAGAGAGAGAAAGTATAGAGAGAATAAGAGAGAGAGAGACTAAAAGTATTCTGCTACATCACTTTTCCAATATCCAGTTCTTTTAAGGTAGGGAATATTATTTCTTTTATATTCATGAAGAGAACTTCTGTTATTCCATTCGTTATTATTCTGTTGGAATAACCAGTATACGCGGTCTACCCTATACTTGGTGACATTCTTCTATTATTCTGTTGGAACATCCTGTCTGTGTGTTTTACACCGGACCTGGTTCCGTTTATTATTCTGTTGGAACATCCTGTCTGTGTGTTTTACACCGGACCTGGTTCCGTTTTTATTATTATTCTGTTGGAACATCCTGTCTGTGTGTTTTACACCGGACCTGGTTCCATTATTTATTATTCTGTCGGAATATCCTGTCTGTGCGTTTACGCCGGACCTGGTTCCATTATTTATTATTCTGTTGGAATAACCTGTCTGTGCGGTCTATCGCATGCATGGTGATTTCTTTTGTTATTCCATTCTTTATTATACTCAGTTGGTTAAGTTTTGACTTCTATACTCCATGAAATTTGTGGAATATCCTTGATAGTTGCGTTTCATCCAGTATCTTTTCAAGAAAATATTCTTCTAAGCATTCTTGAATTTTACTCCACAATGCAGTATCATGTTGACAATTTGGACGTTGTTAATTCCTGGATAAATTAATTCTTGAACTTGTTTTATTGAATTCTTATATCATTGTCATCATCCTCATGTTTATAAAATGTTGAAAGTCATCTGTGGCCTGTAGTGCATAGATGGACTTGGTATGATTATGACCAGGGATTATTCGGTATAATCATGACCGTAATGTTACAAATGATGTGGTAAAAGTCCTCATTGGCCCGTAGTGCATTGATGGACAGTTGTTGGCATGATCATGACCATTAATGAATATACGAATATCCTTGGCCGTAGTGCAGGGGTGATTCGATGATGTGGATTATTTTATTAAGCTGAGTCTCAGCGATTACAGTGTTGAAAATTTTTTTAAATCATAAAAGATAGTAGAGTTTATTTTCTACTTGACTCTTTTAATGGATCGCTTGTTCCGCTACAGTTAAACTTGATGTCTATTATATTTTATCAGTTTAACATTGTTGAAGGCTAATGATAATTTATTCTGCATTATCTTAGTCATAATATTTCTTACTGGGCTAGTTGAGCTCACCCTTTCTTTCACTGTTCTCTTCAGGAAATGAGAACGTAGCTGGGACAAGTCGGGGTACGGAGTGATGGTCCGAATGATAGTATTAGTTAGTAGTCCTCACTATTCTATGTAATGGTGTGTTAATAAATGTAATGAGGACTCCTTTTGAGTATGAATACTCTCTAGAAGATAATATCTGTATTCAAACTCACAGTTTATGTTTTGTCGTATTGTACACGACAGATGTATTAATCAGTTGTATTTGTATTCTGTACTATGTATCTGACGACCCAAGATGGGTGATGTATACCTAATTTTGGGGACGTCACAGTTGGTATCAGAGCTTAGGGATATGATCCCTGGCTAAGATGTGAGAATAGAACTAGGAGGGGAGAGACGGGGAATTCCTTCGCTAGTATGGCATACCTAAGTTTATTTGCATGGTATTTAGTTGGTCGGTCATAATATAAGGATAATATATGACATATCAATTAATTTTTATTTTGTGACAGTATCTGAAAATGGCATCTGAGAATGTTGAGAATAGCAATGGAGCACAGACGACTGTTGATTCACCACATATCAATAATCAGGATAATGTGCATCAGGAAGGTGTCAATCCTCATGCAAACAACAACACTGACCAAATGATGAATGATCAAATGTTCAGAGGCTTTATGCAATTCATGCAACAACAGGTGAAAGCGGCTCCTGTCCACAACGTAGGTGGAAATACTGGAAACTCTCAGGCGGTCACCGCTAAACAGTTTAAGGAGCTGGGACCACCGGAGTTTAAGGGAGAACCCAAACCACTTGTAGCTGAAACATGGATAAAGCAGATCACCAAGATATTTGATGTCTTGAGTTGCTCCGAGGAGCAAAAGGTTCCCTTTGCCGCCTTTATGTTGCGAGGAGAGGCAGATTACTGGTGGGAATCGATAAAGCGTACTCAACCCGCCGCACTGAAGATGTCTTGGGAGAAGTTTCAAGATCTGTTTAACGACAAATACTTTCCCGAGAGTATTCGTCACATGAAGGAGGTGGAGTTCATCAAATTGGAGCAGAATAATATGACCGTGTCGCAGTACGAGGCAAAATTTGCGGAGTTATCCCGGTTTGCGTCCCACCTGGTGGATAATGAAGAAAGAATGACGCGGATGTTTTTAAGAGGTTTGAAGCCGGAGATACGTCAACATCTTGTTTCTCATAAACTGTGTTTGTATTCAGATGTTGTAAATAGGGCTCAGTTGGTGGAGCGCGATAACGAGACAACGCAACAAAAAGAGAGCAGCCGGCAAAATGATAATACCAGTGAGAGCAGTCATCGAAGCGGTGACAACAAGCGTGGAGGGAATCAACAGGCCAGAAATGGTAACCACTTCGGTGGTAATCAGGGCCAAAACAATAAGAATGGACATTTCAAGAAGAGGAGATTCAACAATGACGGAAAGACGTCAGCACCAGCACCTGTCGTTAAGGAAGGAGAACGACCACCTATCATATGTTTCAAATGCGGAGGGGAGGGACACATCAGTCCAAACTGCGCGATGCCGTCCAAAGCATGTTATAATTGTGGAAGAGAAGGTCATTTAGCCCGATTTTGTCGTTTACCGAAAACAAATTCAGCTAGGATGGAGGCACCAAAAGCCGTCCCAGAAAAGTCAAAACCGGTTGTGCAAGGGAGAGCGTTTGTTGTGAACTCCCAGAGAGCAAGGAACCCGAATGAGGTCATCACGGGTAAGCTTATCATAAACTCTAAAGAAGTTTATACTTTATTTGATACCGGTTCAACCCATTCTTTTATTTCTCCTACTTGCGCTCATCGATTAAATTTGATTCCGGAGAAATTAGACTTTGACTTATCTGTGGAAACTCCGTTGGGAG
Organism: Panax notoginseng; assembly: GCA_016801055.1. NCBI lineage: Eukaryota > Viridiplantae > Streptophyta > Magnoliopsida > Apiales > Araliaceae > Panax > Panax notoginseng. Next base: position 291,412,537 of record CM029012.1, on the reverse strand, counting down.
AAACCTTCATTACCTCCACTGTTTATAAGTCTTGTTTGGTTCAAGTTGGTACCCACACATTACCTATCGATCTGATTTCATTAAAAATACTTGCATTTGACGTGATTCTAGGGATTGATTGGTTAACTACTCATTATGCAAAAATTGATTGTTTTCGTAAGGTTGTTAGTTTTCATATTCCTAATCGACCTATTATGCGAATTCAAGCAACCAAACCATTAAAATCAATCGCTGTCATCTCAAGCCATAAAGCTATTCGTTTATTGAAAAACGGATGTCAAGCTTTCTTAGCTCATGTCACAGATCTAAACAAAAATACGTCAGCTTTGAATGATATTTCTGTTGTTAATAAATTTCCTGACGTATTTCCCGAAGAACTTCCTGGCCTACCCCCAGAGCGTGAAATTGAATTTTGTATCGACCTTGAACCCGGTACAAAACCCATTTCCAAAGCCCCATATCGAATGGCTCCTATTGAACTTCAGGAGTTAAAGACCCAACTGCAGGAATTGTTAGACATTGGTTTTATTCGTCCTAGTACTTCTCCTTGGGGTGCTCCTGTTCTGTTCGTGAAGAAGAAAGATGGGAGTATGCGACTTTGTATTGATTATCGGGAGTTGAATCATGTCACCATCAAAAATAGGTACCCATTGCCACGTATTGATGACCTGTTTGACCAGTTGCAAGGAGCACAATTCTTTTCAAAGATCGATCTTCGTTCTGGATATCATCAGCTGAAGGTTAGAACTGAGGATATTCCAAAGACTGCCTTCAGAACTCGGTATGGGCATTATGAATTCTTAGTTATGTCTTTTGGATTGACTAATGCTCCTGCTGCCTTCATGGATATGATGAACAGGGTATTTAAGGAATATTTGGATCACTTTGTGGTCGTCTTTATCGATGACATCCTTGTTTATTCCAAAAGCCGTGACGATCATGAGCAACACTTGAGGCTGGTACTCCAAAAGCTTCGTGAATACAAACTTTATGCCAAGTTGAAGAAATGCGAGTTCTGGCTGGAGGAGGTAGCATTCCTTGGGCACGTAGTATCAAGTCGTGGAATATCGGTTGACCCGGCAAAGATTGAAGCTATTCAAAGCTGGGAGCAACCTAAATCAGTGACCGAGGTACGTAGCTTTCTTGGTTTAGCTGGTTATTATCGGAGATTCGTGGAAGGATTTTCTCGAATCGCTACTCCATTAACTCAGCTGACTCGGAAAGATACAAAGTTTGGTTGGAGCGAAGAATGTGAGCAGAGTTTTCAAGAACTCAAGAGGAGACTCATTTCAGCACCTGTTCTAACAATACCATCTGGCTCGGAGGGATTTGTCATCTACAGTGATGCTTCGAGCAAAGGGTTGGGATGCGTTCTCATGCAACATGGAAAAGTCATAGCCTATGCATCAAGACAACTCAAGGAATATGAGAGGAATTATCCTACTCATGATCTAGAGTTGGCAGCTGTTGTCTTTGCACTTAAAATTTGGAGGCATTACTTGTATGGGGAGAAAGTGGAGATCTTTACGGATCATAAAAGCCTCAAATATTTCTTCACTCAAAAGGAACTCAACATGCGACAACGACGTTGGCTTGAACTGTTGAAAGATTATGATCATACCATTCAATACCATCCTGGAAAAGCGAACGTGGTAGCTGACGCATTGAGTAGAAGATCATATGCGGGTACAAGTGCAATATTAACAACGCAAAGACCCATTTTGTGTGACTTGCAAAGGATGGAGATAGAGTTAAAGACTCCAGGGACCCATGTGATGATGGCGAATATACGAGTAGAACCGACTTTAATCGATAAAGTTAAAGCTGCTCAAGCTACAGACCTGGAGCTGATGCGTATGAGGAAGAAAGTGCAAGAAGGTTCTATGCCGGAAGCAAGAATCGATGAAGAAGGAATACTTCGAGTCAACTCCAGACTTTGTGTTCCTAACAACCCTGATTTAAAGTATGAAATCATGATGGAGGCGCACAACACACCGTTTGCAATCCATCCTGGAAGTACCAAAATGTATCATGATCTTCGTCATACATTTTGGTGGAGCAATATGAAGAGAGAGATAGCGTTGTTTATCTCAAGGTGTCTAACTTGTCAACGAGTCAAAGCGGAGCATCAAGTACCAAAAGGTCCATTGCAACCACTTGAAATTCCAGAATGGAAGTGGGAGCACATTACCATGGATTTCGTTACCGGTCTTCCTAGGGTTTCTCAAGGTATTGATGCGATTTGGGTCATTGTTGATAGATTGACCAAGTCTGCTCATTTCTTACCGATACGAGAAACTTATACACTTGAACGTCTTGCTCGTATGTACATAAACGAGATTGTAAGACTGCATGGTATGCCAGTATCCATAGTTTCTGACCGAGACCCAAGATTCACTTCACGATTTTGGGTTAGTTTACAAAAAGCTATGGGCACGGAGTTACGATTTAGTTCAGCATATCATCCTCAGACGGACGGACAATCAGAGAGGACTATTCAAACTCTTGAAGATCTATTAAGACTCTGTGTCTTTGACTTCAAAGGAAGTTGGGACAAGTTCTTACCATTGGTGGAGTTTTCCTACAACAACAGTTATCAAGCAAGTATTGGCATGGCTCCATTCGAAGCATTGTATGGAAGAAAATGTCGTTCTCCAGTATGCTGGGATGAGGTGGGCGAAGCAACGTTGTTGGGACCGGAGTTGGTACGTATGACTACAGAAAAGATTCAAACGATCCGACAACGTATAAAAACCTCACAAGATCGACAAAAGAGTTATGCTGATCTTCATCGAAAGGACGTGGAATTTGATGTAGGAGATCATGTGTTCTTACGTGTTGCTCCATGGAAAGGAGTTACGAGATTTGGAAAGAGAGGAAAGCTAAATCCTCGATTCATCGGTCCATTTTTAATCCTCGATCGAGTAGGAACTGTGGCTTATAGACTCGCTTTACCGCCAAGTATGTCTCGTGTTCATAACGTTTTCCACATATCCATGTTACGCAAATATGTGGAAGACCCGAACCACATTATTGAGTTAGAACCGGACGAAATAGCGGAGGATTTGACGTATGAAGAAGTTCCTGTTCAAATCTTGGATAAGAAGGAACATATTCTACGCTCCAAGGTTATACCTCAAGTTAAAGTTTTGTGGAGAAACCACGATGTTGAGGAAATGACTTGGGAGTTAGAATCAGAAATGAAATCAAGGTATCCTTACCTCTTCGACATACCAGGTACGTACCCTAATTTCGAGGGCGAAATTTCATAAGAAGGGGAGGTTGTAAGACCCCAACTTTTATAAATAAAGATGAATTTTCTATAAATATCATTTTTGAATATTATGAAGTTAATTTGATATAATGTTATAGTTGTGGGTAATATTTATAAATTTTGCAAAGTAAGCAAGTTGTTATAAAATATTCGTTTGGTCGGGGAATATTCTTTTTGTCGGGGAATATTCGTACGACGGCACAATCATTGGTGGACCCCACAACGGAATTATTGTCGGATTGAGAAAACGACAGAATTATCTTTCTATAAAAATAACAGCTGAGGTGTTACCGTTAAAACCGTTAAAACTGTTGAACTACTCGGTAGTAAAAGTACAGTAATACGCGTGGTTGCATAGTAGCACACGGTATTGATTATTGATGCTTACGTGAGAAGTCACTCAGCTATACTCAATTATTGCTACAGTAATTGCTGCATCATATCTCTTAAATTATTGTCATAGTATCATCTGTATAATATGTTATATTATTAAATCAATAATTGAGACGTTGTGGTAAGTTTGGTTATTTTATGGTGGGCCATATGTCATCATCTAAGAGTCTCTTCGTCAATAGTAATTACCGTCGTCAATTGTAATTACCGTCGTCAATAGTAATTACCGTCGTCAATAGTATTTACCTTGGTCAATAGTAATTACCTTCGTCAATAGTATTTACCTTCGGTCAATAGTAATTACCTTCGTCAATAGTATTTACCTTGGTCAATAGTAATTACCTTCGTCAATAGTATTTACCTTGGTCAATAGTAATTACTTTCATCAATAGTAGTTGTCCCTTCAATATTACCAAGAGTCATTTGACCCTTCGTTAAGACCAAGAGTCATTTGACCCTTCGTTAAGACCAAGAGCCACCCTCAGTTTTTCTATAAATAGAGGCCTAGGGCTTCATTATTTTTCACGAATTCATTCAAGCTATAGAGAGAGAAAGTATAGAGAGAATAAGAGAGAGAGAGACTAAAAGTATTCTGCTACATCACTTTTTCAATATCCAGTTCTTTTAAGGTAGGGAATATTATTTCTTTTATATTCATGAAGAGAACTTCTGTTATTCCATTCGTTATTATTCTGTTGGAATAACCAGTATACGCGGTCTACCCTATACTTGGTGACATTCTTCTATTATTCTGTTGGAACATCCTGTCTGTGTGTTTTACACCGGACCTGGTTCCGTTTATTATTCTGTTGGAACATCCTGTCTGTGTGTTTTACACCGGACCTGGTTCCGTTTTTATTATTATTCTGTTGGAACATCCTGTCTGTGTGTTTTACACCGGACCTGGTTCCATTATTTATTATTCTGTCGGAATATCCTGTCTGTGCGTTTACGCCGGACCTGGTTCCATTATTTATTATTCTGTTGGAATAACCTGTCTGTGCGGTCTATCGCATGCATGGTGATTTCTTTTGTTATTCCATTCTTTATTATACTCAGTTGGTTAAGTTTTGACTTCTATACTCCATGAAATTTGTGGAATATCCTTGATAGTTGCGTTTCATCCAGTATCTTTTCAAGAAAATATTCTTCTAAGCATTCTTGAATTTTACTCCACAATGCAGTATCATGTTGACAATTTGGACGTTGTTAATTCCTGGATAAATTAATTCTTGAACTTGTTTTATTGAATTCTTATATCATTGTCATCATCCTCATGTTTATAAAATGTTGAAAGTCATCTGTGGCCTGTAGTGCATAGATGGACTTGGTATGATTATGACCAGGGATTATTCGGTATAATCATGACCGTAATGTTACAAATGATGTGGTAAAAGTCCTCATTGGCCCGTAGTGCATTGATGGACAGTTGTTGGCATGATCATGACCATTAATGAATATACGAATATCCTTGGCCGTAGTGCAGGGGTGATTCGATGATGTGGATTATTTTATTAAGCTGAGTCTCAGCGATTACAGTGTTGAAAACTTTTTAAATCATAAAAGATAGTAGAGTTTATTTTCTACTTGACTCTTTTAATGGATTGCTTGTTCCGCTACAGTTAAACTTGATGTCTATTATATTTTATCAGTTTAACATTGTTGAAGGCTAATGATAATTTATTCTGCATTATCTTAGTCATAATATTTCTTACTGGGCTAGTTGAGCTCACCCTTTCTTTCACTGTTCTCTTCAGGAAATGAGAACGTAGATGGGACAAGTCGGGGTACGGAGTGATGGTCCGAATGATAGTATTAGTTAGTAGTCCTCACTATTCTATGTAATGGTGTGTTAATAAATGTAATGAGGACTCCTTTTGAGTATGAATACTCTCTAGAAGATAATATCTGTATTCAAACTCACAGTTTATGTTTTGTCGTATTGTACACGACAGATGTATTAATCAGTTGTATTTGTATTCTGTACTATGTATCTGACGACCCAAGATGGGTGATGTATACCTAATTTTGGGGACGTCACATATACAACCTCACCAACCCTCTCCAAAATCTCAAATGGGCCGATATAACGCGGACTAAGCTTCCCTTTCAACCCAAATCGTCGAATGCCCTTCTAAGGAGAAACTTTTAGAAACACATGCTCACCAGGTTCAACTTCTAAAGTCCTCCTATGCTTATCAGCATAACACTTCTGTCGTGATCGAGCCGATTTTAATTTCTCCTTAGCCACCGCTACCTTCTCCGTAGTGATTTAAACTAACTCAGGTCCTTCTATGGCCCTTTCACCAACCTCATCCCAACAAGTTGGTGCTCGACACTTCCTACCATACAATGCCTCAAATGGAGCCATCCCAATACTTACATGCCAGCTGTTGTTATAAGCAAACTCAACTAGGCTCAAGTAATCATCCCAATTACCCGACCACTCAAGTGCACAAGACCTCAACATATCCTCCAACGTCTGAATAGTCATTTCGGATTGCCCATCAGTTTGTGGATGAAAAGAAGTACTGAAGTTGAGCAGAGTACCCCAAGCTCGTTGGAACCCTTTCCAAAACTGTGAAGTGAACCGTGGGTCCCGATCTGAAACAATAGACACTGGAGTACCATGAAGTCTAATAATCTCCTGCTGAAAGATTTGTGCCAACCTAACCACCGAGTTACCCTCATGGATAGCCAAAAAGTGTGCCGATTTGGTCAGTCGGTCCACCACTACCCAAATGGCATCATTCTTCCTGAAAGTCTTTGGCAAACCAGTCACAAAATCCATCGTGATATCTTCCCACTTCCACACTGGAATGTCTAACTGTTGCAGTAGCTCGTTGATGTTCTATCTTCACTTGTTGACAAGTGAGGCACTTCCCAACATATTCAGCCACGTCTCGTTTCATCCCATTCCACCAAAAATTCTTCTTCAAATCCCTATACATCTTTGTTGTGACAACCCCGAAACAGGTCCATTCCACCCAACCCATTCTGAGTCGTCAAATACATGGTACAGAAAATAACTACAACTTTATTACAACAATTGTCGTGCAAAATACAACAACACATATGATGTGAGTTTGGATACAAATATATACCAAATGTGACTCATGTTCCAACCGTGGACATCACCTCACAATAACACCTTACATAAAGGTATAGTCAAAAATTATTTTAGAAATTAGAATATTTGGGAAGTGCTCAAGGAAACCTTCGTACATGGGAGGCCACGCGTCTAGGTTATGATAGATATCATATGGCCACAGAATTATCCTTGGTTGACCCAATAGACCCCAAAGAAAAACGAGAAGATTACTATCATATTCTTTCCAATGGTGAGTCTTCTCTTGACTTATCATTATCTCCACTGTCTCTAATTGAGAATTATACTTCAAACAAACACCAAGATTATATAGGTAGTGCCCATAGATATACTCAGCAAGTGGATGAGCACATCCCTGTCTTATGATGACACGAGGTTGTATGTCATTAGACATCTTGTATGATAGTGACAAAACACCCTTCCAACGTTGGGTTCGCCTCACCCTATTTTCTTCACCAAATATAACTACTAAATGATGACCACCGTTCTATTCCCTTGTTACCCCCGCTCGACCCAGCTACACTCTTATTACCTGAAAGGAATTGTGAAGCAAAAGGGTGAGCACAACTAGCTCAGTAAAGAATATCATGACTAAAGATAATTAAATTATCAATAGCCTTCATCAATAATAAATCAGAGATTTAGAACATATGGTAAATGATAAAAATTTCAACCATAGTTGCAGCGGAACGAGCAATCCATTAGAAGAGTCAAATAGACTATAAAGTCTATTATCTTCTCCATGTTAAAAATCCACCAACAATATTTTATCCATGTAACATCACTCAACAGTTCCTTTCCACAATCATATGAATAACTCATAATCATAATTGTGACTATAAATTTTTCTTCGCACCCAGGACGAAGAATATTTTCATCACCTGTCTTTACCTGAAACATCAAAGATCATGGTTATACCAAATCACAGTTCCTGTTTATAATCATACTAACAAATCCATCTTTGCACTACGGGCCAAAGATATTCATCAACAAACCATCTTTGCACTACGGCCAAAGATATTAATCAACAAACCATCTTTGCACTACGGGCCAAAGATATTCAACAATAGTTCATCTTTGCACTACAGGCCAAAGATATTCATCAACAGTTCATCTTTGCACTACAGGCCAAAGATATTCATCAACAGGCCATCTTTGCACTACATGCCAAAGATATTCATCAACAATTCATATTTGCACTACAGGCCAAATATATTCATATCTCAAAGAAATATATAATCATTTCAGAATTTATATAAACAATAATTATAACCATGTTGATCAATTCACCTTTGCACTTAAGCTTAAGATATTCAATTATAAATTCAATGGTCATGATCATACCAGTCACAATTCAACTTTGCACTACAGGCCAAAGAGAACCCTAGTCATGATCATACCAATAATCTACCCATCTTTACACTCCAGTGAAAGAGAATTTCAACATCAGGGTTATAAAAATGTTATATATGATGATAAAAATAATATGATCAACATATAGTTTTAATCTCAAGAGTAATATTCGTAACTCATGAATAGTAACCCCGACACAAAAGATAGAAATTCTACAATAAAATTCATACCAATATTTCGGTATAATGATATTGAAAGAATAACATTACTTAAATTTATAAACAATTTATTTTAATTGTTTACACTTTACTAATTAATGCATTTAATCATCATAAAATGCCAACTCTTACAATTTCATCATCAATAACCAAAACCCTCATCAAAAATCTGCATATACCTCATATAGGATTCTCAAGCCATAAAATCCTATTTTTCAATTTTCTTTCTTCACAAAACATATTTAATTCATTTACTCATAACTAGACCATTTTCATGAAAAATACCAAATCAGTTCCAAAAATATTTCTTTTCTGGGATTTAGCATAATATAGTCCCATAGTGAACATATATTTTTCTCAGAATTTTTAAAAGTCATTTACTATTTTTCATATGGCCAAAATAGCCGAATATTTAGACATTTATCAAAAATTGTACTTTTGTCTAAAAATTCTGAAATTTACAGAGTATACTTCTATCATATACATGTACTCCCAATAAAAATTTCATCAATTTTGGAGTTAACCACAAGGAATTATAAGCGTTACTTTTAAAATAGTCTTTTCTCATAAAATTCATAACTCTCAATCTATACATCCAAAAATCACCATTTTTGGACACAATCAAGAAAACTCATCAAAATATCATTTCAAATTTTTCCAGAATTTTTGAAGTTCAGAAAAATTACGAAACTGAAAATCATAACAACCCTTAAAATCCCTTAATATCCCTTACTATCCCTTACCTCAAAAGAGCAGTACTTCTGACTGGATATCGGATATGATGCTGAAGGAAACTTGCACTGATGAATAGCAACTCACCAAGTATCTAAAAACTCACAAAATATGCTTCATAATATAGAGAGAGAAAGAGAGAAAGCTTATGTTTCTGGTGTGATTTTCAATTCTAACTTAGCCCTCTATTTATAGGAAAATTTTGGTAGGTTTGACCTGCAACCTGATGGCTTTACCTGCTACTATTCCCACCCACCACATTTGAAATATAATTCAGCACATTTCTTCACCAACCACAAGTGGGGCCCACCAATTCTAGAATTTTCCACCAAAATGATAAACTCCGAAAATTCAACAATTTCTGAACCAGTCATCTCGTAAAATTCATAATAAATCATACGTTCATTTTTAACGGTTCAAAATTTGTGGGCATATACTCAACTTATATATGTATAACATATCCAAAAATTACCACGATCCAACGGTCGGATTAAAAATTATAACCCCCGCAAAATATCTCAAAAACCCTGATTTTTAATACCTCCATTCCGACAAAAATACTGATAAAAACCTCAACATTAACTCCTTCATTTTTAACCACAAAAATATATCCCTCATTTATATCCACATAAAATAAATATTTCCTTATCATATGAATCAATAATTAATTATTCACAAATAATATTACAGAATCACATTTATGACAACCAGGCCGTTCCCAGGAAAGAGGGGGCTTTCCAATAAGGATTTCTCCTTACTGGCGCGCAATTAGATGACCAAACCTCTCCTTAGACAGAACTTTCTAGACATTGCCAATAATGTTATCTAATAATATTATTCAAATAATATGAATTATTGATCTGATAAAGAAAATACTGTGCAGCAACAATTATTGAAACAACAATAATATAAAATATCAACGCAGCAATTATTGAATCAATAAAATAAAATATTGAACAGTAATTACTGTAACAATTATTGAGTAGTGCCTTCTTACGTAAGAATCAATAATTGGTGCAATACCGTGTGCTACTGTATTTTAACCACCGTATATTCCAACAGTGTTAACGGTAACAACTACGCCGTTATTTGTAAAAACTCAAATTTGTCGTTTTCTTCATCCGACAGTTATTCGTTATGGGGCCCACAAATAGCTGCGCCGTCGTACGAATATTCCCCGACAGAAAGAATATTCCACGACCAAACGAATATTCCCCGACAACAATGATTATTTTATAACCACTTGCTTATTTTGAAAAAAAAATCATCATTTCACTCATAACTTTAAACTTTTATCAATTTAACCATTTACTGAATAGTAATTATAAGAAAAATTGAATACTTTTATTTCATAAAATTCGGGGTCTTACAATCTCCCCTCCTTATGAAATTTCGTCCCCGAAATTTACGTACCTGGTATTTCAAAGAGTTGAGAATACCTTACTTTCATTTCAGATTCCATCTTCTCTGTCATCATGATTTCTCCATTGCTCATCTCCTGTATTTCAGATATCATTCTAGAATACAGCTTCAAAACAAGGGTTAATTGAACAAATTAACATATCACATAATATCCCGATATTATGACTGACCAACAAATAAGCTTAGGTAGGACACACTAGCGAAGGATTTACTCATCTCTCCCCTCCTAGTTATATTTCCCGATCTCCGCCAGAGATCATATCCCTAAGCTCTGATACCACCTGTGACAACCCCAAAATAGGTCCATTCCACCCAACCCATTCTGAGTCGTCAAATACATGGTACAGAAAATAACTACAACTTTATTACAACAATTGTCGTGCAAAATACAACAACACATATGCTGTGAGTTTGGATACAAATATATACCAAATGTGACTCATGTTCCAACCGTGGACATCACCTCACAATAACACCTTACATAAAGGTATAGTCAAAAACTGTTTTAGAAATTAGAATCTTTGGGAAGTGCTCAAGGAAACCTTCGTACATGGGAGGCCACGCGTCTAGGTTATGATAGATATCATATGGCCACAGAATTATCCTTGGTTGACCCAATAGACCCCAAAGAAAAACGAGAAGATTACTATCATATTCTTCCCAATGGTGAGTCTTCTCTTGACTTATCATTATCTCCACTGTCTCTAATTGAGAATTATACTTCAAACAAACACCAAGATTATATAGGTAGTGCCCATAGATATACTCAGCAAGTGGATGAGCACATCCCTGTCTTATGATGACACGAGGTTGTATGTCATTAGACATCTTGTATGATAGTGACAAAACACCCTTCCAACGTTGGGTTCGCCTCACCCTATTTTCTTCACCAAATATAACTACTAAATGATGACCACCGTTCTATTCCCTTGTTACCCCCGCTCGACCCAGCTACACTCTTATTACCTGAAAGGAATTGTGAAGCAAAAGGGTGAGCACAACTAGCTCAGTAAAGAATATCATGACTAAAGATAATTAAATTATCAATAGCCTTCATCAATAATAAATCAGAGATTTAGAACATATGGTAAATGATAAAAATTTCAACCATAGTTGCAGCGGAACGAGCAATCCATTAGAAGAGTCAAATAGACTATAAAGTCTATTATCTTCTCCATGTTAAAAATCCACCAACAATATTTTATCCATGTAACATCACTCAACAGTTCCTTTCCACAATCATATGAATAACTCATAATCATAATTGTGACTATAAATTTTTCTTCGCACCCAGGACGAAGAATATTTTCATCACCTGTCTTTACCTGAAACATCAAAGATCATGGTTATACCAAATCACAGTTCCTGTTTATAATCATACTAACAAATCCATCTTTGCACTACGGGCCAAAGATATTCATCAACAAACCATCTTTGCACTACGGGCCAAAGATATTCATCAACAAACCATCTTTGCACTACGGGCCAAAGATATTCAACAACAGTTCATCTTTGCACTACAGGCCAAAGATATTCATCAACAGTTCATCTTTGCACTACAGGCCAAAGATATTCATCAACAGGCCATCTTTGCACTACATGCCAAAGATATTCATCAACAATTCATATTTGCACTACAGGCCAAATATATTCATATCTCAAAGAAATATATAATCATTTCAGAATTTATATAAACAATAATTATAACCATGTTGATCAATTCACCTTTGCACTTAAGCTTAAGATATTCAATTATAAATTCAATGGTCATGATCATACCAGTCACAATTCAACTTTGCACTACAGGCCAAAGAGAACCCTAGTCATGATCATACCAATAATCTACCCATCTTTACACTCCAGTGAAAGAGAATTTCAACATCAGGGTTATAAAAATGTTATATATGATGATAAAAATAATATGATCAACATATAGTTTTAATCTCAAGAGTAATATTCGTAACTCATGAATAGTAACCCCGACACAAAAGATAGAAATTCTACAATAAAATTCATACCAATATTTCGGTATAATGATATTGAAAGAATAACATTACTTAAATTTATAAACAATTTATTTTAATTGTTTACACTTTACTAATTAATGCATTTAATCATCATAAAATGCCAACTCTTACAATTTCATCATCAATAACCAAAACCCTCATCAAAAATCTGCATATACCTCATATAGGATTCTCAAGCCATAAAATCCTATTTTTCAATTTTCTTTCTTCACAAAACATATTTAATTCATTTACTCATAACTAGACCATTTTCATGAAAAATACCAAATCAGTTCCAAAAATATTTCTTTTCTGGGATTTAGCATAATATAGTCCCATAGTGAACATATATTTTTCTCAGAATTTTTAAAAGTCATTTACTATTTTTCATATGGCCAAAATAGCCGAATATTTAGACATTTATCAAAAATTGTACTTTTGTCCAAAAATTCTGAAATTTACAGAGTATACTTCTATCATATACATGTACTCCCAATAAAAATTTCATCAATTTTGGAGTTAACCACAAGGAATTATAAGCGTTACTTTTAAAATAGTCTTTTCTCATAAAATTCATAACTCTCAATCTATACATCCAAAAATCACCATTTTTGGACACAATCAAGAAAACTCATCAAAATATCATTTCAAATTTTTCCAGAATTTTTGAAGATCAGAAAAATTACGAAACTGAAAATCATAACAACCCTTAAAATCCCTTAATATCCCTTACTATCCCTTACCTCAAAAGAGCAGTACTTCTGACTGGATATCGGATATGATGCTGAAGGAAACTTGCACTGATGAATAGCAACTCACCAAGTATCTAAAAACTCACAAAATATGCTTCATAATATAGAGAGAGAAAGAGAGAAAGCTTATGTTTCTGGTGTGATTTTCAATTCTAACTTAGCCCTCTATTTATAGGAAAATTTTGGTAGGTTTGACCTGCAACCTGATGGCTTTACCTGCTACTATTCCCACCCACCACATTTGAAATATAATTCAGCACATTTCTTCACCAACCACAAGTGGGGCCCACCAATTCTAGAATTTTCCACCAAAATGATAAACTCCGAAAATTCAACAATTTCTGAACCAGTCATCTCGTAAAATTCATAATAAATCATACGTTCATTTTTAACGGTTCAAAATTTGTGGGCATATACTCAACTTATATATGTATAACATATCCAAAAATTACCACGATCCAACGGTCGGATTAAAAATTATAACCCCCGCAAAATATCTCAAAAACCCTGATTTTTAATACCTCCATTCCGACAAAAATACTGATAAAAACCTCAACATTAACTCCTTCATTTTTAACCACAAAAATATATCCCTCATTTATATCCACATAAAATAAATATTTCCTTATCATATGAATCAATAATTAATTATTCACAAATAATATTACAGAATCACATTTATGACAACCAGGCCGTTCCCAGGAAAGAGGGGGCTTTCCAATAAGGATTTCTCCTTACTGGCGCGCAATTAGATGACCAAACCTCTCCTTAGACAGAACTTTCTAGACATTGCCAATAATGTTATCTAATAATATTATTCAAATAATATGAATTATTGATCTGATAAAAGAAAATACTGTGCAGCAACAATTATTGAAACAACAATAATATAAAATATCAACGCAGCAATTATTGAATCAATAAAATAAAATATTGAACAGTAATTACTGTAACAATTATTGAGTAGTGCCTTCTTACGTAAGAATCAATAATTGGTGCAATACCGTGTGCTACTGTATTTTAACCACCGGGTATTCCAACAGTGTTAACGGTAACAACTACGCCGTTATTTGTAAAAACTCAAATTTGTCGTTTTCTTCATCCGACAGTTTTCGTTATGGGGCCCACAAATAGCTGCGCCGTCGTACGAATATTCCCCGACAGAAAGAATATTCCACGACCAAACGAATATTCCCCGACAACAATGATTATTTTATAACCACTTGCTTATTTTGAAAAAAAAAATCATCATTTCACTCATAACTTTAAACTTTTATCAATTTAACCATTTACTGAATAGTAATTATAAGAAAAATTGAATACTTTTATTTCATAAAATTCGGGGTCTTACAATCTCCCCTCCTTATGAAATTTCGTCCCCGAAATTTACGTACCTGGTATTTCAAAGAGTTGAGAATACCTTACTTTCATTTCAGATTCCATCTTCTCTGTCATCATGATTTCTCCATTGCTCATCTCCTGTATTTCAGATATCATTCTAGAATACAGCTTCAAAACAAGGGTTAATTGAACAAATTAACATATCACATAATATCCCAATATTATGACTGACCAACAAATAAGCTTAGGTAGGACACACTAGCGAAGGATTTACTCATCTCTCCCCTCCTAGTTATATTTCCCGATCTCCGCCAGAGATCATATCCCTAAGCTCTGATACCACCTGTGACAACCCCAAAATAGGTCCATTCCACCCAACCCATTCTGAGTCGTCAAATACATGGTACAGAAAATAACTACAACTTTATTACAACAATTGTCGTGCAAAATACAACAACACATATGCTGTGAGTTTGGATACAAATATATACCAAATGTGACTCATGTTCCAACCGTGGACATCACCTCACAATAACACCTTACATAAAGGTATAGTCAAAAATTGTTTTAGAAATTAGAATCTTTGGGAAGTGCTCAAGGAAACCTTCGTACATGGGAGGCCACGCGTCTAGGTTATGATAGATATCATATGGCCACAGAATTATCCTTGGTTGACCCAATAGACCCCAAAGAAAAACGAGAAGATTACTATCATATTCTTCCCAATGGTGAGTCTTCTCTTGACTTATCATTATCTCCACTGTCTCTAATTGAGAATTATACTTCAAACAAACACCAAGATTATATAGGTAGTGCCCATAGATATACTCAGCAAGTGGATGAGCACATCCCTGTCTTATGATGACACGAGGTTGTATGTCATTAGACATCTTGTATGATAGTGACAAAACACCCTTCCAACGTTGGGTTCGCCTTACCCTATTTTCTTCACCAAATATAACTACTAAATGATGACCACCGTTCTATTCCCTTGTTACCCCCGCTCGACCCAGCTACACTCTTATTACCTGAAAGGAATTGTGAAGCAAAAGGGTGAGCACAACTAGCTCAGTAAAGAATATCATGACTAAAGATAATTAAATTATCAATAGCCTTCATCAATAATAAATCAGAGATTTAGAACATATGGTAAATGATAAAAATTTCAACCATAGTTGCAGCGGAACGAGCAATCCATTAGAAGAGTCAAATAGACTATAAAGTCTATTATCTTCTCCATGTTAAAAATCCATCAACAATATTTTATCCATGTAACATCACTCAACAGTTCCTTTCCACAATCATATGAATAACTCATAATCATAATTGTGACTATAAATTTTTCTTCGCACCCAGGACGAAGAATATTTTCATCACATGTCTTTACCTGAAACATCAAAGATCATGGTTATACCAAATCACAGTTCCTGTTTATAATCATACTAACAAATCCATCTTTGCACTACGGGCCAAAGATATTCATCAACAAACCATCTTTGCACTACGGGCCAAAGATATTCATCAACAAACCATCTTTGCACTACGGGCCAAAGATATTCAACAATAGTTCATCTTTGCACTACAGGCCAAAGATATTCATCAACAGTTCATCTTTGCACTACAGGCCAAAGATATTCATCAACAGGCCATCTTTGCACTACATGCCAAAGATATTCATCAACAATTCATATTTGCACTACAGGCCAAATATATTCATATCTCAAAGAAATATATAATCATTTCAGAATTTATATAAACAATAATTATAACCATGTTGATCAATTCACCTTTGCACTTAAGCTTAAGATATTCAATTATAAATTCAATGGTCATGATCATACCAGTCACAATTCAACTTTGCACTACAGGCCAAAGAGAACCCTAGTCATGATCATACCAATAATCTACCCATCTTTACACTCCAGTGAAAGAGAATTTCAACATCAGGGTTATAAAAATGTTATATATGATGATAAAAATAATATGATCAACATATAGTTTTAATCTCAAGAGTAATATTCGTAACTCATGAATAGTAACCCCGACACAAAAGATAGAAATTCTACAATAAAATTCATACCAATATTTCGGTATAATGATATTGAAAGAATAACATTACTTAAATTTATAAACAATTTATTTTAATTGTTTACACTTTACTAATTAATGCATTTAATCATCATAAAATGCCAACTCTTACAATTTTATCATCAATAACCAAAACCCTCATCAAAAATCTGCATATACCTCATATAGGATTCTCAAGCCATAAAATCCTATTTTTCAATTTTCTTTCTTCACAAAACATATTTAATTCATTTACTCATAACTAGACTATTTTCATGAAAAATACCAAATCAGTTCCAAAAATATTTCTTTTCTGGGATTTAGCATAATATAGTCCCATAGTTGAACATATATTTTTCTCAGAATTTTTAAAATTCATTTACTATTTTTCATATGGCCAAAACAGCCGAATATTTAGACATTTATCAAAAATTATACTTTTGTCCAAAAATTCTGAAATTTACAGAGTATACTTCTATCATATACATGTACTCCCAATAAAAATTTCATCAATTTTGGAGTTAACCACAAGAAATTATAAGCGATTACTTTTAAAATAGTCTTTTCTCATAAAATTCATAACTCTCAATTTATACATCCAAAAATCACCATTTTTGGACACAATCAAGAAAACTCATCAAAATATCATTTCAAATTTTTCCAGAATTTTTGAAGTTCAGAAAAATTACGAAATTAAAAATCATAACAACCCTTAAAATCCCTTAATATCCCTTACTATCCCTTACCTCAAAAGAGCAGTACTTCTGACTGGATATCGGATATGATGCTGAAAGAAACTTGCACTGATAAATAGTAACTCACCAAGTATCTAAAAACTCACAAAATATGCTTCATAATATAGAGAGAGAAAGAGAGAAAGCTTATGTTTCTGGTGTGATTTTCAATTCTAACTTAGCCCTCTATTTATAGGAAAATTTTGGTAGGTTTGACCTGCAACCTGATGGCTTTACCTGCTACTATTTCCACCCACCACATTTGAAATATAATTCAGCACATTTCTTCACCAACCACAAGTGGGGCCCACCAATTCTAGAATTTTCCACCAAAATGATAAACTCCGAAAATTCAACAATTTCTGAACCAGTCATCTCGTAAAATTCATAATAAATCATACGTTCATTTTTAACGGTTCAAAATTTGTGGGCATATACTCAACTTATATATGTATAACATATCCAAAAATTACCACGATCCAACGGTCGGATTAAAAATTATAACCCCCGCAAAATATCTCAAAAACCCTAATTTTTAATACCTCCATTCCGACAAAAATACTGATAAAAACCTCAACATTAACTCCTTCATTTTTAACCACAAAAATATATCCCTCGTTTATATCCACATAAAATAAATATTTCCTTATCATACGAATCAATAATTAATTATTCACAAATAATATTACAGAATCACATTTATGACAACCAGGCCGTTCCCAGGAAAGAGGGGGCTTTCCAATAAGGATTTTTCCTTACTGGCGCGCAATTAGATGACCAAACCTCTCCTTAGACAGAACTTTCTAGACATTGCCAATAATGTTATCTAATAATATTATTCAAATAATATGAATTATTGATCTGATAAAAGAAAATACTGTGCAGCAACAATTATTGAAACAACAATAATATAAAATATCAACGCAGCAATTATTGAATCAATAAAATAAAATATTGAACAGTAATTACTGTAACAATTATTGAGTAGTGCCTTCTTACGTAAGAATCAATAATTGGTGCAATACCGTGTGCTACTGTATTTTAACCACCGGGTATTCTAACAGTATTAACGGTAACAACTACGCCGTTATTTATAAAAACTTAATTTTTGTCGTTATCTACATCCGACCGTTTTCCGTTATGGGGCCCGCAAATAGCTGCGCCGTCGTACGAATATTCCCCGACAGAAAAAATATTCCACGACCAAACGAATATTCCCCGACAACAATGATTATTTTATAACCACTTGCTTATTTTGAAAAAAAAAAAAATCATCTTTCACTCATAACTTTAAACTTTTATCAATTTAACCATTTACTGAATAGTAATTATAAGAAAAATTGAATGCTTTTATTTCATAAAATTCGGGGTCTTACATTTGTAGAACCAGGATGAATAGAAAATGGCGAACTATGAGCCTCAGCCAACACAACCTCTCGAATGATTGGATCTGATGGTACACACAATCGCTCACCCAACCAAATCACACCGTGATCATCAATACGAAACTCAGACTGCTTGCCCTTCTCTAGATTCTGCGTCATACCCCACAACTCCCCATTTTCCTTTTGAGCTTCTTTGACCAGTGTGATAAGAGAGGGCTCAACTCTCATACCCGCTAAATGCCCATCTGAACCTCGTACATCCAACTCCAACTCTAGCCGATCCATATCCGAAATAAGCTGAGGTTGTGTAATAAGGGCTGCTACACTCCCTGAACTCTTTCGGCTAAGAGCATCTGCAACGACATTTGCCTTCCCCGAGTGATACTGAATTTTAGCATCATAATCCTTTAGAAGCTCCAACCAACGCCTCTGCCTCTGCCTCATATTGAGCTCCTTCCGACTGAAAATGTATTTAAGACTTTTATGATTGGTGAAGATATCATAAGTCTCTCCATACAAATAGTGCCTCCAAATCTTTAAGGTAAAGATCACCACTGCCAACTCCAAATCATGTGTGGGGTAGTTCACCTCATAAGGCTTAAGCTGCCTAGAAGCATAAGCAATCACCTTACCGTGTTGCATCAAAACACACCCCAAACCCTTCTTAGAAGCATCACTATAAATTTGGTAACCTTCAGTCCCCGACGGCAATACAAGTATAGGAGCTGTCATAAGTCGTTTCTTCAACTCTTCGAAACTCTTCTCACGCTCCTCATTTCACACAAACTTCACACCCTTTCTCATCAACTGGGTTAATGGTAAGGCAAACAGGGAAAATCCTTCCACAAACCGCCTATAGTACCATGCCAAACCCAAGAAACTCCTAATTTCCGTCACTGTAGTAGGTCTTGGCCATTTAGTGATAGCCTCAACCTTCGCAGGATCCACCTTAATGCCTTCAGCAGAAACAACATGTTCCAAAAATGCGACTTGCTCCGACCAAAACTCGCATTTAGAGAATTTAGCATACAATTTCTCTTTCTACAAAATCCCCAACACTGTGCGAAGATGCTCCTCATGCTCTTCTTTAGACTTGGAGTAAACCAAAATGTCATCAATAAAGACAATAACGAATTGGTCCAAGTACTCCCTGAACACTCGATTCATTAAATCCGTAAACACCGCCGGAGCGTTAGTCAACCCGAATGGCATCACCAGAAACTCGTAATGCCCATATCGAGTGCGAAAAGCTGTCTTAGGGATATCCTCATCCCTCACTCTCAACTGATGATAGCCCGACCTCAAGTCTATTTTCGAAAAATATTTTGCCCCCTGAAGTTGGTCAAACAAGTCATCAATCCTCGGCAATGGATACCGATTCCTAATGGTAATCTTGTTCAACTCCCTGTAGTTTATACACAGCCTCATAGACCTGTCCTTTTTCTTCACAAACAAGACCGGAGCACCCCACGGCGAAACATTCGGCCGAATCACACCACGATCTAACAGCTCCTGCAACTGTTCCTTTAACTCCTGCAACTCCAATGGTGCCATCCGATACGGCACCTTAGAGATAGGCTCCGCACCAGGAATAAGCTTAACATCAAACTCCACTTCTCGTTGCGGTGGCAATCCTGACAACTCCTCAAGAAACACATCAAAAAAGTCACAAACAATTGGAACATCCTGAATACGAGACTCACCCTTAGAGGAATCTTTCACAAACGCCAAATACCCCTCACAACCCTTTGCCACCAACTTTCCAGCCTTCAAAGTTGAAATCAACTTCACCACCCTACTTGGTTGTGAACCCTGAAACACGAATTCTGGAGACTTCACATCTCCAATTATAACCTTCTTCGCTTGACAATCGATAGTGGCATGGTGCTTATCCAACCAGTCCATCCCAAGAATGACATCAAATCGTGCATACTCATCGAAAAAAGATTAGCCCTATGAATCTTATCCTCAAAACTGATCGCACACCCTCGATACAAATCAGAAATAACAACAGAAGTCCCCATCGGGGTAGCAATAGACATAACAGAATCTAAAGACTGAGATGGCACATCCAGGTGCCGAACAAAAGACTGAGCAACAACGGAATGAGTAGAACCCGTATCAAATAAAATAGACGATTCACGATTGCCAACTAAAAAAGTGCCAGAAATAGTACCTGGTGCACCTGCTGCCTGGTTATACGTCAAGGCAAACACTCGACCACCCTGACGCTGACCTTCATTGCCACCATTATCACCACCTCCACCATTTTCACGTGGACCGGTACAATTCCTAGCAATATGACCCATTTGTCCACACAAGAAGCATGCACATGTGAGTCTGTGGCACTGCCTCCCCGGATGATTAGCCCCTTAAGTAGCACAATGAGCTATCGGGATGAGATTTGGGTTACCCCCATCGGCTGGTCCCGGATAACGACCCTGATTCTGCCCCTGCTGACGATTCTGCCACTGCGGACGATTCTGACCATTCCAAGGTAGTTGCAGCTGACGATTCTGCCCTTGCTGAGGCATCTGCTGATAACCCCTATTTTGATTCTGGCCATACCACTGCCCCTGCCCCTGCTGACCACCACGGTTCTTATTCCACTGACCACCCTGACTTCTCCCATGCTGAACGAAAGTTTGACCCTGCTGGTCATCTCTGTCCCTC
The DNA here is from genome assembly GCA_016801055.1 of Panax notoginseng. Lineage (NCBI taxonomy): Eukaryota > Viridiplantae > Streptophyta > Magnoliopsida > Apiales > Araliaceae > Panax > Panax notoginseng. Next base: position 291,391,078 of record CM029012.1, on the reverse strand, counting down.
TTTCGACTCCCTTCTAGTTTAGAAGACCGAAAGTCTTGTTGCTACATCTCAATATTCTTGGTCGTATTAGCCATAGTTGACACATCTAGAAACTTGTTGTTAATAAGATGTTGGCGATACCTATAATGAATCCGCCACTTGAACTTCTCTGCCTGTTCTGCCGCCGTCCCTGCTGAGGTTCCCGCAAACCCTGCCAACCTAGTGAACCTCGTCATGAAATCCGTGATGGACTCATCATCTTTCTGCCTAATCAACAGATAGTCTCTGGCATAGGCTTCTTTATCCGCAGTTGGGAAGTACTGCTGATAAAAGACCTCACAAAACTCTGCCCAGCTAAGTGCCTCAACATAACCATCACCCTTTGTTACTTTCATCTCTTTCCACCACCTCTGTGCATCCCCTTCTAGCTTGTAAACTGCAAGCAACACTTTCTGATTATCTGAGCACCCCAACACATCAAAGATCTTCTCTAGGTGAGCAATCTAATTCTCTGCATCAATTGGAGTCGGAGCTGAACTGAATGCATGTGGTTTCTGCTTCTGAAACCTCTCCAACCATACATACATTGCAACCACCTGCTGATCGAGACCATCTGTATTCCCTTCTTCAACATTTGCGCGCTGACCATTATTTCCCGGATTCCTTTGCTCAGGAATTTTTGGCGGTGGCTGCTGCATTGCATGTACAACCTGTGCCACCAACTGAGGTAAAGCCTGATTCACCGCTTGATTCACCAAGGTAGCCAATTGAGCATTCATCTGATCATTAGGTTGCTCATTGTGCTGACCCTCACCTCTTCCCTTATTGTTGCCTCGCCTTCCAATAACTCTGGCGGATCTACAACCCATCTAACAAAGAGATCAACGAATAGATAACAAAGCAGATTAGAGACAGATTCGAATATAGCTGATATGATAGCTGAACAGAAAATTAAACAGAAAAAAAACCTAACCCAGAAGTCTACCCATAACTCACAGGTCAAACCTAAATAGGTTTTCTACAAGAAATAATCTAAGCTTTGATACCAACTCTGTAACACCCCCTTTCCAAAATAGAAAGAGAGGTTACCCAAAACATAACAAAACTAAGGAATATCACAAGACTCTAAACCACAAAATAATAATCTCATAATAATTAAATGTCATAAGATAAACCATAATAAATTCCACACTGGCTCAAACTACAATCTATAATATTTATTACAATTCCAAATAAACTGAAATATCAAGCCTAAACAGAATATCTCTAAACCATTGGAATGAAGAGAGCTCTCATCACACTTGCCCTTGATTCCCCTGATTACCTGCTGAAAGGAAAACACAGCATGAGCCAAATGCCCAGTACAGATATAGAATACAAATAATGAACTAAAATAACTAACTCAATTTAATGAACTGAACTGAAACGAATAAACTAACACAACGTAATAATAGGCTGAATCAAATGGCTAGGTGTTATTTCATACCCAGCTCAGAAAAAAATAGAAATATACCTTGCCACACAGGCAAGTCAAATAATGTCACACATGCAATCACACATCGGACTGCGCAATCCAGATGCGTGCAAAATCGAAAGGCGTGTTTGGCACAAACATCACCACTCCGCAGAACAGAACAGAAAACTAGGGCCGACCCATACGCCTCCCACAGCAAAACACCAAATGGCCAACTCCCACCAGAGCACAAAACGGAGACGCCGTGGACTGATCACACCGCCACGGAAGGTGTCATGCCTCGGTGCCAAGAGGACATGCCTGTGGTACCCCCACAGGTGGTTATAGCTCAGGTATACCCTACGGTATTCTAACAAAATATAATGTCACAACACATGCGACACAATATTAACACAAATGGGTTCTAACGTGTACATGTTAAATCAAACGAATCATCAACACAAGTCTCCAAAATATACTAACATGTACATCACTACGAAAATCGAAATAAATATTAAATATGATAAACGAGTTCAAAGAGTACAAGTTATGATATTCTAAAGATCAAGATAAACTGTCATATGAACTTCACTGAGATCAAGGTATCGAGACAATATACGAAATCAAAATGAGAAGCAAAGCGAACAAACTAAAATTAAAGAATATCACTGAATAAGTACGGAATTCGTACCTGGATTAAGCAATGTAATACCCAAAATATATTCCAAAAACTCGTTTAGACTCTCCCCGTTCAATCTAAATAATTTAATAAAATTTTATTACAATCCAATCATTAATAACATAATACAATTAAATTTTATTATTAAAAATATTTATAACTATGTCAATAAAATTAATTAATTCAAATCAATATACATAACTTCAATTGATTCACTAATTCCGTTATAAATTTCATGGCCAAAAGTTTATTAACATTTAATTATATATATATATATATATATATATATATATATATATATATATATATATATATATATATATATACGTATAATAATAATAAAATCAACGCCTGCAGAAATACTGCTGCAAGCTTGCGCTATACTATATATATATATATATATATATATATATATATATATATATATATATATATATATATATATATATATATATATATATAAGGTAATGCCTGCCAAAATCAACTTGCAAGACTTTGTTTTTAAAAAAAATAAAATCTAATTCATTATATATAACTTGTAAAAGTAATTCACTGATGCCGATTGAATGATTACTATCCTGACTTCACTTGAATATTTAAATCAATTAGGCTCATCATATATATGATATACATCGATTATAGAAGCATTGATAAATATTAGCAATTTACCTGACAAAATAATAAATTGTGATCCCCCTCTTTTTTGCAACAACTCAGCCGCTTGCTTTCTTCTTTCCCAAACTCGTATTAAACGTAATGTTTAAGTGAATTAGGTTTAGTTATTTATTCACTAAAAAAATAGATTTTATTAATTAATATATTTATTAACTCTCCAAATTTTAACAGGATTTTAAATTTTTACACAATTATAAATTTGATCCACTTAATTTAAAGCCCAATTTTTCTAAATTAATTTACTCAACACTTATTAATACATTAGCCCACATAAATTAAAAGACTAATTTGACACCATAAATGACAAAGTCCAATAATATGTTTTAAAACAAAATAATTTTTTATTTTTTTTAATATTTAATATATATTTTTTCGGGTATTACAGATCATGTGTTATTCTAAATCAAAAGTTGTAAGCTTCGTTTGGAGTCCATATCGGTTCCTTCATGATGTTTATCTGGTGCAAAAAGAAATCTACGTATTTTGCAACATAAACGCCACAATCGTCTGAATTCCATTGTCTCGGCCTACTCACACAGACTTCAATTTTCGGCTTGGATCTTGGCCACTTTGCTTTAGCATTTGCCATACGAAGTAACAAAGGAATTAACTCCACCTATAAACCATAAAATAATCATTTAATTTCCTAAACCTCGTATGTTTGTATGATGAAATGAAAAATAAGTAATATATTAATGAACTCACCACAACACCAAAGTAGTTTTGATATAATTGTGACAATGGCATTAAGGGTTTGTCATCATTAAGTGGATCAAATAGCATTACTTTCCACTTGTTCACACTCCAAATAAATAGGCAGAAATGACTGTTGCTTTCGTTGATGAATGGAACGAATATGTAATCAGACTCATGAACTGGGGCACCAACTGGAGGATTGATGTAACTTGTTAAAAATTTGAGTGTTGTTGCTTTGCTTACTCCGGAACTTGGTAAGTATTGGATGCCCAAACCCGCAAAGTACGTTGGCATGAAATAAAACATAGCCCATCGTTGGATTCCTTCACTTCTCATCTTAGCTTCTCTGTCTCTCAACAACAACAAATATGCATCCAATACATGCGCCCATAACCAACCATTGGGTCTCAGACAGTTCACATCCTTAAACTCTAAGTTGTATAGATTGCCTGGATGGATATGAGGAAAGTATGATGGGTCGTGAGTTGGACTAAACCAATAGTGATTTAACCAAGTGATTTTCTCAATCTTTAAATACTTGACAAGGTGAGTGTGCTTTGTTCCCTCTCTCCTTCTAACTGGCAATTTCCTACTGTGTTGAGTAGAAGGAGCAAGGCTACCCTGACTTTCTTGAACCGTAGGCTGGGGTCCCGTCATGTCAATATCTATTTGTCCAAATTGAGGTTGCATTAGATTTTATTTGGCTGAAACCCTTTTGTAATCATTCATGAACGGCTGATACAGTGTGTTGAACCATGACTCATACATGGTTCTTAACTCAGCTAGCAGATCAATTAATATAAACTTTACAAATATAGCTTTTGCAGTCTCAATCTATAATTAAAACAATAATAAAAATTATATTAGTAAAATAAGGTCATCAACATATAACACAAAAACATGTATAATAATTGTAAATTTAAAAACTTACAGTGTTTATAGCCACATATTGGTCAATGAATACCCGTGGCTCATAATCTTCCCCTTGACGCCTAAAGGGTCGAGGATGGTGTATCCGTCTCCGAGTAATTTCTCTGTACCATGTCATATAATCCTCGGTAGATATTTGCTGCAAACCCTCCAACACTTGTCCTTCTAAACTCTCCATGTAGGCCTCCCACAAACGAATATAACTGCTCCTATGATTTTCATAATTGATTCTCTCAAACAATTTATGTTCCCTCCTCAACTCCACCATGTTTTTAGCATTAGATGGATACGACTGCAAATATCCAAATTACCTCATAAATCTATCAGACATTTGAAACTCAACAATGTCGTAATGAATTAAAGGTATACGTGCGGCTCCACCTAATCTTGACTCAAAATAGTCCCAACCCAAACGTGTGTCAAATACCTGATATGGACGCCACACACAATCTGTTTCCAACATATCATCAAACTCTCCTTGGTAAAACACAAGATGGTGATGTGGATTTATGCGACGGTGATATTGTTTTGAATTTGGATCAAAAGAAGAGTATGCCCAGGATAATGCCCTAGGTATCAACTTATGGGACTTAGGCCTAGGTGTAGGACGACCAATTTTGAACCTTTCGTGAGCCCACATCATAAGCAAAGTTGCGCATCCTGCAAATTTTTTCGCTATTTTTCGAGTAGCCGCATGCAAACCCCTATACAAATGACCTAAAACTGCTGCCCCCCAAGCATATGTAATAATGTCTTCCAATCTTTCCAATAACAACAAATACCTAGGATGCATAATATTTTTACTCTTTGTTGGAAACAAAATAGCGCCACACAAATACAACAGGTATGCCTTAGTGTGTTTTACCACATCATTTGAAGTAGCATCTTTAGGTAGTTATCCATATTTATGTCTTAACCAAGGCAAACTTATGCCCCCCCTTTTATAGCATTGTTCCCAATCCTCTACTGCTACTTGTTGCCCAAAAACCTTTATAAAATAGCTTTTGGGATGTTCTAGTTCTCCGCAAATCAAAGATTTTCCTAATATGGGCATTCCAAATATAAATCCCACATCCTCTACAGTAATACCGGCCTCTCCACATTTTAAGTGAAAAGTATTTGTTTCACTCCTCCATCGCTCAGCAAAAGCAGATACAAGAGATGCATCAATCCTTAACAGTACATCTTGACGACAAAATATACCGAAACCTAACTGTTGCAGTAGATATTTTTGTTGTTCAGTCAAGTTCCATTCAGATAATTTTGCGGACATTTGACAAATTTCTAACACACCCCTATCCTACAAGTTAAACAGAGTATACATACGTAAATTGTCAAAATATGAAAGTTTTTTAACAAAATTTTAAGAAAAATTTGACATATGTGACAATAAACTTACAATATTTTGCCATAAGTCAGAAGATACATGATTTTCTTGGTCCCATAAGATAATAGGATAAAAAGGTCCTGGATTGATATCCATATCTGTCCTACAAATTCAACACAATGTCAAGTATTAAACAATCTATTAAAATTCCAATAACGAGTTAAATGGAGAAGGAACAAATCTTTTAGATTCTAACTCGTTAGGATCAAAACAAGCATATAGTATAAGATGAATAAATGTAGATTGTGAAGGAATATAGATCTTTCAGTGGCTATATCTGGGGTTATATCGAATATATAGTTTTTACCTAGCTACTAGTATATATTTATTTATTATTAACTTTTTTTGAAAAGTTAGTAATCTATAAACAAAACAAATGGGTTTTTTGATTTTGCATTAGCTGCTGCTATATATAGGAGGACTAAGAAGCTTGGATTGTGCAGCAGCTTTTCAAATTTAACTTGGCATGGCCTGTCTTGGATTGAAAATGTTTAACAATGATGATGATGATGATAATTATGAGGGTATAGTCATAATTAATAACAAAACAAACTGCATGCTATTTGTTCACATATCACATTTGCAGTAATGTGTAAGCATGTAATTACTTAAATTAGCTGAGGCCTGAGGGTAATTATCTATGGATTATAAAAATCATTCCAAATAATAATAATAAATAAAAAGTAGCGCACTCTCCATTTCTTCAAATGAAATGGAGGCTCAATATTTGTTTTTGCTTGATCATTATGACATTCCTAGTCCAACACATTATGACACCCCAATTTTGAGGCAATCGAGTGCAATACCATGTCATGTCCATACAAACTAGATAGCTACTTCTTTATATAAACAGGATGAAACTAGGGTTCAACCGAATTAATAGAGAACAACAACATCAATTCAGATTTTGGAGATTAATCTACAAGCTTACCCGCGAATTCTGTTTGGAAGAACAAGTCGAGCATAGGATTTGATTTGCAGATGGTTGCTTCTAGGGTTCTTTGGTTCGTCCAAAATCGTCAAAAAAGTTTTCCCCCAATTTTGGCACTATATTGTTTTACCTCTGTTACCTTGCCCAGGATAATTTTGAGTATTATCCATCCGCTAGTAATACTAGCGGACCATGCGGTTTCTATTACTTTTTCAATTTGTCTTGGCTACACAGGGGCATAAACGCCCGGAAATCATACTTACCACGTCCGCTAGTATTACTAGCGGACGGCGTGTCCCCAGATCCAATCTCAGCCACTGATTTGTGAAACGGACGGTAAGGATGCTATATGCCACTTTTTATCCCATAGAATATAGATGTTATGGATCATTCCCCTATATATATATGTATATATATATTAAAGCGATAAAATATCACGAATTTGGAATTCAGACATGACTGTTAAATGTAAATTTATATATATATATATATATGAAAATTATTCATAGCATGTATTTACTATGGATGAAAAATCGGCAAATGACATCATAACCATACATTACATAAATTAAGGGCTCAGATTTAAAACAAAATTACGTTATCCGCTAGGTGAACTAGCGAACACAAAAAAAAACTTTTCGGACCAAATTGCCCCCAAGTCCCATTAACGCCTTGGTTTTCAAATTATGTTTCAGTTCATCCGCTAGTTCAATTAGCGGAACTCGAATTAAAAGTACAAAAATAAAATATATTTGTAATATCAGATCTCAAAAATATAAGTGCAGAGAATAAATAATAGAAAATAATTCATCTCTCTCTCTCTCTCCGCATAACACAATCCCACCTCATTTTCATTTTCACTATTTAATTTCTGACTTATGAGTTTCTCTATTTGCTCTCTATATCTAAATAACCATGTTTCTTAGAGCTGCTTCGGCTTTCTCTCTTTCTGAACTACAGTACCGGGGAGAATCTGACCCCACTAGTCTCTTCCGTTTCGTCTCCGACGAATTTGGGAAATGGGTCAATCGTTTGTGCAGCGTCAAAGCAAGCCAACAATTAGTCGCTGACTGAGGTTGTGTTCGATCCCTTTGAAGAGGTGAAGAAGGAGCTCAAACATGAAATGGCTATGAAATTTGGGATAACATGGCTTGGGGGCAATTTGGTCTGAAAAGCCTATTGCCTTGCCCACACTAACATAGTGTCAAAGTCTCATGCTATTTAATAGGTTTTAGCAAGAAATTAAATTAGAACCGAAACCATACAAAAAATTGCACCAATAGTTTCGGCATATGTGGCGATTTTAAGTTGGTTGAAAAATCAAATTTGCGGTTCCGGTTTGGTTACTAGCCAAAACTGCACGCATAAAATCGAAACCGCACCATATTAGTATAATAACCTATAATATTTGTGACTCTTTGTATTATAATTGTAATATTACTGTAATATGATATTTGTTAACAATATATTGTAATATGATTAAGCTACTCTTAGTAACAATATGTTGTAATATGGTAAATGTTAACGCCAAGTTTCGTCCGCGCGTCCAATCACAAAATCCACGCGCTGAATCCTGCACAATAACAGATCACACAGAAGCTTGACGGCCGTACCGCCGGGGGATAGCTCCGGTGTGAGAATAAGCACAGGCCGTTCACAAGGTTTAACAATGGAGGTTTATATGTTTAGTGCTCAAAGTAGATATTACCTGTTAATTGTAACCTCGGCCTTGTATTTATAGAGCTCCCACCACATTGGTATCCTCTTCTTTGGATTAGAGTAGGACTCCTAAATATGTTAGCTACCATATTTGGGTCCAACACAATCTCCTTAAAAAGTGCAAGTGGAATCCCTTTCCATCACTACATCCAGAGTTACCTTGTTGACGTAGGATTAGGGTTGATGCCCTTAATCACGTAAACTCCTTGTCGCACCAACTCTGCATGTGGACTGCTCATACGCTCGGGCCCAAACCAATAGCCAAACCCAACAGGCCCGAACTCAACCCTCACGATGACCACGGGCCCCAGCCTATTGGGATCGGGTAACCGACCCCGATCTTACATCTCTGAACATACGAGCCCGACCTCCTTTGACCCGACCCAAGCCTTCAGAACAAAAGAGGGTCGGGAAAACACTCCCGAACATTGCCCCCCAGTCTCTTGTTATAAGATATTTATGACACGAGACTTGAAAGGACATGAATTCGGATAGTCACGCTATAATGATGAGTTGTCTCGGGAACCCAAACGGTTTCTCCTCGGTCCGCGAGCTAGTACACGTTTTCTCACAACTGGGCCCACCTGCCATAAATAGCCGCCTTTGGAAGCCGTGCCAGACGGGCTATATAAGCCCCCCAACATTCAGCAGCGTCACTTTTTTGAGCCTTTAATATTTTGAATCTCTGTCGAACTTTTCCGGCAAGAGCGATTTCCGGCGAGACACTCATTTTTCCAGATTTCTTCAGTCCGTGCCATTTCTCCACTAAGCTCTTGTCTTGTACCTCTTTTCCCTTCTTCCCACCATAAATGGCTGATTCCAGCGATCCTCGTCCTCTACCAACCATAGCAGCCGGCACTCCCACTCTTAACTCTGGTGACCTTCTCCAAATCGAGCTGGAGGCTACTCCGGTTGAACTCTCCGTGGAGAACGCCGAAACCAGAATTCGCCAATTCTACGCTTCGGAAACCGACTACGCTGTCATCAACACCAAATCTTCCATCACCCACTCTCAACTGTCGGACATCCAAACTTTATTCAACATCCCCAAATAATACAAGCTTCGGGTTCCTGAGGCCAGCGAGAGGATGTACCACCGACCCGAGGGCGAATGGGTAGCCGTCCATCTGTATGCCCTAAGGTACGGGGTTCGGTTCCCCCTCCACGAATTCATCTCCTCTTTCCTTTGCCTGGTAGGGATCGGGTTCTCCCAGTTGGCTCCCAACTCCTATATCCAGCTGATCAGCTTCATTGCCCTCTGCCAGGAGGCTGGCATCACCTCCGGGCTGGATTTCTTCTTCGTCCTGTTCTCGGTGGGTCGGTCAAAGGAGCCCGGCCTTCGCCATCTGAACCGTGTTCCTGGACGGGACACCTTCGTGAAGACCCCATCCAGCAACAAGGGGTGGCATTCACAATGGTTCTTCATGAGGAGAACCGATCTTAACCTTCTCCCCAACTGGGCCGGTCCCGAAGATGTCCCCATGAAGGTCAACAAATTTCCGAAGAGTCGTTCGGCAGCCTTCAAGAAGTTTTACGCCCTTCTGAGGCAGACTAATTGGGGTCTAGGAATCGTGTCCAACGAATCCTGGCTCTACGAACACGGCTGTAAGTTAATCTATCCGACCTTGTTTTCTTATTCACCCGATCTTTTGCTTCGATTTTCATAATGATCCTTTTATTTTATGCTGTAGTGACCATCTTCAAGCCAAACAATACTGAAGAGGCCCTGTCCCCACTGCCTATCCTTGTCGAGCCAATCCATCTCCCAGCCGCCGACGACTCTCCTTCAGACGAGGCTGTTCTAATTGCCGAAATGTCTGTCGGTTCGTCAACCGGCCCTCTTCCCGATCCTTCCAAGGCTGATGCTTCCACGAAAAGTGTGTTGCAGATGAAAGGGGCCGACAAGATGGCTTTGCTAAAGAAGTCGAAGAAAAGACCTTCTGCTCGAGCTCCCCAAAAGGCCATCGTCGCGCCCCCGCTGAAGCCTGCTCTGAAATCAACTCCTCCACCTCCGATCATAGTGACGGTGGTCGAAGATTCGGAGGGTACTGAAGATCAGCTTCTGGAGCCCGCTTCGAAGAAGCCGCGGTTGGTCGAGGGGCCCTCCCATGCCGAGGAGGTCGTTGCCCCGATCAATGCTTCTTCCCCGAAGTCCAAGGCCAGTTCTTCCGGAGGATCCCCAACCACCTGCTGGCCGAAGAGCCCAGCTGACAAATTCCCTTTCCACTTGCTTGATCAATTCAAGCTTTCCGGTGATGATGAACGGTTCAAGAACTTTTCGTCAGAGGATTTTCTGGTTACCTATCTCCGAGCCCAGACTCAGGTATTTATCCTCATTTGTATATATGTCTTCATTCATTTTTTTATTTTTTTTTTTGCTGTCTGACCAATTCGCCTATGTATTTAGGCCAACGCCATCCTTGCTCGAGCTATCGCTCCCCTTGCCCGATCTACCAAGAGAGAGGTCCAGCTAAGAACCGACGTGGAGCTTCTCCAGGCCGAATTATCGGGTCGGGATTCGGAGCTGAAGAGGGAGCGGGATCTCCATGCGGATACCCGTAATAAAGTATCCCAGGCTAATCGCCGGATTGGCGAACTCGAAGAACAAAATACTCTACTTCAACATGAGTTCGTCGGTCTCAACGATCATGCCAAAAAGCTGGTGCAGGATAAGGAACTTCTGGTCGAAGAGAATAGGACCTTGGTGGGAAACCTTCAGGTCATCGAAGGAAAGTTCGCGGGGGTCCACGCTCAACTGAGTAATTTGATCCACGCGAACAACACTTTGATGGCCGAACAGGCCATCATCAAACAGGCTGCCATCAGGGAATACGAAGAATCGCCTGCCCTGACCGATAAGATTATGACCCAGTTTGCCGAGGGTGTTGAAGCTTATCGGGAGAAGGCCCGAGCGAAGCTTGTTGATGCTGGTTTGGACGCCTCGATCCTTGATTCTTCCGACGAGGAGTCCGAGGCCGAAGCCGATGCTGGTTCCCCTTAATTTTTTCTTGAATTTGTTCATACTTGTAATTTCCCTGTTTTTTTTTCTTTTAAGTTTTGTAATTCAACCTGACCAGAGAGGCCGACGGTGTATGTACCCGAAACCTATCTGATCGGGAATTGTAAAACCTTTATAATATGAATGGAGACAAAAGATTTCTAAGTAGTTATCTCGATCAGTTTTAACTTTATTTTTATCGCCCAGTTATGTCATTTCTGACCGTCTGGTCCATTTTCGTCTAAAGTGTACTGTCTCGGATAGGTAACTTTTATCGATCAGTTATACTTGTGGCGTTTTATCAGCCAGTTAAGTTCTTTCGGACTGTCTGGTTGTTTTACGCTCGAAGCTTGTCTGATCGGACGTGTATCTTTGTCGATCAGTTACACTTGTGGCGTTTATCGATCAGTTAAGTTTTTTAGGACCGTCTGATCGTTTCACGCTCGAAGCTTATCTGATCGGTAAAGCAGTGCAAGATTAAAACGAAGTACAAACGTTTCTCTTGAGAGAAGTTTTCATTTCATTGATAAATCGCATAAATTTCACCATTATCAGGAAAGAACAGGCATGTATTTACTGGTAATATCTCCTAAGTCTTCCAGCATGCCATGTATTCTTTACCTCCGACCCATCCATTGCTCGAAGCCGGTAAGTCCCTGGCTTCGGTACTTCTAATATCTCATAAGGCCCCTCCCAGTTAGGCATTAACTTTCCTGTGTTCTGGGGGGTTGACGCCTCTGCCTCCCGAAGCACCAAATCTCCTATCTCGAGCCTCCTCAACTTCACCTTCTGGTTGTAATGTCGGGCTGTTTTCTGCTGATAAATGGCCAACCTCAACACCGCGGCGTCACGAGCTTCATCTAGCAGATCCAGATTCATTTTCAAACCTTCATCGTTGTATAGTTCTTTGAACTGGCTGACCCGAAGGGTGGGTGACCCAATCTCTACCGGTATGAGTGCATCGGTCCCATAGGCCAGACGGAAGGGGGAGTCTCCAGTTGTTGTCCTTGGGGTCGTCCGGTATGCCCACAAAACGCTAAGTAGTTCCTCGGGCCACCGACCCTTCAGTTCATCCAATCTTCTTTTTATGCCGTTGAGTAGGGTTCGATTTGTCACTTCCACTTGACCGTTTGACTGAGGGTGGGCAACCGAGGTCTTCCGGTGTTGAATTCCCAATTCTTTCAGGAAGCTTTCAAATTTTGACCCCACGAACTGTCTACCGTTATTCGATACTACAGCCATCGGGATGCCGAACCGATACACTATTCCTTCTTTCACAAATTTAAGACATTCCTGTTCGGTAATCTTCTGCAATGGTTTGGCTTCGACCCACTTAGTCATGTAATCGATAGCCACTATTATAAAGCTGACTTGCCCTTTGGCCTTCGGCAGAGGTCCTAGGATGTCGATTCCCCATACTGCGAAGGGGATCGGGGATAAGACCGAGTAGAGTTCTTCGGGGGGTTGATGCGGGATGTTGCTGTTCAGTTGACATTTGGGACATTTTTTGACGAGTTCCTTGGCCTCTGTGTAAATGGTTGGCCAGTAATACCCCTGTCGAAGAATTTTATTCGCCAGTGACTTGGCGCCCATGTGATCTCCACAGATCCCTTCATGTACCTCCCGAAGTGCGTAGATTGCCTCTGACGGTGTTAAACATTTAAGTAAGGGAGAGCTGAAGGCCCTTCGGTATAAATCTCCATCAATCAGTACAAAATTCGAACTTCGATGCTTGATCTTTCTTGCTAGGATGCGGTCTGATGGTAAGGTTCCGTCAGCCAGATAATAGATGTAGGGCGTAAGCCAACAGTCTAGCCGATCAACACATAATGTCTCCTCTTTTGAGACACTAGGCTGCTCCAATGTCTCTAGATATACCGAACCGTTGAAGGAGTTGGCATCGGTTGTCGCCAGTCTGGCCAGGGCATCTGCTATTGTATTGTCGGATCGGTCAATTCCCTGACAGCTGACCGTGTGGAAGTATGTCAGTTTATTCTTTGTCTCGGCTAAGTACTTCGTCATTCTCGCCCCCCGAGCCGCATACTCTCCCGAAATCTGTTTGACGACCAGCTGCGAGTCACTGTAGATGACCAAGTTTTGTACTTCCAGGCTTCGGGCTAATTTTAACCCGGCTAGAACGGCCTCATATTCTGCTTCATTGTTGGTCGCTCTGAACTTAAATCGAATAGCTTGTTGGACCTTGAATCCTTCGGGGCTCGTCAGTATGACCCCTGCACCACTGATGTCTGACGTTGATGAGCCATCGACATATAGTGTCCATGAAGTCTTTATGGGTTGTGTTTCGGCCACCAATCCCACATCTGGCTCCGAAAACGAACATTCCACGACGAAGTCTGCTAGCGCCTGCCCTTTGATTGCCGTTCGGGGATGATACTCTATCGCGAACTGTGTTAGCTCCATTGCCCATGCCGCCAGTCTTCCAGAAACCTCAGGTCGGTGTAGAATTTTCTTCAACGGTTGATCGGTGTATACCACCACCACCCGACCCTGGAAATAATGCCGAAGTTTTCTGCTTGCAATGATTAAGGCATAGGCGAATTTTTCCAGGTTCGGGTATCGGAGTTCTGCGTCCCGAAGTACGTGGCTGACGTAGTACACGGGGAACTGATTTCCTCCTTGGACCCGAACCAATGCCGCCCCTACTGCCATCGAACTCGCCGCCAGATAAAGATATAGGGGTTCTGAAGGGATTGGTTTCATCAGCAGAGGTGCCGAAGAAAGATATCGTTTGATCCCTTGGAACGCGTCCTCGCATTCTGAGGTCCACTGGAAGCTTTTCTTGTTCGTGGGTCCTTTCAGGGTGTCAAAAAATGGAAGGCACCTCTCAGCTGATTTAGAGACGAACCTTCGTAGGGCCGCAATCCGACCCGTTAGTCTCTGCACATCCTTGTATGACTTTGGTGATTTCATATCCAGGACTGCCTGGATTTTCTCTGGGTTTGCTTCGATTCCCCTTTTGCTGACCAAGTATCCTAGAAATTTACCCGATCCCAGCCCAAAAGTGCATTTGGTCGGGTTTAGCCTTAGCTTGCGTTTTCGGACCGTCTCGAAACAGTCCTCCAGATCTTCAAGATGTTTGCGAACTGACATGCTTTTAACGATCATGTCGTCTACGTAGACCTCCATGCTCCTCCCCAATTGCTTCGTGAACACCAGGTTCATCATTCGTTGATAAGTTGCCCCGGCATTTAATAGCCCGAAGGTCATTTTTCTGTATGCGTATATCGCCCGATGTGTGATAAAACTTGTCTTCGGGATGTCTTCCTTGTTCATCGAAATCTGGTGGTACCCAGAGAATGCATCCATAAAACTCAACATACCGTATCCCGACGTGGCGTCGATCAGTTGATCTATGTTGGGCAAAGGGTAGAAATCCTTCGGACACGCCCTGTTTAGATCCGTGTAATCAATACACAACCTCCATTTCCCATTTTGCTTCTGGACCAATACCACGTTGGCCAACCACTCCGGGTAATCAATCTCGAAGATGAATTCGGCCTCCAGGAGCTTGGCGATCTCTTCGTCGATGATTTTTTGCCTTTCTGGGGCGAAAATCCTCCGCTTCTGTATGACCGGTTTCTTGTCCGGGTCCACGTGCAGCCGGTGTAGAGCCACTGATTCACTTACCCCCGGCATGTCGCTGGGTTCCCATGCAAAGATATCGGCATAGACTCGGAGTAATTCTATCAGCCCGGTCCGGAAGGGTTCTGATAACCCCGACCCGATCTTAATTATTTTGTCTTCCTGCCCAGGTACCAATTCTACATCATCAGTTTCTTCGGCCGGAAGAGCAAGTGGCTCCGTGCTTCCCTCCGTGAATGGTTCGATCTCAATGGCCATTGTCTGTTTTTGTTTGCAGACCCCGACCCCTGAAGAAATCAAGCTGTTTCGGTAACACCTTCGGGCTATATCTAGGTCACCTTTTACCTCCCCGATCCCGTTCGGTATTGGAAACTTGATTTTAAAATGGGGTATTGATGTTACTGCTTGCAGGGCTGCCAAGGTAGGCCTTCCGAGGATCGCGTTGTATGCCGAGTCTATTTGGACGACAAAAAATTTCACCAGTATTTCGACTTGATTAGGTGCCGTACCAAATTTGACTGGCATCTCGATGGTGCCCAACACAAGCACCGGATCTCCACTAAATCCGTACAAGGGGCCTTCCCCTCCCAAATCCATCTTCTTTCCTTGCAGGTCTAACCTCTGATAGGCGTGGGAATACAGGATGTCTACCGAAGACCCGTTATCTATCATCATTCTTTTCATATCCACTATCCCGACCTGAGCCGTTATTACCAAAGCACCATCGTGGGGCTCAATGAGATCTGTCGGGTAGTCTTCGTCCGTAAATGAGATAGACGTTCCCGGATATGCCCGATCCTTTCTAGGGGTTGACCCCGAAACAGATAGCACTGCTTCCAGAGTCCCACTTCTTTTTCTTCCCGATACCCGTCTAACGGAACCCCCCGAAATGACATCAACTACACCTCGGGCTGGGGGGTTCTGCGGCGCCTGGGTATCCGGGATCTGATCTGCGGTCTCCTCTCTGGGCACCTCGGCATTTCCCCGGCCTGCCACGTATTGTAACAGTTGTCCGTTTTGGACATTTTTCTCGATCATATCCATCAGATTAACGCATGCTTCGGTCGAGTGTCCGGTACTCTGATGGTATTCACAATACTTATCCCGACCACGCTTTCCGGGCTTAGTTCGCCTGGGGCATGGCTCGTAGAATGGTTGGTTTTTCATTTCCTGCAGGATTTTCGACCGATCCGCGGTGAGGGGAGTATAGACCTTGCTGACGTTACGGTTGGGTAGTGGAGGCCGGTTGCTACCTGAACCTCCCCCATTGAAGTTTTTCTTTTCCGTTCGGTCTGATTTCCACTGGTTATTGTCCGAACGTTGGTAGGTCGGTTTTTCCCGATCTTTAGCTTTCTCGTAAGGTTGTTGGTGTGGTTTGAAATTTCCCAAAGCTTCCTCTATAGCGATGAACCCTTATGCCCGATGAAAGGCCTCGGTCAAGTCTGCCGGAGGGTTAATCACCAAATCCTTTACCAGCTTCTTAGATCTCCCGATGTCTAAGCCGGTCGTAAAAAATCCCAGTGCTTGTGGGGAATTCAGCTCCGCTACAGATCCCACTGCCTCTCTAAATCGTTTGATGAACTGACTTAGGGTCTCGTCTGATTTCTGCCGTACCTGCATGAGGGACGCCGTGATCTTCCCTCGTCTTCGGTTGCTGCCGAACCGAGCATGGAATTTTTCACGAAGATCGTTCCATGACCCGATTGATCCTGGTGCCAGGGTCCCCAACCACTCCCTGACACTCTTCTTAAGTGTTGTAGCGAACATGTGGCATTTGGCTGCATCCGAATGCCCATAGTACGACATCAGGCGATACTATCCATCCGAATGGTCGTAGGGGTGTCTCAATCCGTCGTATGTCTCCATCGGGGGCATCTTCTTCTTTGGATCGGCTATCACCCGGTTGATTTCGGGCGAAAAGGGAGATCCTAAACCTGCCGAAGATGTCCCCGTCGAGTTTTTTGTTCCTAGCAACCTTTCTAATTCAGACACTCTTCGGGTAAGGGGGTCGGATCCTTCCTTATGAGGGGACGATCGAGGTTTGTCCCTCCCATAATTAGGAGACGCTTCCCTTTCTATCTGCCCCGTCCTGCCTCGGTGTTCTGATCGGCGCCCGGCCGAAGGACTCCTCCCTCTGCTCTTTCCATCTCTAGAGCGACTCCGGTGCCTGCTCTGTTCTCTTCTTGCCTCTCCCCACCGAGGCGATCGGGACCGGCTTCGATTCCTACGCCTTCTGGAACTCACTTCTTGATCCCCGACCATGTTGGCCATCTGTCTCTCCAACTCCAATCGTTGTAGCTGGAGCGCCAACATGGCGTCTTTATTCTGGTCCAGTCTCTTCTGCAAGAGAAACTCTCGTTGGTCTCGGCTTCCTGCTCCCCGGTCTTGCCTCACGAGGGCTTGAGAGTGCCTCTCGTCGGCCTGACTCGCCTGATGAGGCGTGTGTTGACTCTCGGGGAAGAGCTTCCGTCGAAGATCATGGACCGGTAACTCTTCTACCTCCTGTATTTTAGACCCCAGTCGGTCCTTCACTGACCCCCTCGCCTGAGTTGTTTGGTGGGACTGCTGGGTCTTGGCTCTTTCCGAGACAGCGATATTATCTCTACTCGTCATGATTGCTGCCGAAGAAAAGTATTTGTGGTTGCAAAGAAGCAGGCCCTCCTTCTAGCGCCAATGTTAACGCCAAGTTTCGTCCGCGCGTCCAATCACAAAATCCACGCGCTGAATCCTGCACAATAACAGATCACACAGAAGCTTGACGGCCGTACCGCCGGGGGATAGCTCCGGTGTGAGAATAAGCACAGGCCGTTCACAAGGTTTAACAATGGAGGTTTATATGTTTAGTGCTCAAAGTAGATATTACCTGTTAATTGTAACATCGGCCTTGTATTTATAGAGCTCCCACCACATTGGTATCCTCTTCTTTGGATTAGAGTAGGACTCCTAAATATGTTAGCTACCATATTTGGGTCCAACACAATCTCCTTAAAAAGTGCAAGTGGAATCCCTTTCCATCACTACATCCAGAGTTACCTTGTTGACGTAGGATTAGGGTTGATGCCCTTAATCACGTAAACTCCTTGTCGCACCAACTCTGCATGTGGACTGCTCATACGCTCGGGCCCAAACCAATAGCCAAACCCAACAGGCCCGAACTCAACCCTCACGATGACCACGGGCCCCAGCCTATTGGGATCGGGTAACCGACCCCGATCTTACATCTCTGAACATACGAGCCCGACCTCCTTTGACCCGACCCAAGCCTTCAGAACAAAAGAGGGTCGGGAAAACACTCCCGAACAGTAAAGTAGCCTGTAAATTATTACAATATATTGTTACTAAGAATAGAGTAGTAAAGATTGTAATAATTTACATCATATTACTCTATTATATTTAACTTTTGTTTAGACAAAACATTATAAGTAATGTTGTGTTATCTAAGTGATATTTAATATTGTATAATGCTAAATTATAAATTTAATTGCATAAAATTTTGTTATTTCAATTGGTTTTGAAATCGAAACCGCACCAATCATAAATTATTTCATGTACAGTTTTAAATTTATCAAATCGCACCATGCTCACCTCTACTATTTAACCAACCATGCTCACCCCTACTATTTAACCATCTCGCATGTCAAATCCGTGTCAAGCCAATAAAGGTTTAACAACCGGTTTATAGAGCACAACATGTACTTTGTAAAAATAATACATTAGTCGAATATTTGTTTGTCATTGACATATCTTTGTACGAGCCCTTGTAACTGTACTACATCCCCATGTTGAGGTACTTTTTTTTGAAAATACAATATTGTTGTATAACTTTTATGACAAGTTCAATTTTAAACGTAATTTAGTTGCTGAAAACTCATAAAAAAAACATTAATGTTACAAAGAATTTAAAATCGTTACAAACTTATTTAATTTTAGCATAAACAATTTTAACTACTGTAATAATAATGTTACATCAAAACTTAAATTAAAGCATATCGGCTTTAAATTAAAAAATAAAAAAATATCTCTAATTTGGAAAACTTCTCCGTATTTGCGCATTTGCTCTTTAAAAATTATGCATACATGTTCATGAGATGATTCCAAATTTACCATTCATGAACATGGTCAATCCGCGAAGCACACTAGCACAAAAGTATTTTCAACACAAAACATGATTTATATAAGTAGCAAAAAACCAACCCTCAATTTTCCTTCTTTACTTGCCATCATCAAACATAAGAACCCAGAAGGAAAAAGGGGAGAACGGAAAAGAAGAAGAAAAACACAGAATATGTTGAACTGGAAATATAACTGAGGTATCGTACATTTGAAGCTATGTCTAAAAGAGCTAAAGAAGCCTAACTTAAAAGTACACAATGTTCAAATCATTCACCTCATTAGTTTGTAAATCATAAGTACTGTTCCTGTATTCGTGCTCTGTTCTCTTCCCACCACAACCTTGCATGCATTTCTCCAAACTTTTCTCGGCTGCATCAAACATAAAACCAAGTCAATATAATAAATTTTACACAAAGCTTGAATAAAAAATAAGTGCAGTACAGCTGTTTCAAGTGAAATTAAGAAACCCCAGTCCCAATAGGCAGTTCATATCTGGGGACTATAAAAAAAGGGCTTCGCAAACATAGGTCATCATGTCACCCAAAAGTGATCATCAGAAGAAATATTAAAGAAAAGGGATGGTATTCATTTAAAATCTTTGGAACTTGAAGGAATTGCGTTCTAAGAAAATCTAGGCAAAAATACATTTTATAGAACCAGTATTTTAAATGTCATTTAAATAAAGATAGGTTTGTTTCTCTTTCAATAATTGTGGTTACAATTCCAATCTTCATGTGCTTCTGAAACCTCCGTACAGAGTAATAGTTTAGTCATCCAGCCAGTATGAATTGGGCAGCAGTACACATACCACCCTCTATGGAAACCAAAATTTGAGCACAAAAGACATTTACCGTTTTGTTGGAGGTACTACAAAAATGTACCATGTTGAATGAAAGTATGGAAGACATCATTATTTCCAGATGAGTTTTAAGTCCCATCACTATTGTACTTAGGCAGGAGAGTAATTTGATTTTTACCTGAATCGGACACGTCTAAGCTCCCGAGCACCACCTGGCAATGCTCTGATCGTGATGTACACTCCCGGTTCATCCTGCTCAACCCACTCAGTCTCCATATCACTAGCATTGCTGACGGAGTGCTCTCCTGAGCGATCACCCTCTCTTGATGAACTAGTTCTTGCAGAAGCATCCACTGATGATGTCTCTGTTTTTGCCCCACTGATGCTCGACAGTTTCGGGGTTGAAGCAAGACCAGAGTCATAGTAATGTCGAGATTGCATTGGGTGGTGGTCAAGTGAATCTGAGGATGAGTAGCCCTTCCCATTTGGATGGTGAAAGTTGTGGGGTAACCGCTCTTTGCTCAGTGGTGGTGTTACAGGGCTAACATCAGCAGATTCAATTTTCGAGCTCTGACAAAGAAAGAGAAAAAGTACTTTTCAATAAAAGAATAAACAAGATACTCCATAACCATTCCAAAATGAATTGCATGGAATGTATTGGCAAAAGAGAAAATATCCAATGGATACTTGCAAGATTATCAATTATCTACAGATGTACCGGTAATCATTTATACTTTGACACATAATTTGTCTATTTCAAATGTCTTTTATCAACGGGAAGATAAGTGACTAACAATGCATTAACACCATTTAGAAAAAAGACATAACCGAGGTATAGATATGACTTGATTGATTTCTTTATGACTAACCAAAGGCAAATTATGATCCACAAGTCTTATTCATGCATGTTGAAACAAGGCAGAAACAGAATTTCAGCTCATTAGGGTTTACTCCAGTAAAGGAAATACACGTAAACGTCAACAAGCTATGGACACTAGTGGATAAAAACCTCACCTCGTCTTCAGATCTTGGTGGAGTTGGCAGTGGTACTGCTTGATGATTGAACCTTTGGACATTGTATAGTTCCATTACTTTGTCATAGTTCTCAGCCCACCACCTTTGAGCTTGCCATTTGTTAAAAACCTCGCGACTGATGAAAACAATAAACAAGTCAAATCCAACTCTTACAGAGTAACAATCTATTCCTAAAGGAATCACTCGCAATGAAATGGCTAGATCCCATAACACAGCATAAGATGCTAGACAATTGGATTAACCGAGAATTAGAGGATACACAAGTGTCCTAGCATCCATCAGATTGATTGGCATGCCTGGCACTCAAAGGCCAAGACAATCCAAATGATGATTTATGACCACAAGTCCACAATCAAAAGAATCTTTTCTTTTTCGGACAAGTATGGACAAAATCAAAAGGATAGCCATGAACATTGTAATAAGTTAAGGGAAGTGATATTCAACAATCAATGAGGAGCAAGTGGCATGCTGCCTATGCTAAACTTGTCAATGAACTGGTGCTGTAGGGGTTAGGTTCTCACCTTACAGATAATGTGTTATAGCGAACAATAATCCAAGAATGTAAAAATATGCAACACAATTTTTTTTATATTATTGTGATACGTTTCCACACTATTCTATTTTGTTTGCAACTCAATAATCATCTTCGTCTACATATCCTATGCTGAAATCTCCAGTGTCCAGTCTAATCAATATCCCTAAAAAACCAAACTATAACGCTACATAGCCAATTAAATAATCACCAGCTAGTAACTATAAGTAGTAAAAGCATGGAGTGGATTAAAGCTGTTAAAGCTCTCCTTTTTCTTCTTTTTTTGATAAGTAGACTTCTCATTTTTCTTTACACAATCAACATTTTCAAATTCTTATATGGAATACAGTTAAAGGGAAAACAAATCAAAACAGGTAATATTCTTCTTTAATTGTCTCTAGATTAGTTACACAAAGAAAAAAGTTGTGCATCTCCTTAACTACAAAAAATGC
Organism: Panax notoginseng; assembly: GCA_016801055.1. Lineage (NCBI taxonomy): Eukaryota > Viridiplantae > Streptophyta > Magnoliopsida > Apiales > Araliaceae > Panax > Panax notoginseng. Next base: position 291,369,097 of record CM029012.1, on the reverse strand, counting down.
AGGAAGACTTTAGCATTGCATCTCCCTAACAATAAAAAGTAAAAACACTCCGCAGGACTAATCGTCCAGAGTGCATTTATCATTTACCATATCACAATTTCATACTTATCTGTCAACGTCTTCAAAAGTTTAGACCTGGAGATAAAATGTGTTCTATCTCATAAACTACAAAAAAAAAATATTTTATTTCTGCAATCCATATATTAAAGAAACCTAAAAAATATTCCCTGACTACCACCAGAAAAAGTCATCAAAATTCCCTTCACAATGTGTTGAGATCTCAAAAAATGATTTGGGAGATAGCTTCATCCAACTAATAAGAAAACATGGGGGTAAGGAAAGAATAGTCCAAAATCTTTATTTGCAACTATCTAACTTTATGGCATATAAATGTATTGCCAAGGAAAAAAGGATAAATCATGCACAAAAATTAAGTGTCAAGCAAATTTAAATGAATAACCAGAAACTGCACCAACTTTTGACAAAGCCTTGATCCACATAGGAACAAATGCTACTTGGTCAGCAAGAACATATGTACTACAAAATAACACTATTCAACATTATTTTTCATGTTGTGGAGGAGATGGTCTCTGTCATCAGATACATGTCTGAAGTCTTGGGACCTGAATATATGTACTACAGATAAACCCTATTCAACTTTATTTTTCAAGTAGTGGAGATAGTCATTGTCATCTGATACATATCTAAAGTCTTAGAAGGTGACAAAAGCTTGCTGATCTAAAAAGAAGCGACAAAAGCTGAACAGTTTTATTCATGTCAACCATGCCCACTTTCATATAATTGTGTGATTTCATATGCAAAGTCAGACTAAACATATGACAACTCCTATATCAAACAAATGGGAACAAGCGGAATGAGGGGGGAAAGATCAGAGTACCTAAATCGAATCCGCTTGAGATTATTCCCACCCTGAGACAAAGAGACGAAAGTGATGAGAACACCAGGCTCAACCTGAGCAACCCATTCCTTGGGCTCTTCATCTTCCTCCATAAAAACGACCGACTCAGTTCGGCCGCTGACAGAGGCAGGGGTTCCTTCCCCACTAGAAAGCCCCTTGAGTCTGGCCTCCATCTCTTTCCCCCAAACCCTAGGCGTCGAATCGGCACTGCCGGTGGTCCTCCTATAGGACCAGTGAAACCTTTCGGACACAGAACCGGCCTCAGAATCTGCATAGTTGGGATTGTGATTTGAGGATCCGGAACATGGCTTGCAGGGTTTCAATGCCATATCCTTGATCTGAAACATATACCAAAGAGAATTCACTAAATTTAAGTAGGAAAAACATATAGTATTGAGGTATCAGTATGTATATATTTACGTACCTGAGAAGTGAGAGATTTAACGGATTGCTTAGTGGTTGGTGTTGCGACGGTGGTGTCGTCTTCATCTTGGTGGCGAAGAGATCCGCCACCGCCAATACGTTTGGAACAAGCAATACATGTTAACATGTTGGTTTTGTTTTCTACAGTAATCAAATCTCTATGCGAGTTTAAAATAGGAATGGGATCAGATTCTAAAGGAACATGATTGGAAAGTAAATCGAGAGAGAGAGAGAGAGAGCAATTATATTATACTAAAGTAGAGAGGAAAAAATGAGTTGTGCAAAAGGGAATCAAACCTTGAATTAATTAGTTGTGAATCTTAACTACTAAGTTGAATGCAACCATAGTGGAGAGAGTTGGGAGAAATGATGATGATGAAATATTAGGAAATTAAGAAGAAAGAATAGGCGTGAGAGACAGGGAGTACTATAGAGCAATGTGTAACGGCGGAAGCGGAACTAGTACTGGTACTGGTACTGCTCTAATAGTAGCAGAGGGCGGAGGGCATTCTAGTAGTAGTAGCTACTTAGTGTAGTGTTTGTTTCCGGCAATTAGGGAGGATTGGATCCAACATCTTTTCCATTATCTCCCCATTTCTCACTCTCACTAAATTAAGGAGGAAGGAAGTTCTTCAAACTCAAACACACTATTTCTCTCTCTCTCTCTCTCTCTCTCTCTCTCTCTCACTCTCACACACTAAAAAAATAAGTAATCATATTACTACTCCCTCCTTCCCCCTCACCTCCCCCGCCCCCGCCGTTCTTTTTTGTTTAGATTTGTCATTTACAGATTTCAACAAAGCATTAATGATTTGATTTAATTTAATTTATTAGGAGTATTAAATATTAAATTATTTACCTTTTATCTTTTAAAAAATAATATTTAAATTAAATATTCATTTAAATCGATTAAACAAAATATTAATTATACATTGGCTCTAGTAAATAAAATAAATGATGCATTCAATTCGGTCATTCATTATAAAATACTAGTACTAGTCACCACTTGACGTGGTTCCGCGAGCGAGATTAACAATTTTAAATTCTATATTAAAATATTTTATTATGTGAAAGGTAAAATAATGTCTGTTAGTTTGAAAAAGATAATGTCAAACTTATTATTATTAGGTAAGCTTCTTGTAAAAAAAAATATTTTAGTACTAGTTGTGTTTCGTGTCTTCGATACTATATGAACGGTGAGATTTATTCTAAATTTTGAACGGACCAAATAATTTATTAGGGTGAGCTAAAAATTCAAACTCAGTTATATTTTATTAAATAAATTTTTTTCAATAATTAATGACAAATTCATATTAAAAAAAAATGAAAGCTTTTGCTGCATCCCAAATCTCAAATTGATATTAAAAATAATTAATTTTCGTTCACCAGTCGCATTGCATTGGCATTAGGGGAAGTGTGAAGAATGAGTGAGTGAGCGTGAGCCACCCTACATACGTACATATCTCCAGTCTACCAAACCTAACATCAACTACTAATACACTACCGAGGAGGAGAGGAGATAGATAGTGTCTGTCTTACACTTAAAACGCACATTAGCCTCTCTCTCTCTCTCTCTCTCTCTTTATTACTGTATTATTATTTGCACATCCCGATAAATATTAAAAGAGTCAAAAGACATGTTATATGAAAAAAAATTAATACTACTATAATATATTAAAAAATAATTTATGACGTTTAATACAGAACGGAGAAAATATAAAACATGACAAGTTTATATTAATAATAAATCTTACACTATCTTATGTGATATATAAGATAAAAAGAATTTTAAAATAGGCTGACATTAATTTATTTTATTATATTATTTAAAGTTTTGCGTTAATTATAATTCAATTTTGTCCTAAGATTTGTCGGCATTTTTCCTTCCTATTACTTTTTCCAATTGTCATAAATAATAGTTGATGTCTCATTTCTTATTTATTATTCTCGAGTCTAATGTAATTACATGTTTAAAATGCAAAAGTATCGTTTCCTTCGTTATTTTTTTTAATTAAAACGCATGTGTTATTAATATTTTGTGTGACTAATCAAATTATATAATAATGCATTTTAGTTGCATAAATTTGTGACTAACCCTTAATAAGATCTGAAAGTAATGTTATAGCTTAATGATCAGTCGTATGGATAGAGCCGAGCCGAGCCGAGCCTATAGGGGACGCATATGACTCAGTTGCTTCTATCCTATCATTACACAGCCAATTACGTAGATGTCAGTAAAGGGCCCATATTCTTTTGGAGGTTTAGCAACCATAGATAGACGGAGTTAATTTTGATCAATACAAAGGTCGAGAGATAATTTCTCTTTATATATCAGTAATATATTGATTAATTGACAAATTTACTATCAAATTAACCGTTAAATCGTTCATCTTGCAATCATTTTAAATTTATATAGAAAGTTTTATTTTTATGAGTAAAAATTAATGTTTTTATAAAATTGTATTAACATAAATATGGTTTTATTAAGAAAAATGATATACATGTCGATAAATATTTAACGAAATTGAATTGTATGCGATAAAATATAATAATTTAAAGTGAGATTCTTCTTAATTGTTAACTATTTCATGTATACACATATACATCGCAATTATAATTCGGTTGAAAACTTTTGAAATGTATAACAGAACTCTTCTATTAACTATTTATGTCAAAATTATTTTTTTTGTAAAAATATTAATTTTCAAACTTATTACAACTCTTTTTATTACCGTGCAACGAATTGAGGGGGCGTCCGGTAGCTTTAATGACCGGTAATGACCGGTGTCCCTTTCTCTTTTTTATTGGTTTTTTAATCACAATTATGAGAAAAATAAATAAAAAATAATAGATCAAGTTTGAACAAAAAATTGTAAAAGAAATTATATTTTTTATTAAAAGAACACAATAAACTATTTACAATATTTTTTTAATAAAAAATATACTTTTTTTTATAATTTTTTGTTCAAACTTGTTCTATTATTTTTTATTTATTTTTCTCATAATTATGATTAAAAAACCAAAAAAAATAATTTAAAATTAAAATACACCGGTCATTACCGGTCAATAAGGCACCGGACCGCCCCTTGATCCCCGTGCAACACAACACTTGATTTCAATTTATTCGGATTGCCTTCAAATGGGAAGGAATATGCTAAAATATAATTTCCCTGAGTTTTGGCAGGCTCTCCAATCATGATTCAACCATATTTATGTTACGGAAAAATTAAATTATAGTACCATTTCAACTTCTGAGTGTACTCAAACTCTGTACATTGGGTTGAGGGAGCGTTCGATACATGTTATCCGGTACTATATATATATATTATATATATATATATATATATATATATTTAATTTTTTTTAATCACAATTATCATAATAATAAATAAAAAATAATAGAGTAAATTTGAATAAAAAAAGTATATTTTTTATTAAAAAAATACAATAAACAGTTTATAGTATTTTTTTAATAAAAAATATACTTTTTTTATAGTTTTTTATTCAAACTTACTCTATTATTTTTTATTTTTTATTATGATAATTGTGGTTAAAAAAATAACACTGTACCGCACCTCCCCCAATTACTGTAGATTAAAAATAGAGGATAGTAAAGACCATGGTCCATGCCTCTCTCTCTATTCAAATTATAATTTTAAATTTTATTAATACATAAAATTAGTAAATATTATATAAAAAAACATATATACTACACATTTTTATATAAAAATTACCATTAATATTTATTCGCAACTCAAAAAATTAACTTAAGTATTTACAATATATATTATTTTTTTTAATAATAATAAATTAATAGCATGTATTTTTCTTTTTCTTAAACCAATCCCCTCAAAATATTATTATTTCAAAATTCTCGTGGTACGTATAAAACACGTGCACATATGTATTTACATAGACGCTTTGTAAGGATTAAAGACAATATTATATTATTTAAAAATTTTAATTTCATGTTTAGTTTTAAATTTATATTATCTGTCATAAGTTTGACTTAACTTGTTTGTTAGTTTAGCTACTCGCGAGTATTTAAAACGTACAAGAATTAGAGCTATATTATTTATATATTATGATAATATTTATATATTATGATAATATAAATAAAATTGACTCAGTCAATTGTTGCAATAATTAAAATTTAAAAACTTCAAATTAGATCTCGTAAAAAAATAATGAGTTGATAATGAACATGTACGAGAATTATAAAGAGGAAATTATTAAATTCACAATAGAAAATATTATTTTAACAATAAAAGTGTTGTTATAGGACTATAACGACGGTTTTTACCGTCGTTATATATGTGAGATCCCAGATTTTATGAATAAATATTTAATTTTCTCGAAATAATTTTTTGAATATTATGGTGTGGATTTGATATAATATTATAGTTGTGGGTATTATTTATAAATTTTGCAAAGTAAGCAAGTTGTTATAAAATATTCGATTGGTCGGGGAATATTCTTTTTGTCGGGGAATATTCGTACGACGGCACAATCATTGGTGGACCCCACAACGGAATTATTGTCGGATTGAGAAAACGACAGAATTATCTTTCTATAAAAATAACAGCTGAGGTGTTACCGTTAAAACCGTTAAAACTGTTGAACTACTCGGTAGTAAAAGTACAGTAATACGCGTGGTTGCATAGTAGCACACGGTATTGATTATTGATGCTTACGTGAGAAGTCACTCAGCTATACTCAATTATTGCTACAGTAATTGCTGCATCATATCTCTTAAATTATTGTCATAGTATCATCTGTATAATATATTATATTATTAAATCAATAATTGAGACGTTGTGGTAAGTTTGGTTATTTTTTTTATGGGGGACCCATATGTCATCATCTAAGAGTCTCTTGGTCAATAGTATTTACCTTGGTCAATAGTAATTACTTTCGTCAATAGTATTTACCTTGGTCAATAGTATTTACCTTGGTCAATAGTAATTACCTTCGTCAATAGTATTTACCTTGGTCAATAGTAATTACTTTCGTCAATAGTAGTTGTCCCTTCAATATTACCAAGAGTCATTTGACCCTTCGTTAGGACCAAGAGTCATTTGACCCTTCGCTAAGACCAAGAGCCACCCTCAGTTTTTCTATAAATAGAGGCCTATGGCTTCATTATTTTTCACGAATTCATTCAAGCTATAGAGAGAGAGTATAGAGAGAATAAGAGAGAGAGAATAAAAGTATTCTGCTACTTCACTTTTCCAATATCCAGTTCTTTTAAGGTAAGGGGTGTTATTCTTTCTTATTCATGAAGAGAACTTTTGTTATTCCATTTCTTATTATTCTGTTGGAATAACCTGTATACACGGTCTACCCTATACTTGGTGACATTCTTTTATTATTCTGTTGGAACATCCTGTCCGTGTGTTTTACACCGGACCTGGTTCTGTCTTGATTATTATTCTGTTGGAACATCCTGTCTGTGTGTTTTACACCGGACCTGGTTCCGTCTTTATTATTATTCTGTTAACATCCTGTCTGTGTGTTTTACACCGGACCTGGTTCCGTCTTTATTATTATTCTGTTGGAATATCCTGTCTGTGCGTTTTACGCCGGACCTGGTTCCAGTATTTATTATTCTGTGGGAATAACCTGTCTGTGCGGTCTATCGCATGCATGGTGATTTCTTTTGTTATTCCATTCTTTATTATACTCAGTTGGTTAAGTTTTGACTTCTATACTCCATGAAATTTATGGAATATCCTTGATAATTGTGTTTCATCCAGTATCTTTTCATGAAAATATTCTTCTAAGCATTCTTGAATTTTACTCCACAAAGCAGTATCATGTTGACAATTTGGACGTTGTTAATTCCTGGATAAATTAATTCTTGAACTTGTTTTATTGAATTCTTATATCATTGTCATCATCTTCATGTTTATAAAATGTTGAAAGTCATATGTGGTCTGTAGTGCATAGATGGACTTGGTATGATTATGACCAGGGATTATTCGGTATAATCATGACCGTAATGTTACAAATGATGTGGTAAAAGTCTTCATTGGCACGTAGTGCATTGATAGACAGTTGTTGGCATGATCATGACCATTAATGAATACACGAATATCCTTGGCCGTAGTGCATGGGTGATTCGATGATGTGGATTATTTTATTAAGCTGAGTCCCAGCGATCACAGTGTTGAAAAATCTTTTAAAGCATAAAAGATAGTAGAGTTTATTTTCTACTTGACTCTTTTAATGGATTGCTTGTTCCGCTGCAGTTAAACTTGATGTCTATTATATTTTATCAGTTTAACATTGTTGAAGGCTAATGATAATTTATTCTGCATTATCTTAGTCATAATATTTCTTACTGGGCTAGTTGAGCTCACCCTTTCTTTCACTGTTCTCTTCAGGAAATGAGAACGTAGCTGGGGCAAGTCGGGGAACGGAGTGATGGTCCGAATGATAGTATTAGTTAGTAGTCCTCACTATTCTATGTAATGGTGTGTTAATAAATGTAATGAGGACTCCTTTTGAGTATGAATACTCTCTAGAAGATAATATTTGTATTCAAACTCACAGTTTATGTTTTGTCGTATTGTACACGACAGTTGTATTAGTGAGTTATATTTGTATTTTGTACTATGTATCTGACGACTCAAGATGGGCGATATATACCTAATTTTGGGGACGTCACAGTTGGTATCAGAGCTTAGGGATATGATCCCTGGCTAGGATGTGAGAATAGAACTAGGAGGGGAGAGACGGGGAATTCCTTCGCTAGTATAACCTACCTCAGTTTATTTGGTATTTAATTGGTCGGTCAAAGTATATGGATAATATGTTATATGTTAATTAACCCTTGTTTTGTTGCAGTATTTGCAAATAGCATCCAAAAATGTTGAGATAAACAATGAAGCACATGAGACCATTGAATCACCAACGATCAATGCTTAGGGTAATGTGCAACCAAAGGACAATAATCCTCATGAAAATAATAACACCGATGAAATGGTGAATGATGGGATGGTCAGAGACTTTATGCAATTCATGCAACAATAAAATAACTCTTGGACGGTCACCGCTAAGCAGTTCAAGGACCAATTCATGCAACAACGGGCGAGAGCGGCTCCTATCCAAAATGAAGGAGGAAACAATGACAACCCACGGTTGGTCACCGCTAAGCAATTCAAGGAGCTGGGACCACCGGAGTTTAAGGGAGAACCCAACCCACTTGTAGCTGAAACATGGATAAAGCAGATCACCAATATATTTGATGTCTTGGGTTGCTCCGAGGAGCAAAAGGTTCCCTTTGCCGCCTTTATGTTGCGAGGAGAGGCGGATTACTGGTGGGAATCGATAAAGCGTACTCAACCTGCCGCACTGAAGATGTCCTGAGAGAAGTTCCAAGAGCTGTTTAACGATAAATATTTTCCCGAGAGTATTCGTCACATGAAGGAGGTGGAGTTCATCAAATTGGAGCAGAATAATAGGACCGTGTCTGTGACGCCCCCAAAATTAGGTATACATCATCTATCTTGGGTCGTCAGATACATAGTACAAAATACAAATACAACTTACTAATACAACTGTCGTGTACAATACGACAAAACATAAACTGTGAGTTTGAATACAAATATTATCTTCTAGAGAGTATTCATACTCAAAAGGAGTCCTCATTACATTTATTAACACACCATTACATAGAATAGTGAGGACTACTAACTAATACTATCATTCAGACCATCACTCCGTTCCCCGACTTGCCCCAGCTACGTTCTCATTTCCTGAAGAGAACAGTGAAAGAAAGGGTGAGCTCAACTAGCCCAGTAAGAAATATTATGACTAAGATAATGCAGAATAAATTATCATTAGCCTTCAACAATGTTAAACTGATAAAATATAATAGACATCAAGTTTAACTGCAGCGGAACAAGCAATCCATTAAAAGAGTCAAGTAGAAGATAAACTCTACTATCTTTTATGATTTAAAAGATTTTCCAACACTGTGATCGCTGAGACTCAGCTTAATAAAATAATCCACATCATCGAATCACCCCTGCACTACGGCCAAGGATATTCGTATATTCATTAATGGTCATGATCATGTCAACAACTGTCCATCAATGCACTACGGGCCAATGACGACTTTTACCACATCATTCGTAACATTACGGTCATGATTACACCGAATAATCCCTGGTCATAATCATACCAAGTCCATCTATGCACTACAGGCCACAGATGACTTTCAACAGAATATAAACATGAGGATGATGACAATGATATAAGAATTCAATAAAACAAGTTCAAGAATTAATTTATCCAAGAATTAACAACGTCCAAATTGTCAACATGATACTACTTTGTGGAGTAAAATTCAAGAATGACCAGCAGAATATTTTCATGAATAGATACTAGATGAAGCGCAAATGTCAAAGATATTCCACAAATTTCATGGAGTATAGAAGTCAAAACTTAACCAACTGAGTATAATAAAAAATGGAATAACAAAAGAAATCACCATGCATGCGATAGACCGCACAGACAGGTTATTCCAACAGAATAATAAATAATGGAACCAGGTCTGGCGTAAACGCACAGACAGGATATTCCGACAGAATAATAAATAATGGAACCAGGTCCGGCGTAAACGCACAGACAGGATATTCCGACAGAATAATAACAAGACGAAACCAGGTCCGGTGTAAAATACACAGACAGGATGTTCCAACAGAATAATAATAAAAACGGAACCAGGTCCGGTGTAAAACACACAGACAGGATGTTCCAACAGAATAATAATAAAAACGGAACCAGGTCCGGTATAAAACACACAGACAGGATGTTCCAACATAATAATAGAAGAATGTCACCAAGTATAGGGTATATCCGCGTATACAGGTTATTCCAACAGAATAATAAGAAATGGAATAACAACAATTCTCTTCATGAATAAGAAAGAATAACACCCCTTACCGTTTTAAAGACGAGCTGAAATAAGGAAGTAGTTAAGTAGCAGAATACTCTTCTTCTCTCTCTCTATAGTTTCTCTCTCTAGAGTTCAGTGACTTCGTAAGAAATAATGAAGGAATGAGCTGCTATTTATAGAAAAATAGAATGTATAGTAACTAATCCATGAACGGTCCAGATTGATTACTTTAATCTGACGGTCCATATTTTAAGAAAAATCTTTTAAATAAAATATAATATATTCTATTTATAGAATAACTTTAATAAAGTATTCTGTTTTATATAAAAAGATGTTTCTGTTTTATTACGTTAATAATACGAATAAAACAAAACGTCATTATCGCTAAATAATTCATATTATTAGGAGTGAGCAAAAAACGGATAAAACCGAAATACCGAACCGAACCGAATTATTTTAACCGAATTATTTCGGTTTTCGGTTTTTTTTTGGAATTTCGGTTCCATCCGAATTATTATTTAATATTCGGTTTCGGTTACGGTTTTCAAAAACAAATTTTTCGGGTTACCCGAATAACCGAATTTTAATATTTAAAAAATTAATTATTAATCATATATTCATATTATCTATTAACTTTTATTCTCCCGTTTTGTTTTCTGAGTTTTACTTTTCTCCCAATTCCATTTTGCCCTAAGCCCCTAACCCACTCGACAGTCGCCCAGATCTGAGACTCGAATTCTCACTCAGTCACTCTCGAATCTCGATCGTCTCAAGTCTCCGGCCCGGCCTCCACCTCTCCCCTTCTCAGTCTCCGGCAGTCCGGCGCGGTCTCTTACTCTGCCTCTCGTCTCGACAGTCGACTCTCGACCCTTAGTCCCTCACTCACTCAGACTCAATCTCCGGCGTGGTCTCTGTCTGTCTCTCAGTCTCCGACGTGGTCTCTGTCTGTCTCTTCGCGCCTCTCGTCGTCGCTGACTCGCCATCTCACTGAGTCGCTGTCTTTCAAGTAAGCATTAATTATTTTGGTGGTGCTTTTTGACTTCTATGGTTTTTGTCTGACCGTTTGTTGTGATTTTTGAAACTCTATACCTTTTTCACCCTGTAGTTATCTCATATCTGTGTATTTGTTATATTGCTTGTATAGCTTATTTCATGAATCATGATAGCTGACTATTTAGATTGTATGGTTGTTGGTTAGTTATCTGCTGGACCAAGTGTATGATAGTTGGACCATGTGACGCCCCCAAAATAGGTTCATTCCACCCAACCCATTCTGAGTCGTCAAATACATGGTACAGAAAACAACTACAACTTTATTACAACAATTGTCGTGCAAAATACAACAACACATATGCTGTGAGTTTGGATACAAATATATACCAAATGTGACTCATGTTCCAACCGTGGACATCACCTCACAATAACACCTTACATAAAGGTATAGTCAAAAACTGTTTTAGAAATTAGAATATTTGGGAAGTGCTCAAGGAAACCTTCGTACATGGGAGGCCACGCGTCTAGGTTATGATAGATATCATATGGCCACAGAATTATCCTTGGTTGACCCAATAGACCCCAAAGAAAAACGAGAAGATTACTATCATATTCTTCCCAATGGTGAGTCTTCTCTTGACATATCATTATCTCTACTGTCTCTAATTGAGAATTATACTTTAAACAAACACCAAGATTATATAGGTAGTGCTCGTATATATACTCAGCAAGTGGATGAGCACATCCCTGTCTTATGATGACACGAGGTTGTATGTCGTTAGACATCTTGTATGATAGTGGCAAACCACCCTTCCAACGTTGGGTACACCTTACCCTATTGGATTCACCAAATATAACTACTAAATGAACTTTTCTATACTGCTTCGGGAGAACATCCACAGCTAGAGACCACCGTTCTATTTCCCCTTTACCCTCGCTCGACCCAGCTACATTCTTATTACCTGAAAGGAATTGTGAAGCAAAAGGGTGAGCACAACTAGCTCAGTAAAGAATATCATGACTAAAGATAATTCAATTATCAATAGCCTTCATCAACAATAAATTAGATATTTAGAATATATGGTAGAAGATAAAAATTTTCAACCATAGTTGCAGCGGAACGAGCAATCCATTAGAAGAGTCAAATAGACTATAAAGTCTATTATCTTCTCCATGTTAAAAATCCACCAACAATATTTTATCCATGTAACATCACTCAACAGTTCCTTTCCACAATCATATGAATAACTCATAATCATAATTGTGACTATAAATTTTTCTTCGCACCCAGGACGAAGAATATTTTCATCACCTGTCTTTACCTGAAACATCAAAGATCATGGTTATACCAAATCACAGTTCCTGTTTATAATCATACAAAAAAAATCCATCTTTGCACTACGGGCCAAAGATATTCATCAACAAACCATCTTTGCACTACGGGCCAAAGATATTCAACAACAGTTCATCTTTGTACTACAGGCCAAAGATATTCATCAACAGGCCATCTTTGCACTACATGCCAAAGATATTCATCAACAATTCATATTTGCACTACATGCCAAATATATTCATATCTCAAAGAAATATATAATCATTTCAGAATTTATATAAACAATAATTATAACCATGTTGATCAATTCACCTTTACACTTAAGCTTAAGATATTCAATTATAAATTCAATGGTCATGATCATACCAGTCACAATTCAACTTTGCACTACAGGCCAAAGAGAACCCTAGTCATGATCATACCAATAATCTACCCATCTTTACACTCCAGTGAAAGAGAATTTCAACATCAGGGTTATAAAAATGTTATATATGATGATAAAAATAATATGATCAACATATAGTTTTAATCTCAAGAGTAATATTCGTAACTCATGAATAGTAAATCGTGAATAGTAACTCATGAATAGTAACCCCGACACAAAAGATAGAAATTCCACAATAAAATCCATACCAATATTTCGGTATAATGATATTGAAAGAATAATATTCTTAAGCTTATAAACAATTTATTTAAATTGTTTACACTTTACTAATTAATGCATTTAATCATCATAAAACGCCAAACTCATTAGATTTCATAACCAATAACCAAAACCCTCATCAAAAATCTGCATATACCTCATATAGGATTCTCAAGCCATAAAATCCTATTTTCCAATTTTCTTTCTTCACAAAACATATTTAATTCATTTACTCATAGCTAGACTATTTTCATAAAAAATACCAAATCAGTTCCAAAAATATTTCTTTTCTGGGATTTAGCATAATATAGTCCCATAGTGAACATATATTTTTCTCAGAATTTTTAAAAGTCATTTACTATTTTTCATATGGCCAAAATAGCCGAATATTTAGACATTTATCAAAAATTGTACCTTTGTCTAAAAATTCTAAAATTTACAGAGTATACTTCTATCATATACATGTACTCCCAATAAAAATTTCATCAATTTTGGAGTTAACCACAAGGAATTATAAGCTGTTACTTTTAAAATAGTCTTTTCTCATAAAATTCATAACTCTCAATCTATACATCCAAAAATCACCATTTTTGGACACAATCAAGAAAACTCATCAAAATATCATTTCAAATTTTTCCAGAATTTTTGAAGATCAGAAAAATTACGAAACTGAAAATCATAACAACCCTTAAAATCCCTTAATATCCCTTACAATCCCTTACAATCCCTTACCTCAAAAGAGCAGTACTTCTGACTGGAATGCAAAGCCGAAGGAAACTTGCACTGAATAGCAACTCTCAAAGTATCTAAATACTCACAAAATATGCTTCATAATATAGAGAGAGAAAGAGAGAAAGCTTATGTTTCTGGTGTGATTTTCAATTCTAACTTAGCCCTCTATTTATAGGAAAATTTTGGTAGGTTTGACCTGCAACCTGATGGCTTTACCTGCTACTATTCCCACCCACCACATTTGAAATATAATTCAGCACATTTCTTCACCAACCACAAGTGGGGCCCACCAATTCTAGAATTTTCCACCAAAATGATAAACTCCGAAAATTCAACAATTTCTGAACCAGTCATCTCGTAAAATTCATAACAAATCATACGTTCATTTTTAACGGTTCAAAATTTGTGGACATATACTCAACTTATATATGTATAACATATCCAAAAATTACCACGATCCAACGGCCGGATTAAAAATTATAACCCTCGCAAAATATCTCAAAAACCCTGATTTTTAATACCTCCATTCCGACAAAAATACGGATAAAAATCTCAACATTAACTCCTTCATTTTTTAACCACAAAAATATATCCCTCATTTATATCCCCATAAAATAAATATTTTCTTATCATATGAATCAATAATTAATTATTCACAAATAATATTACAGAATCACATTTATGACAACCAGGCCATTCCCAGGAAAGAGGGGGCTTTCCAATAAGGATTTCTCCTTACTGGCGCGCAATTAGGTGACCAAACCTCTCCTTAGACAGAACTTTCTAGTCATTGTCAATAATGTTATCTAATAATATTATTCAAATAATATGAATTATTGATCTGATAATGGGAAATACTGTGCAGTGACAATTATTGAACAACAATAATATAAAATTTCAACGTAGCAATTATTGAATCAATAAAATAAAATATTGAACAGTAATTACTGTAACAATTATTGAGTAGTGCCTTCTTACGTAAGAATCAATAATTTCAAAAAATACTGTGCAATACCGTGTGCTACTGTGCAATAACGCGTATTACTGTATTTTAACCACCGGGTATTCCAACAGTGTTAACGGTAACAACTACGCCGTTATTTGTAAAAACTTAAATTTGTCATTTTCTTCACCCGACAGTTATTCTGTTATGGGGCCCACAAATAGCTGCGCCGTCGTACGAATATTCCTCGACAGAAAGAATATTCCACGACCAAACGAATATTCCCCGACAACAATGATTATTTTATAACCACTTGCTTATTTTGAAAAAAAATCATATTTCACCCTTAACTTTAACATTTATCAATTTAACCATTTACTGAATAGTAATTATAAGAAAAATTGAATACTTTTATTTCATAAAATTCGGGGTCTTACAGACCAAGTGTTTTTTAACTTAACAGAGTCACTTGTGAATAAGAAAATTATTAACATGCATTTACATTCACTTCAAGAACAATAGCTTATTTCATGATAGCTGACTGTTTTTTAAATTAACAGAGTCACTTGATTTATGCTTGAATATTGCTTGAAGTTTTTGATTTATATAAACTTTTTAAACTTTCGTTGTTAATGTAATTTGTTTGAAATTTTCAGATGATGTCAAGAAGTATTTTAAATGATTTGCATATGGTGGATGATACAGACGAACCTGACCTTGATGACCTTGATGCAATTGGACATGAGAAAGAGGGGGGTGACAGTGTTCCCACCCCCACCCCCACAACTACAAAGAGTACTGGACAGTCAGAAAATGTAAAGCTGCAAAGAAAGAGGATGGCACCTAGATCCAAGGTGTGGACTGAGGGGCACTTCATTCCAGTTAAAGATAATGATGGTAATGTCATCAAAGGTAAGTGTACTTATTGTGGAAAAGAATTAGCTGCTGATTCATCTTCAAATGGTACTACTGCTTTAAGAAATCACTTTAGAACTTGTAAAAAAAATCCCATCAACATGGATAAAGCTCAACCCCAACTTGTAGGAATTAAAGAGGGTGAAGGGGAGGGAGGGGCATGTGAGGGTACACTCACCACTTGGAGGTTTGACCAAGAAGTTGTTAGGGCAGCCGTTACTTACCATCTTATTGTAGATGAGCTTCCTTTCAAACATGTTGAGAAAGATGGTTTTAAACGACTTATGCAAGTTGCATGTCCTAGGTTTCAGTTGCCTTCACGTT
This sequence comes from Panax notoginseng, assembly GCA_016801055.1. NCBI lineage: Eukaryota > Viridiplantae > Streptophyta > Magnoliopsida > Apiales > Araliaceae > Panax > Panax notoginseng. The sequence continues at coordinate 291,352,967 of CM029012.1, read as the reverse complement.
TTACATTTGCTAGAGACTGCATTCGTTTGTATGATAATGAGAAAATTAAGCTGAAAACATTCCTTAGAAAAAATTGTGAACGTGTTTGCATCACTACTGATTCTTGGACTTCCAATCAACGCTTGAATTATATGTGTGTTACTGCCCATTTTATTGATGAAAATTGGAAATTGCATAAGAAAATCTTAAATTTTCAAACCATCACAAGTCATAAGGGGAAGGACATTGGGGAAATGGTTGAGTCTTGTCTAAAAGAGTGGGGACTTTCTAAAGTTATGACACTCACTGTAGATAATGCTAGCTCAAATGATACAGCAGCTGCTTACTTGAGAGAGATGTTCATTATGGAAAACCAATGTCTTGGGTGGTAAGTTCATTCACATGAGATGTATAGCTCACATTATTAATCTTGTTGTGAATGATGGGTTAAAGTTGATTGAGAAATCTGTTGAGAATGTAAGGCGTGCAGTGAAGTATGCAAAACAATCCCCGGCTAGGGTCAAATCATTTAAGGACTGTATTGAGTATTGTGGTATTCAAGACAAGAAAGGCTTAAGTCTAGATTGCCCAACTAGATGGAACTCTACTTACTTGATGTTAAGTTCAGCCTTAAAGTACAAAGAAGCTTTTGATCGATATGGATTTGAAGATCATGGCTTTGTAAAAGAGATGGGGGGCCAAGATATTCCAACGGACTCGGATTGGAATAGGGCTAAATTGTTTGTGAGATTCTTAGAACATTTTTATAATCTCACTGTGCGTATTTCCGGCTCATCTTATGTCACATCAAATACTGCATTTCATGAAATCAGTGAAACTTATGTTATTTTGAGTGAGTGGGAAAGAAGCAATGATAGAGAATTGAAACAAATGGCCAAAGCAATGAAAAGAAAATATGATAAGTATTGGGGAAATGTTACAAAGATGAATATGTTGTTGTATATTCCCGCTGTGCTTGATCCTCGGTCTAAGTTGAGTTTTGTTCAATTTGTTTTAGACGAAATGTATGGAGATGATGAAATTGAAGTTGAAGATCCGTTGGTAGGTATGGGAGTAGATCTTCATTTTGATATTGACAATGAAGATAGGGATTTAGAATATCAAGCAAGGAATAGGGCCACGGGGATAGAGATTGCCGATGGTGTGAAGAAAGCAATGGAAGATATGTTTAATGAGTACAAAAAAAAGTATTCAACTCACGAAAGTGGGCCAAGTAGCACATCAAGTTTAAGTAATATGTCATCCCAGGGTTCTAATTCAATGGAATCCCAAAATACAAATAGACTTATGGATAAGTTCAAAAAGCGTCGGACCGGAGTGATACTTGGAGAAAAATCGGAGTTGGACAAATATTTAAGTGAAGATGTGGAAGAAGCCGATGAGTCTTTCGATATTTTGGTGTGGTGGAAAGCAAATAGTGCAAGATTCCCTATCCTTTCACGTCTTGCTCGTGATGTGTTGGCTATTCCCATTTCTACTGTTGCTTCGAAATCCGCATTTAGCACGGGGGGGCGCATTCTTGATTCATTTAGAAGTTCATTGTCTCCTAATATGGTGGAAGCTCTCATATGTGCTCAAGATTGGATTAAAAAGAAGAATTGCATTGATGTGGAGGAAGATAACGACTTTGCCGATAAACTTGAGTGTGGTAATAATTATTGTTTATGTTTATTTTATTGAACTAATAAAACAATTTATAAAAATAATGTGTTTAATTATATTTTTCATTTTTCAGCAATTTCTAAGTTGAGCCTTGCTACTAATGATGCCAATGTTTCCACGAGGACCACGACTCAACTTGATTAATGAGGTAAATTCATCTTTTGATTCATTATTGCTATATTTGCTATCTAATATGAATTCAATGTATATATGCATGATGTGTTTAACTGTTTATCTACAACCACAAATTTTATACTCCTATTTTATAGGATATGATCGATGTTCATGGCATTTCATTACTAGGAAATAGAAATAATGTTGCTAATCTCAGAGGTAAACTTTTGTCAAACTATACTATATATATCATTTTTTATTGTCTACTTCTTGATCTTTAATTTATAGTTACTGTTTTCTGCATCAATTCCATGTTTCTCAAAATTTACACAAATTGTTCATCCAAAACATGTTAGTAATGCAGTGATGTTGCAGAATTGAATGCCATAAGCATAAACATGTTAGTAATGCAGTGATGTTGGTTTAGTAAGGCTATAAAAATCAATTCAATTGCAGTGAGGTTGGTTTAGTAATTCAATTCCATGTTGATATTTAGTAATGTTTTTTTTTTTGATATAATGCAGTGATGTCTCCTGATGCCTGACGGGGTTGACAAAAGTGATTCACTGGACTCTTCAATTCTTCAACGTAAACTCTTCAAATGGCATTAAGAACCTCTATGTAAACTCTTAAATTCACTGGATTGGCAGTCTGGCACTGGACTTAGTGGACTGCATAATGTTTGTGTAATATGTGATGTGGTAGACTTATGGATAATATGTGATGTGGTAGACTTATGGCAGTTGTTTGTGTAATATGTGGACTGTGGTAGACTGTCTTTCAAGTTTCAATTCCTGAACTGTCTTTCAATTGAATCAATTCACAGGACTACAGCACTGCTGTTATTTGACAAATTGCAAGCCTTTTAAATTCGGTTATTAACCGAATAACCGAATAACCTATTCGGTTATTCGGTTATTCGGTAATTCGGTTATTACATATTACGGTTATGTGTTCGGATACTTAAAACAGGTTAGTTTCGGTTTACGGGTATAACCGAAATCTTAATTCGGTTCGGTTATTATCCGAATGCTCACTCCTACATATTATTAACTGACAATAATTGAATCAAACTGAGTGACTTCTCACATAAGCATTAATAATCAATACCGTGTGCTACTATGCAACCACACATATTACTGTACTTTTACTACCGAGTAGTTCAACAGTAACAATGGTAAAATTTCCGCCGTTATTTTTAATAAAATATTTTTGTCGTTTTCTCAATCCGACAATAATTCCGTTGTGGGGTCCACCAATGATTGTGTCGTTGTACGAATATTCCCTGTTAAAACGAATATTCCCCGACCAATCGAATATTATATAACAACTTACGTACTTTGCAAAATTTATAAATATTACCCACAACTATAACATTATATCAAATTAACTCCATAATATTCAAAAATGATATTTATAGAAAATTCATCTTTATTTATAAAAGTTGGGGTCTTACAACCTCCCCTTCTTATGAAATTTCGTCCTCGAAATTAGGGTACGTACCTGGTATGTCGAATAGGTAAGGATACCTTGATTTCATTTCAGATTCTAACTCCCAAGTCATTTCCTCAACATCGTGGTTTCTCCACAAAACTTTGACTTGAGGTATAACCTTGGAGCGTAGAATATGTTCCTTCTTATCCAAGATTTGAACAGGAACTTCTTCATACGTCAAATCTTCCGCTATTTTGTCCGGTTCTAACTCAATAATGTGGTTCGGGTCTTCCACATATTTGCGTAACATGGATATGTGAAAAACGTTATGAACACGAGACATACTTGGCGGTAAAGCGAGTCTATAAGCCACAGTTCCTACTCGATCGAGGATTAAAAATGGACCGATGAATCGAGGATTGAGCTTTCCTCTCTTTCCAAATCTCGTAACTCCTTTCCATGGAGCAACACGTAAGAACACATGATCTCCTACATCAAATTCCACGTCCTTTCGATGAAGATCAGCATAACTCTTTTGTCGATCTTGTGAGGTTTTTATACGTTGTCGGATCGTTTGAATCTTTTCTGTAGTCATACGTACCAACTCCGGTCCCAACAACGTTGCTTCACCCACCTCATCCCAACATACTGGAGAACGACATTTTCTTCCATACAATGCTTCGAATGGAGCCATGCCAATACTTGCTTGATAACTGTTGTTGTAGGAAAACTCCACCAATGGTAAGAACTTGTCCCAACTTCCTTGAAGTCAAAGACACAGAGTCTTAATAGATCTTCAAGAGTTTGAATAGTCCTCTCTGATTGTCCGTCCGTCTGAGGATGATATGCTGAACTAAATCGTAACTCCGTGCCCATAGCTTTTTGTAAACTAACCCAAAATCGTGAAGTGAATCTTGGGTCTCGGTCAGAAACTATGGATACTGGCATACCATGCAGTCTTACAATCTCGTTTATGTACATACGAGCAAGACGTTCAAGTGTATAAGTTTCTCGTATCGGTAAGAAATGAGCAGACTTGGTCAATCTATCAACAATGACCCAAATCGCATCAATACCTTGAGAAACCCTAGGAAGACCGGTAACGAAATCCATGGTAATGTGCTCCCACTTCCATTCTGGAATTTCAAGTGGTTGCAATGGACCTTTTGGTACTTGATGCTCCGCTTTGACTCGTTGACAAGTTAGACACCTTGAGATAAACAACGCTATCTCTCTCTTCATATTGCTCCACCAAAATGTATGACGAAGATCATGATACATTTTGGTACTTCCAGGATGGATTGCAAACGGTGTGTTGTGCGCCTCCATCATGATTTCATACTTTAAATCAGGGTTGTTAGGAACACAAAGTCTGGAGTTGACTCGAAGTATTCCTTCTTCATCGATTCTTGCTTCCGGCATAGCACCTTCTTGCACTTTCTTCCTCATACGCATCAGCTCCAGGTCTGTAGCTTGAGCAGCTTTAACTTTATCGATTAAAGTCGGTTCTACTCGTATATTCGCCATCATCACATGGGTCCCTGGAGTCTTTAACTCTATCTCCATCCTTTGCAAATCACACAAAATGGGTCTTTGTGTTGACAATATCGCACTCGTACTTGCATATGATCTTCTACTCAATGCGTCAGCTACCACGTTCGCTTTTCCAGGATGGTATTGAATGGTATGATCATAATCTTTCAACAGTTCAAGCCAACGTCGTTGTCGCATGTTGAGTTCCTTTTGAGTGAAGAAATATTTGAGGCTTTTATGATCCGTAAAGATCTCCACCTTCTCCCCATACAAGTAATGCCTCCAAATTTTAAGTGCAAAGACAACAGCTGTCAACTCTAGATCATGAGTAGGATAATTCCTCTCATATTTCTTGAGTTGTCTTGATGCATAGGCTATGACTTTTCCATGTTGCATGAGAACGCATCCCAACCCTTTGCTCGAAGCATCACTGTAGATGACAAATCCCTCCGAGCCAGATGGTATTGTTAGAACAGGTGCTGAAATGAGTCTCCTCTTGAGTTCTTGAAAACTCTGCTCACATTCTTCGCTCCAACCGAACTTTGTATCTTTCCGAGTCAGCTGAGTTAATGGAGTAGCGATTCGAGAAAATCCTTCCACGAATCTCTGATAATAACCAGCTAGACCGAGAAAGCTACGTACTTCGGTTACTGATTTAAGTTGCTCCCAGCTTTGAATAGCTTCAATCTTTGCCGGGTCAACAGATATTCCACGACTTGATACTACGTGCCCAAGGAATGCTACCTCTTCCAGCCAGAACTCGCATTTCTTCAACTTGGCATAAAGTTTGTATTCACGAAGCTTTTGGAGTACCAGCCTCAAGTGTTGCTCATGATTTCACGGCTTTTGGAATAAACAAGGATGTCATCGATAAAGACGACCACAAAGTGATCCAAATATTCCTTAAATACCCTGTTCATCATATCCATGAAGGCAGCAGGAGCATTAGTCAATCCAAAAGACATAACTAAGAATTCATAATGCCCGTACCGAGTTCTGAAGGCAGTCTTTGGAATATCCTCAGTTCTAACCTTCAGCTGATGATATCCAGAACGAAGATCGATCTTTGAAAAGAATTGTGCTCCTTGCAACTGGTCAAACAGGTCATCAATACGTGGCAATGGGTACCTATTTTTGATGGTGACATGATTCAACTCCCGATAATCAATACAAAGTCGCATACTCCCATCTTTCTTCTTCACGAACAGAACAGGAGCACCCCAAGGAGAAGTACTAGGACGAATAAAACCAATGTCTAACAATTCCTGCAGTTGGGTCTTTAACTCTTGAAGTTCAATAGGAGCCATTCGATATGGGGTTTTGGAAATGGGTTTTGTACCGGGTTCAAGGTCGATACAAAATTCAATTTCACGCTCTGGGGGTAGGCCAGGAAGTTCTTCGGGAAATACGTCAGGAAATTTATTAACAACAGAAATATCATTCAAAGCTGACGTATTTTTGTTTAAATCTGTGACATGAGCTAAGAAAGCTTGACATCCGTTTTTCAATAAACGAATAGCTTTATGGCTTGAGATGACAGCGATTGATTTTAATGGTTTGGTTGCTTGAATTCGCATAATAGGTCGATTAGGAATATGAAAGCTAACAACCTTACGAAAACAATCAATTTTTGCATGATGAGTAGTTAACCAATTAATCCCTAGAATCACGTCAAATGCAAGTATTTTTAACGAAATCAGATCGACAGGTAATGTGTGGGTACCAACTTGAACCAAACAAGACTTATAAATCGTGGATGTAATGAAGGTTTCTCCCAATAGAGTTTCAACAGCTAAGTCAAAGTCTAATTTCTCCAAAATCAAATTTAATCGATGAGCGCAAGTAGGAGAAATAAAAGAATGGGTAGAACCGGTATCAAATAAAGTATAGACTTCGTTAGAGTTTATGATAAGCTTACCCGTGATGACCTCATTCGGGTTCCTTGTTTTCTGGGAGTTCACAACAAACGCTCTCCCTTGCACAACCGGTTTTGACTTTTCTGGGACGGCCTTTGGTGCCTCTATCCTAGCTGAATTTGTCTTTGGTAAACGACAAAATCGGGCTAAATGACCTTCTCTTCCACAATTATAACATGCTTTGGAAGGCATCGCGCAGTTTGGACTGATGTGCCCCTCCCCTCCGCATTTGAAACATATGATAGGTGGTCGTTCTCCTTCCTTAACGACAGGTGCTGGTGCTGACGTTTTTCCATCATTGTTGAATCTCCTCTTCTTAAAATGTCCATTCTTATTATTTTGGCCCTGATTACCACCGAAGTGGTTACCATTTCTGGCCTGTTGATTCCCTCCACGCTTGTTGTCACCGCTTCGATGACTGCTTTTGTA